>CM067219.1:118721590-119105937 GCA_034190945.1 Octodonta nipae | reverse complement strand
AATGAATATTTTCTCTGATGACGCATACATATGTTCTTCTTACTTCCAAAGTTCTCCCTTTCGGGACGGGGGTGACTTTCCGATCTTTCGATTTTAGTAGCCAGTTATCAGTGAAAATAGAGTTATGTAGATTGAAAGAGTATATTATTACTTATATTATGTACAGAACGATATTTACAGGGCAAGGCAGCCTTGGACCTTTCTTGGCTTTTTCACTAGTATTACAGATATAAATCACTTCGAAAGCGTCTTTTATCACTTTATGAGCGTCTCTGGGGATTTTAGAGACATTGGACCGAAATTATAACAATACTATTATACATTCTTAACCCTACCGCGCACACACATGCGGCTGCATCATCATCTTAACAGGAAATCTATGACAAGTTGATTTCTTATGCTGGGAAATCCGATTTTAAAAGTAAACGAATCAATGAGAATATTAATCACATCTAATCAGATAAACGTAACTCTCACGATTTCCGAGCTTTTATACGAGTAATCATATTTTTTATAATTATCTATAAAGTGATTTATCTGATATTGTTAAATCTTTATGATACTTGCTATTGGTTATAACTTTTTTTAACGACAAACATTTATAGATGATTGTCTTTACACAATATTATATCTCTTTGTTGATTCGGATGAAAATAAACTGCTATAACTGACACTGCATTGTATACATCGAGCTACTAGATATCGGGAATAATATTAAATAAGGCAGTTTATGAATTAATTAAATTAATAAAGTGTAATTAACATTTTTTGTTTGTGAAAATAAAATCAAACACTTTATTACGTAAGATAAACTTGATATTAGTACAGTAAAGGTGTTAATATTTAATCTATTTTCTGAGTGTTGCTTTCAACAAACAGAAAAGAAAGTGTTAATACAATGAATTATTAATTCTTGACATATGAACTAATAGATCATACAAAGTCTCATACTGAAAGCTAGGCCATAATAATAATTGCTTCTTTTACCGGATATTGTATTGATCATTTCCGCACCAGATGTTTATAAGCATCAACCCTCCTCCCTCCTAGTGCATTCCAAATGAACATTTTACAACAGTAAACTGTGAGTTGACATTTTCCAAGACTACAAGTGGTATTAATATTCAAGTACTCATAGTCGTATGATAACTTTTTCGGACTATACCGGACTGACAATTATTATTGTTGCCTTGCAATATTTTTCTCACCCCATAATACTCCAATCTATTTTTTCAGTCATTAATAATTAGTTAAATAATATAATTAGCTTTCATCCAAGATTCCTTCCTTGGTATTTAATAATCGTCTACAACACTCCATCTTTCTTAGGATTTGTACTCTCATTGTTCTAATAGATTTTTGTTTGAAATGTGTCCATTTAATTATTCAAGACTCTACATTTCTTGTAACAATAATTAAAATGTTTTTAGATTATCTAACAATTATATGAATCGATACCTGAATTCTAACCATTTTTTTTATATGGTCATATTAAATATCATTTTTCCCAATTTGTTCTGTTTAGTCTATGGTATTTCTTCTCTTTCGTATAAATTAGTGTGGCAAAATATGAAAACACCATAACTCAACCTAATGTACTTATTTAATTTAATATCAGCCAATATGAATTGTAACATTTTTAAAACACAATCACCTTTATTGTTTGTTTTTTTTTAAATTTATCTATCTGTTTTAACATATCGCATCGTACCCTTGACTCTTATTGCTTGTATCAGGTCTTCCAGTAGTCCTTTGACATCTGCACATTGAATAATGGATACATTTTGTTGCACATAGTTGATGTAATTTTTTTATAGCTTATATAAGAAAACCAAAGCCCGCATTGCCTATCTCCTTGCCTGATACATATAAAATTGAGGCTTCATAATGTTTTCCAACATACTTACTTTATTGAGGTTGTTTTTTTATATAACTTGAATATAATCTTCTTTAATATTCCTAAATATAGAGGATTTTTTAACACTTCCTCTTTTTCCGACTTTTTATTATTTAAGTATATTTGTAATTTGATCAAAATAAGAGTTTAAATTTACTGGCACCATTATGTTAAATAAAATGAACTACATTGCATGTTAGAAATTTTTGGCTAGATAACTTTGTCCTGGAACGTAGGCCTTTTTACCTATAATGATTTCGAAATATTGTTGTTGCCTTTAAAAAAAATTAAGTTACATAGTATAAACAATTGGGTAAATATATTTAAATAGAGATTGTTTGTAATATTATTAAAAACAGGTTTAGTATTTAAGATATGTTACTTGCAGATTCAAGATAATCAATTCTTTTTACGGAACTTGGCACTGGAAGAATTCACAGATTGTATTTGAATCGTGGTTCTTTTAATGCCATATTTCGTGGGAGGAATACTTACCAACGTATCTTTCTAAGCGCCTACAATTTACAAGTTGTGTTTGGTTTTGTGTTAGGTATATAAATTACGAATACATTTCATGATAATGCTGATCTTACAGTGGTCCAATAATGTATCAAAATGCTCTCCAAAGAACGTCCTATATTAAATTTGTGTATAAACACGAAGTTTTGAACCTTTATTTGTTACTTTCAATACCGTTTCAAGAGCCAAGCTGTCATCTTCATGTAGTAAACTAAAACTTTTTGTGATGATTTGAGTAATACACTTATTACAAACTTACACTTTATTTAAAAAATTGTGACAATTGTTTCGCGTCCGATGGAGCTTAATCATATAATCCATCCATCGGACGCGAAACAATTGTCAAAATTTTACAAATAAAGTGTAAGTTTGTAATAAGTGTATTTATTACTCAAATCATCATGAATTTCAACTTCCACCAAATATCAGCCAACTCAATCCAATGTTTAAAACTTTTTGGTTTAGTCCATGAAGATGATAGCTTAATTGTTGTAGCATCTTTGAAAATAAAATAGAAAGATTCCACAGTTTCGGATTTCTCCATACAGATAAACATTAATATGGTTTTAATAAAAAGGATTTTATAACAAAAATAGTACTATATTGAACAGTACAGATTATTTACGTAGAAGATGATTAATTGCTCGAAACTCCAAAATTAATATGCTTTTCGTTTAGATTTTACTGTATATTATCACTGAGGCTCTATATTCATTTATATTCACATATTTAGGGTGATGGTTTCGGGGATAAGATTTTTGTAGAATAAAATCTATTCATTTTGGGATCATATTTTATTTGTATATCTCATAAGAATCAATTTATGAATTTTCTAAATAATAATTGTGGTGTGTCTATTTTGCATTTGTTAACTTTTTGGAAAAACACTACACTTACAGAAAAGTCTGTATATTTTAAATCTTCCAAACTTTTCAGGGTCTATATGAGATCCCATTCTCAATAGCAATAATTACACAATGAAATTTCAAAAAAATTAAAAGATTCTCAATGGCAATTATAGAAAGTGTACAATTTCTCATTCACTGTTTATTCACCTCTATTTTTTCCTGGTAATTATTTAAATACATTTCTTCAACTTTTACAATAGTTTTATGGCATAAAAACTTTAATATTTCAAAATTTTCCTGAAAAGGCCGCTAACCTTAAAAAAGCAAAGAAAAATGACGTGAATTTATATTATTTGTATTACATATCAAAGGATGAATTTATCAATATATTGATGCATATTGTCGTTAGGTAGATAAGACAGCTATTACAGTTTTCCTAATGACAGTCGTTTTTTTAATTAACAGGAAATACAAATTATTCTAACACCTAATTAGTTGTTACTGAATTAAATTATCCACAAAAACGACAATTTTTTTAAAGCCCTCAATGGTTCTTATATGATTTTGTGATAGTATGACTACGTTTTATATTTTAATGACCCATATATATTTTTTAATTTTGTTCTGTTTTGAGTTATTGAAAGAAAAGGCATAGTTGAATTATGTTAGCCTTTAATTGAAGATTTTTAAATGACAGCTAAAGAAGCTGAAAACAAGTACCCATTTTAAAGTTTAATGTGGCTTTACATTAAATAAAAAATGGACAATATTATAAAAAGCTGGTGATGGTTGTTGAAAAACTAAAGCATATACGGAAAGTAGAACATTTTTGTGTTGTTTATGTCTTTTGTATTATTGTCAGAAATAAAGAAAAACTAAACTCACAAAAAATCCAAATATTACTAAACTATATAAAACGTATTTAAATTGTACTTTTTCTTAATTAAGGCAAAGCATTCTCTCTTTATTAAACAAAATTTATATGATAAAAATTTTATCAGCAGATACATCACATCAAACTATAATATTATTTCAACTTCAATTAGTTATGCACTTAACTTATTTATTGTTTTAAAAATTTTTTTTTTGTCAATAGTTTGCTCGAATGTTTTATTCAACAAACTCTAATTGTCGACTGTAAATTATTTCATTTCATAGAAATCTTATTTGAGTAGATATACATAACTATTTTTTGAGAATTGGCGTGTTTAAAATTAAGCTACTATATAACAATCCAAAATGAATTTTACATTCGAAAGTATTGGAAAACATTATTGGACCATCTTGTACATGCTTTGAGAAGTTATAACTGCAATTAAATTGCTACTTAATTCCGTTTTAAACCTCAAGCACACTTTTTATGTACTGCATTTAATCAAATCCGTTGAGCTTGAAAAAATCGATTTGTCTATTTACGGTTTAGCTTGAAATGGGTTAAGAAGTTAAATTTTCCATATCACGAATTCTGCGCCAGTCTATTAACTATTACATCGCATGTACTCTCTCATTAATGTCTGCCAAGTAGTTATTTTCCGAAGCATTTATCACGTTTTCATAGTTGTTTTAATAAAAACCCAATTTTAATGCACCACAAATCATAGCAGTATATAATTTATAGGCAATAGTTTTTGTTTTAACAGAGTTTGTATAAAAAAATTGATGTCAACGAACATTGTTACTGTTATTAGACCAATGTTATGTGTTTGTGCTATTACATTATTTTTGTTGAATAAAAATTTGTATAACGATCATGCGTTTTTGTTACCTTCCTAACTGTAAACTTTGCATTGATTCATACTGCGCGTGATGGATAAATATCTCCAGATGAGCATAACATATGGAAATCATGTTTTACATATTTTCTCAGAAAATTAAATTGCTAATTTAGTCTCAGGTTTAACTAAGGGTAAGTATCGAGATTATTTAATCCACTGAACGCAATACAATATATTGTTTCGAGTAGAGAAGTTTCATCAGTTGCGCTCCCCTCAACTGACTAAAATCTCGTAATATTATATATATAGACATATAATTAAATTTAAGATTCTGTGGCGAAATGAATTTCGACATCTATGAGTTTTAGGAAAAACTAGCTCACTCCCGATTTGGAATCTCTGTGAGCTAACTAGAGGAGCCTCTGTGAGCTAGCTAGAAATGAATTTTGACATCTACAAGTTTCATAAAAAAACAAGCTCACAGAGACTACACGTTGGGAGTGAACTAGTTTTTTCGTGAAACTCATAGATGTCGAAATTCATTTTGCAATAAAATATTAAAAATACATGTCCGTACATAGTAAATATTATTTTTAAATTAACTCGGTGCATTTAGCTGAGATGGACTTATTAGTAGAGCAAACTTAGCCAGTACATAACTCTACTGTTTTTTCTTTTACTGTGCGTTTCCTGTTTATTTTCTTACATCTAGTGGATATCCAATACCTGTTTTCCCTCAAACTCAACCTTTTTATTTTACCCTTTGTTATGCAAGCAGATTGCAAAAATACATCTTCATTGTTACAACATGGTATGATAGTTACTGTCTTTCCTTTTTTAAGGTTCCGTATATACAATGTACGGATACCCTTATAATATCACTCCGGATTTCTGCCTCTGTGACATCACAGCAATTTTCTCCTAAACTACTGGACGGAAAAGGTTGAAATTTGGTATCAATGTATAGTTTGGTGACCCGATCAGGAGTACATATCGTAAATGAAGAAATTTTGAAAAACTACTGAACCTAAAATTTTGAAAAAAAAATAGGAAATATAGATGGGTGAGCGAACTTCACAGGACAAATAATAAAAAACCATTAATATTAATTTTGGGGGGCAAATTATAGAATTAAATGAAAATTTAAAAATACAAAATTTTTCAAACGCATCATGTAATATATCAAATGAAAGGTCCCGTTCTGAGGAACACAAATATATTTTTTTCCAATTTAAAAAAAAATAGTTAAAAAGATATTAACGAAAATATACCAAAATTTACCCATTCTCCGAAACTATCAAACGTAAAGTTTTGAAAAAAATTAGGGGTATAGGTCTGACCTGAAGATTACTGAAAAAATAAGGAGAAACCGCTACTTTTAATTTTATGGCGGACTACAGAATGTTAAAGGATAAATATAAAATTTAAATTGTTTCTAACGCATCATGTTATATATAAAATAAAAGGGCTCCTTATGACGAAAACAAATATATTTTTTCCATATTTTTAAAATAAATTAATTAAAATATATTAACAAAATATAAAAAAATTACCCATTTCACCCCCCTTATTTTTTTAAATAAATTTTTTTGAAATATATTAAAAAAATATATTTAAAAAATTACCCATTCCCCCTTTATTCCCCAAACTATAAAACATATTTTTTTTGTTTACAGGAAAAATAGGAAGAAATCCTTAATATTAATATTGGGGCCAAAATATAAAATTAAACAGAAAATAATTTTTTTTTAAAGCATCATGCAATACATCGAATGAAAGGGCTTATTATAAAGAATACAAATATATATTTTCATATTTTTAAAATTAATTGTTTGCAAGATAAAGATATAGAAAATTCTCATTTCTCGCTTTATTTCCGAAACCATACTACCTAAAATTTAGAAAATAAGTAGGGGTACTGGGACTCACTTGAAATTTATAAGAAGAATTATTAGAAAACCCCCATAATAATTTTAGGGACAAATTATACAATTAAATGGAAAATAAAAATTCAATTTTCAAACGCATCATATCAGATAAAAGGCTCATTATGTGAATTACAAATACATCATATTTTTAAATCATTTGTTTAAAAGATATTAACAAAAATATTAAACATCGACTTAATTTCCACTTTAGAAACTAAACAATTTAAATTTTGAAAAATATATGTTATTTGTATTTTTAAATAATTTGAATAACAGTTTCAGACAAGCAAGGAATAAGTATAATTTAAAACTTGACCTATTTTTCCCTATATCGTCCAATCTACAGAGCCTCAAATTTCAGACAGGAGATTATAATAGGCTTCGCTGAAAGTTTATTAGTACAATAAAATTCAAATGTTAATTTTTGTGGGTCAAATTAGAAAATTAAATACACATGTATTCAAGCGAATTCTGAAGCAGATAAAATAAAAAGTCTATTTGTGGAAAATGAAAGTGTATATTTTTTATAAATTTAAAACCCTTCCTTTAAAAGATCTTAGGGACCATAAAAGAAAATTCACTCATTTTCTGCTTGTCTGAAACTGGAATATTAGAATCTTGAAGGTGGTACGGAAGCCTAAGTATGCAAGTCCAACTCGCACTTGACCAAATTATTAATTACACGAGTCATCCATTTTGAAAGTCGAACCTAGTTGGCTATCAAAACATTTTCTACAACAATAAACTGTTCATGTGCCTCCTGCTTGTTCATAGCTATATATCTCCTTTTATGATTTCATATGTTCAAATGAAATTTTACAAACTCTTAGCCTGCTGTTTCAAATTCGTTGTTGACTCGTTTTAATTTTTTCATGTGTAAAATGTGGTTGTGAACATGTTTTTACTTTCATCTCCAAAAAGTGGACGGGTTCCTACAGGTCCTATTTTGTAATATTGTTTATGAAATGTCTTTCTAAGAGTTTTCTTGGGGGCTGAAAGGCTTTAGCAGATGCTTAACTTGATATTTCATTAAAAAATATATTACTGTTATAGTAAAATTATTAGTTGGGTGGGTAATAATAAGCTCTTATTTGACATCTGAAATGAAAACATACAACTCTAGTAATACTACAATTAGGTGTTGAGAGATTAGCTCAATATCTTATTTTTGTACATTAAATATTTTACATTAAATATATATTTTTTAATCATTGTTCTATTAGTGTTGTTGTATATGAACTCAGGTAGTTTTCATTCTTTATTTTTTATTTTCTATGTATAACGTTAATAGACAGAACCAGGTAACATCGAAAGCCTCAACATTACACAATGTTATTTTCTCATTTAAATTGACAGGTAAATCTTTACGAACAAAATGTACTAAAGACTCCTTGACTTAATAAGCCCAAAATATATTTATGCGTTATGGACTACGCCATGTAACCTTTTTTCAACTTTTTTCACAACCCTGTATAACTATAGATAATTTCACTCCACCCTATGTACCAACCATCCTGTACATACGACTGCCCACGTACAAGCATAAATTTGTTAGCTGCCTTCTATAGGATGGAGTAGATTCCATCCCATATTTACGGAGTTAAATCCGTCCTATATTTCAACCATAGTATATAACTCCTTGTGGGCTAGCCCATAAATTAGTTCATTTTTTACATTTTATATTATCGTCCTGTGTAACATTAATTCCTCTGCACACTTTATGCCACTTCTTATGGGCTATAAAAGAAATATTTTTTTAATCACACTGTATAAATATAATTCAACTACAGCATATATTTCAACCATCCTGTATATGATTCTGTCCACATCATATAACAGTTTTTTAATCACCCTATATAATTTTAATTTCACATTTTTTCCAAAATTTTTATACCACCAAACGTCCAGTCCACCCTATATTCCAACCATCCTGTATATACTGCTGCCTACGGACCACTATCATTCTAGGCCGTTCTATATTTCAATCTTCATATAAATGCAACTTCTTCTATCACTTTACTTTGGGATTTTGTTTGCTGTAACTAAATACCCTGTCTATAAACGTACCAAATAGCAGTTTAAAGTTTGACATGTGTTGTCACTGAATTTTCTATTAGGCCGGGAGAATGTGACAACCAAAACCACCGTCTTCGCAAAATGGAAAAATTTTCATTTAAATAGGTATTTGCCTGGTATACAAACAAAACGAAGTTGGTACTCATTGATTTAAGGAGCCGAAAATACTATGCTTTACTACCTATATATGCTTGAGATGTACATAGAAAATTTTCAAATTCGCAATTAAAACTTCCAGTGCCTAAAATTACCGCACTATTACGTTGGAATTAAAATATTTATGAGGTAATGTCTGGTATGTCATTTCGATTAAATTTTTGATAAGAATTTTGGAATTTTCGGCGATTTTCTGCAAAACTGCAAGTTGCACGTCGCAGAAAGGTATATGAGATCACATAAGGATCTTCCTTAATAGATTAAACGTTAAAAAACTGTACACATCCATAAGTGTCGAAAAATCGACTACAATATTAGGGATATTGGTCCATTTCCATGCACGCATGTGTTAATTCACAAATTTTATCACTTTACCAATAGAATTCTTTTCCAAAATTTGAAGTTTCACCAATCCGGATATATACTCCATTAAACAAGACACTATTCATTCAAAACGGTGCACCACAGGAGAAGAAATCAGGTAACATACATACAAAAAAAAGCGAAAAATACACGACTAATTGATAAACTCCTCCTTTTTGGAAGTCGGTTAACAATTCCTGACCAAACATTAACTTTTTCAGGATATTGCGTGTTTCTCTGTCATCCAGTGAGGATTCTGATTAGACAAATAGCGGCAATTTTGACGATTAACATGACCGTGAAGTGTAAATGTGCTCTCATCAGAAGACAAAACATATTCTAATTGGATCACATTCCTATCTTACTTTATCATCATTTGTTCACAGAAATACGTTCTCCTATCGAAATCGTGTTCTATGAGCTTCTGAGTCGGCATCATTTTATAGGGATGCATTTACTTGCCTTTAATACTCGAAAAATGGATGTGTGGCTAACGTTGAACAGTTGGCAGCTACTTTTTTATGTGTCTTGCATGATCAAGCTCGGGAAACTGCTTTTCTATTTTGCTAATTGTTGTTTGGGATATAGGTGGCAAATTTGGAAAATTTTCGTGAAATAAGCGAGAATCTTCCATTTGTGCCCTTATGTTATCTTCATAACTAATCACTTGTAGAATGGTTATTTTGTATATTCCTGTTAAATGAACCATTTTTCTGATATTATTACGTACATTTAACCAGATTCAAACGACAATAGCACTGACCTTGATCACCACTGTCATACAGGTAGACAACAAAATGACTTGACGAAAATAAACAAAACTTTTTTTTTAAATCAGTAAAAAGAAACGCAGTAGTAATGGTTTTTGCTTACTATCTCAGTACCAAGAGCTAAATGGGAATTAAGTACTGGGTGCAATGTTGTGAATTTGTGTAATAAAATAATTTTCTTTTTTTAATGTTAATTTTTGTAACAAATCTGAAAACACTTAATATTTCCGAAACAGTTAAAGATAGGTGTAGGACATTGTACATGCATTATGTCTAGAATTTTCTGGACAATCCAAAAAATAAATAACATACAGAGACTTGCATTTAAAATAGTTGGTATTGGAAACTGTCACATGACACACTCTATAAATATTTTTTGTTAATGAAAATACAAATCGACGTGTCCAAGGGTTTTTCCCTAAAAGTCCTCCTTTATTCGTTATCAAATTTATTCCATTTGGCTGTTCCACTCTGTATGAAGTACCTACATAAGTTGAAATATTTAGAAAGGTTATAGATCAGTTAACCTTAGCCCGAAAGTCGAAGTTGTATTTTCCTAATACTCATTCTATAATTATACTATGTTGTATACTAAAAAGAAATCTGTTCTCAAATTGTTTAAAAAAAATAACATTTTAAAATTGGTAAGTGCTATCAACAATAGCAATATAACTTAAACCAATAAATGTAATCAGAGATGAGTACCTGCAGATTTGACACCACGCCCCGTAAAAACATAAAAGTTGTGAGTTGAGCCTCGACAATAAATTTCCAAAATCTAACGCCACCCAAATATCATTGTGAACTAAAGCTGCTATAGGTGTTAGCTGCTCTGATTCACCAGATCTTAAAATATAACACCACAACTAGCAAATAAATAAAATACAACTGAAACCTCGTTCTGTTATTCCTTAGAAGTTCATAGAAAAATGACTGATTTGATAATAGGATCAATCAAAACTAATTATTGTCCGCATTTTGAATCCAAATTCAAAATACTCATAGATGTCAGCTTTTACTCACATATTGGCAATGCGGGAACTAGACTACGTAGGTGATCAGATGTGAAAAAGTTTTATATATTAAATACGGCGATACCCGATACACATAGAGATGTGCCTTCATTTTACTATAAACCATGAATTTCCAATTTGTCTAGAACAGTATCTGTTAAACTAACATTTTAACGCAACGATATTAATGATCTGTTAATTCTATTGTCGTGCTTATGTTTTTTTTTTTTCACTACATCTAGCAATTTTGGTAATTTACCCCAATTATTTGTTGTGAAATTAAGTTGGCCATCAACTATTCAATAATTTAACCGTAAGTCTTCATCTTCTAAAAAAGTGCCGTCTGGCTCCAGTCAGGATGGCTAGTTTCTTGTCAATTTACAAGAGTTTACATTTTTTTCAAAATCAGTCCCGCAACTTTACTCAACATAGTATCTAACCTCACTTTCTCATTTTCAGTTTGTATAACCTTAAGTTTTCCGAAGTATATAATAATAAAATATCGACATATATAAATAAATATATATATACAACCAAATGAATGTGTGAATTAGAAAGTAATTAGCACGAAAAACGTTGTAAGGACACAAAATGCCTTTTCGCAAAACACAACCTGTTTATCCTCACCAAAATTAAAATATATATATATATATATATATATATATATATATATATATATATGTTTTAGGTAGTTTCCGGGAATTCATCCGCGTAGTTGATAACTGATCCCTGCCGGATCGATGGTAAAATGACAACGTTTCGGCAGAGTCACATCTGCCCTCTTCAGGTCGGTTCGCATAATTCTCGTAGCCTTCTGCGAATGCCAGTATTCGAGTAACTAGAAGCGAAAGCAGAAGGCTACGAGAATTATGCGAACCGACCTGAAGAGGGCAGATGTGACTCTGCCGAAACGTTGTCATTTTACCATCGATCCCGGCAGGATCAGTTATCAACTACGCGGATGAATTCCCGGAAACCACCTAAAACATTAGGTGCCCGCGAAAACTTAAAACAAATATATATATATATATATATATATATATATATATATATATATATATATATATGTATTTAGTTACAGTCAACTGTTGAGTCACCTGAACAAATGACAAACTGAATATTTTTCATATACTCAATTGCAAATAATCTCCCAGTGCTCAGGAACATAAAACCCAAGAACGAGCCAATTGAATTCTAATACCTACACGTTTCTGTAATATTAATACAAAAAAATTGCAATAGATTTTGTTACGATATATTGAGGCTATGATAGTCTTTAATAACCGCGGCTTTTATAGTTGTAATATGGTATCATTTTATGTCATAAATACTAATAGCTTTACTCTCGCTTTCTTCATAGCGAACAAATAAATGATGTTCCAGCTTCGTACAAGTAAAACGATTTCAAATAATGACGATGCAAGAGCTATTATATCAAAATTGTCTAACGATTTATGAAATCGTATGGAAATAGAAAGTTCAACGTACCTGCAGTACTTAATGTTGCTATGAGTTTGTTTTGACCATTAAAGAAAACCAAAGAATATATGAAACCGTAAGAGGAACATATTGTTGATTATAAGGAACATAAAACTGATTAGTGCAACAAGTGGTATTATATTTTATGAAACATTAACTATCTTGATTTATACATAATGATCAGTAGTAAACTGTAATCAGAGAAGGAAAGCTGGTAGCCACCCAGACTAACTGTAAGGTACTACAGGCTAAATTTTGTAAGTACTTGATTTATTATTACCAAATAAGAAAAATCATGGTCCAGTAGTACCTCAAATGATGATATTAAAGACCTGCGTATGGTTGATAAATGTATTGTCCTTGCCTTTTTTGAATTTCTAGCATTTCAAACGTCTCTCCTGTTATGAATGTTGGGTCTGTCGTGGATATGGTTTTCCTCAATCTCAATTGATAGTCGGATGTGATTTTTTAGAAGGGCTAATTGGTCTAGGATCACACTTTGTACTTCCTATTTATGAGAAATATTCCTCTAAAATTAGAACATGTCCATTTTTTTAAGGATCCCAAAAGAAAAAAATATCATAAATGCATCACAGTGGTCTTCGACTATATTACATAATTAAAATGTATAAAGAAATTGAAAATATCCTTTGAATATATATACTTTGACGTTCCAAAATCAGCATTCCTTTATAGCACCAGTATTATTATAATTTTAACACCGGTGTCTCCAGAATAGTATACTATATAAGAAAGTCTGTTAAAAAGTTTTTCCAAATTTTCTAAAAGACGGTATAAGCTATGTTCTTGAGAAAAATATGGACCACTTGGGAATCCCCCTTAACAGAATCCAGTTTAAACGACCCAAATTCCTTTAGCCGATTTCGAGTAATCGCTGAACACACACATAAAAAAACATACATAGAGACGAATTGAGAACCTCCTTCTTTTTGAGGTGAGTTAAAAAAGATATTTTCTTTAAAATAGTTAATCCCACCGAAAATGAATCTGTATTAGTGCACTATCAAAGCAGTAATTATTAAAAAAAACGGGAAATCGCAACAACTGCCAAATCTGAAGTAATTAATAAAAATACAATACAATTGTCAAAACGATTTTTTTTTAATAATTGTAATATTTGTATTTTCACACTCTTTGGGTTCTGTTCAGTTTTCGGATTTATTTAAAAACACAGTTCAACTCACTAATTTATTTCCACTACTTTAACACAGAACTATTTACAATTTATCTTAACTATACGGCAGTCGAATACTGAATGAATCCTATCGCTAGCTGTCCGTATTTATATATTTCCCTCGGAATTCTCTCTTAGGTCAATGAGCCGTCGGGATATTTCTTTCATGTGTTCTCGAAATTTCGAGGAAATTCCACGAATGTCCGTTAGAGTCAACCGCCGGCCTCGGGTTAACAAACCAACATTTCGAGTTCCACGAAATATCGGATGAATTCCGATTGCACCAGATATCGGATGAATTCTCGTCACAATATTTTTAAAGCGTTTTATTGATTTCTCAATTAAGATCTCTATAAACAACTTTCATTTTCGTGGTGCATTTTTTAATACTATGAAAGATCTTTCTTTTCCATTTTACAGAATAAGAATATATTAAAATGTACCAAGTGTCTGAAATGTGTTTACAGTGTTTTTATTTTTGATACAAGAAAAATCAAGTTTAACCTTTGTAGTGATAAAGGTCTTCTACCTGTAAATACACAAACAATTTCAACTTTTTACAGGCAGATTAAATGTTGCTCTCGAAGTGCACCTATACTCGTACAACCAGACTAACTCAGAAGAAGAGTACCCACTATAAAAAATCTGCCATATTCCGGAGTTTCGATAAAAATGGAGTAAATCTTCCAGATTAAATATAAAGTTGTTGTCGGTGACATCTACCGTCTATTGAGTAATTTAAGTATATGAAGGCATACTATGCTATAACATACTCTTGACAGATGGTTCGAGTGTATTATTTAAAAACACATAAGTAAATATATATACAGATATATATCCACATATTTAGAACTATATCATTCAACGTATGACAGCCGTTTCGAACCAGGAGTTCTCGTCAGATACGCTTCCTTGAATGACAAGTTCTAAAGTGAAATACTTGGATGTTATATACATCAGTAAGACAACAGTCAGTGTATTGAACCCAATAGACTTTAGAACTTGTCATTCAAGAAAGCGTATCTGACGAGAACTCCTGGTTCGAAACGGCTGTCATACGTTGAATGATATAGTTCTAAATATGTGGATATATATCTGTATATATATATTTACTTATGTGTTTTTATATAAAACACTCGAACCATCTCTCAAGAGTATGGTATATGTTACAGCATAGTATGCCTTCATATACTTAAATTACTCAATAGACGGTAGATGTCACCGACATCTATTAGGTTCAATACACTGACTGTTGTTTTACTGAAGTGTATAACATCCAAGTATTTCACTTTAAAACTTGTCATTCCAGGAAGCGTCTCTGACGAGAACTCTTGGTTCGAAACGGCTGTCATACGTTGAATGATATAGTTCTAAATATGTGGATATATATCTGTATATATAAAGTTGTTCTCTGAATTTTTCCATTCTTCTTGTAACAACTTATTAAAAATGTTTTTCTGCAAGCTCTAGGGACGAACATATAGAGAAAAAGTGCTAAAAAGTGAATTTTTTAACTTTATTTGTTTATAAAAAAAATCTGACATGGAGCACATAAATACAATTATGATACACATGTTTAGAACCCATTAATACACACAACGGGTCTATTTTCCGTTTTGCATGAAATTTTGCTATTTGGTTCAGACTATATGGACAATGTAACCAGCAGATGCTATAGGAAATGGGACGTGAAAGCTGTACCAAACAGGGATGAAATAAGATCAAAACTGATCATAGGTTAGGCAAGCTGGGTAAAACCAAACAAATTGCATCAATTTGGATCTTTATACTAACACAGTACCATACAAGAAACATATAACATCTCATAAAACGACCATTTAACAGGACGCCGAGGGAAGTAATAGTTAAATTGTTGTTTAGCAGATGCATACTACGATAAATATGACCCTTGTCATATTTATCGTAGTATACGTCTCCATCGAAACGTTCTCATTTTGCTATCGACATCAGGAAGGAAGAGCTACCGCAGTTGAAAACCTGGAACCCATATAATACATTTAGTAACAGCAAAAATGTTTTATATGTCAATACCTCTTTATGGCTTGTAGGAAATAAAATAAAATATATACATGTTCATTCATTAGCAAAAATTGAAATCACCCAAGATGCATTCGAATCTATAAAATACCTTTCGCAGAACAAGATAATGCATTAATTCAAGAAATATACATGTGAATAGCAAATTATACTCTTTCTACCATCAATAATTGATTCCTGAAGTTGAATGCTAGTAAATGACAAATACTCGTAGTTACTCTTTGATTACAGTAAATGCGTTAAAGTTCATTGTTTCTAAACATGTTCTTGCATTAAGTGTTCATTATTCTTTGAAACGGTTTGCTATAAAGCCTAAGATTATGCAGTCAGTACGGTATATTATGATATGAAAGGGCTTGTCGGAAAAGAATATTGATTTTGCAAATCAAAGGAATAATGGAAATAAAATAATTTATACGTAGCATGCCCATGTCGTAATTTTTATGGCCAGGAGATAAATCATTTTAGACGAACTAGAAGTAACTTTTTGTCTATTATCTGTAAATTTTCGAAAATTTAGTATACAGCATGTCTATATATAAACAGGCTAAGACAAAACAGTTTAATAACATTTTCTCCTCTTTTTGTCAATGAATTTTCTTTTTTTATTAAATGTTTATAGCTACCGATGAGCATTAGTGTCATTAATATTGTGTTTTGAAACGCACAGGAACGTTAAATTTGGCATGGTTAAAGTTAATGAAACAGAAACATAGTTAAATTAGGAAAGTTGTAAAGAATTTTGTTACAAATTCAATCCTTCCCGGAGGTATGATTTGAAGATAATCTGGATAAACTAGAAATGTGCATAAGTTCATTATTCATTTTTCTCTGTAATTCCCCAAGTACGAGGGCCATGCTTTTAGGAATAATTATATTGTTTCACTTTTTAAGAAGCCTTTGATGAAGTAAAAAATATAATTCAGCTTGCTTTGTTTTCGAGATATTTTCATAAATTTTCAAATTTCTTATGATGGACATTAGGTTTTTGCATTTTTGGAAAGAACTCATTAAGAGCCTTCAAATGATGTATAACCAGGTCCAGGTTATGAAATTCCCTACTGTTTAAAAGTCCAAATTGCTGTTTTTTTTCATAGTAGGCTGTGATTACTCCTGGCTGCCATAATAAAACAATCGATAAAGGCTTGTCATTTTTTGACTCGTCCAGTTGCCTTAAATAATCTAATTTATTTGTGATTTTGCGTAAGGTTCAAATGACTATTAATAATTATTCCAACAAACTATATTTGGACATGACAAAAGTTTATTTTGAAGCCTACAGGAACACACAAGGTCCAGTACATTCATCCAAAGAACAATTTTCGAGGCAACATCAATCTAACGAGAGATATTTCAAATTCATGGTTAAAAAATTGGTTATAGTTAAAATTCTAGTTATTCCCACTAAAACTAAATTAACCAGACCAGAATTCCCCATAGAAAAATAAATGAAACTTAGAGAAGACCTTTTGGCGAATGGATATCCGGAAACCATCATTAACAATGCGTTTGAAGAATTGGACTAACCACCAAGGTAGGAAGTGGATACCACGACAGCACCTCTATTATTACCGTATACTAAAGGCTTATCGTCGAATTGCGCACACATATGAAATCAAAAAGATCTTCACGAGCAGCAACACGTCCTGCAATACCAAGTAATTGTATATACAGCATATCTTGTGAATGTAGCAATCTTACACATTGGAGAGACAAAGCGACCACTGGACACCAGGATTAAGGAACACCGCAGAGATACTCAAAGGGTGGAGCTCACGAAGTCTGAGCTAGCTCAAACGCATGGACCGAACAACATAACATCAACTGGGACCAGGCCAGGGTAATTCACAGTGTTATAAAAGAAAATCTATAGAGAACACATATATAATCTCGAACGAGAATATAATTCCCGAGCCCAGCCTACAAATTAAAAATATTTGGAAAGCTCTTCTTGGACCACTGCGCATCACCAGCAACCAACCGAGGACGACGACGCTGATTGGACCGAATAAGACCCAACGACCATGACCGGAGACGCATGACTGGTTAAAGGTATAAATACGAGGGATAATCTGAATCTCCCATCATTCGCCTGATGACGATAGCAGTTACAAAGCTATTGAAACGTTGTGAGACCACTAATTTTAAGACGATGAAAGTCCAAGAAAACTTCGGGGAACGAGTTACATTGTCTACCAGCTTCAGACTAACATTATCTTAAGATGTTTCCGTTGATAGTTGTCAGATCTCTTACCCTCTCTCCCAATTCCTTACAATTATTCAGCTGAGAAAATTAATAAAATTCATTTCTCCGTATTCTTATAAATAAAACTCAAGAGTTGTAAGGTCTAGCGACCTCGCCGGCCAAGCTGTGCGAGCATTATTAGAAAAAACTCTCTGGTATTATACTCTGGACAGTTCCGGGCATAACTTCTTGCAACAGCTTCAAATATCTACTTCCAGTTAGATTATCTTGGAAACTGAACGCTTGCCTAAAATACAAGAATTAATCTTATTTGTAGTCGTCTTTCTTCTAAATCATGGGGATTTCCGGTATTCCAAGGATGGTTATGTTTACTGAATATTCCAGAATTTGTAAAGCGAGTTTCATCTGTCCAAATTATTTTAATTTAAAATCGTGGATTTCTCGATATTTATTTATAAATCAATTACAAAATGTTGTTCGCCTAATATAATCCTTTCCTTGAAGACCCTGAGATAGTCTCTCGCAATCTGAAACTAGGATTGTACGGATGACCGCGATGTTTTAGAACCAATGTGCAGTAGATTTTGGAGTTGTAGTTTGTTCTTCAATTTTTCCGACTGATGTTGCTGGATCAGTCCTTTTCTCCGACAACTGCACTTCTTACTTTTTGAGAAAGAACATAAGCAGCAAATTGTAACTTCGAACAGAAAATGTTTCTCGTTGGGGTGACATCGATCCTGATATTGATCGTCGTATTCATGTGCTGCAGCGTCTATATAACTTTAAAATAAACTTCTGTAGTCTCTGAATATTTTTCATTTGAATATTTATTAGCAGTCAAACCACTACAATTACCTTATTTCCGCCAGGCGTAGTCACAGCCTACTATGACAGTAATTTTTACTAAGTTAGAACATACGGAATTTGGTACCTGGACTTGTTATACATCATTTGTAAGCTAGACTTCTTTAGAAAGTCCCTTAATAAATTATTATTCCTAAAAGCATAGCACTCCTATTTGGGGAATTACAGAAAAAAAATTAAAAATTTACGTTTTTAGTTTTTTATGATTATCTTAAAAACCTGCACCTATAAATCATATCTTCCAGAAGAATTTAATTTACAATAAATTTTCTACAACTTTCCTAATTTAACCACATTTCTACCTATAATGGTTCTCGAGATAGCAACACATGTACTGCGTATCAGATGGGTTGATTAAATTTTAAGTTAGATTGACTAGAACATGGAAGACAGTATAATTTAAACTCAAAATTAGCAAAGCTTGACTTTCGCCAAAATTATTGTTGTACATCTTTCTGCTATTCAAATCGAACAAACGAAAATTTATATTTAGTCAGAATCACCATTTATTTGACAGTCGCTATTCTATGATTTGTCAACTAAAATCAGATTTATTTTGTCATAACCAATTTACTTCTGATATAATTTCACTAATTTTAGAACATACTTTTAGTTTAGATTCTTTGTATTTTTACCGGCTAAGCTACATACACTGCAACCAAGATTAAAAAATCGTGAAATTATGAAGATAAATCGTGAGATCCTGAGATGTGCTTTAGGATCGTGACACTGAAGAAAATCGTTAGATCTAGCAGCCCTGATAGCAGATGACTAATTCTTCGGAAATATTTTATGCGTTCCGATGTCCATCATTGTTGTAGTGAATTCGATTTGACTTTTAAATCGAGACCAGCACTACAAAAAAAACATTTGTTTAAATAATAAAAGGACCTTGTCCCTCAATGGAAATGTGAATATACAAAATGTACTGTATTAGAGTGACCCAAATTCGGACATCTTTCGTCAAAAACATGCTCAATTTCCAAAAAATACTGAATGTTTTTGGCAGGCATTTTGGGAAACTACATAGTTGAACCTATTTTCCTCAATACAAAACTGGAGATGTTACAAAATGCAACTGAGCCGCAAACTCTGGAAGATAATCCAGATGAATTCAACAATTTGGAAATAACATTTCAACAAGATGGTGCTCCTGCGCATTATGATTGCAGTGACACGTTAGGTGGATGAAGATGGATTGGATATCGAAGTCCCATAGAATGGCCAGCTTGGCCACCGGACCTGACACTATTATATACTTTTTATAGTACTTGAACTCAAAGGTTTGCACTATGGAACATGACGATATTAACGTCAGCTGACACATTCGAACGAGTACGATAAGAATATATTCATACGATGCATTTATGTCAGCAAGCAGACGCAGCACATTTTGAACATTTGGTGTAAGAATTCGTTTAATCAATTACAGTACATGAGAAACAATAAATTTTGTATTTATTTATTGTATCCACCAAAATTGAAACAAACAAGGTAAATTGAGTAATGGCAATTTATGAGCTTAATGTATCCATCAAAAATGTCCTAAACAAAGGTAATAGAGCTGAGTAGATATTGGCAATAGATTTTCAATGAGCTATCACCTGCCATAAGGTCCTATTTGGAATTAGTTGCAAAATGGAAGAACACACATTTACGTTCGCAGCGGTGTGTTCAATAATTGCCTGTAACTTCATTTATTACCACTTGTTGCGGGAGAACAGAAGACACAAAATTTATAAAAATTACAAGAATGGACGAAGCGTTTATTTGATGACACGAGTATCCTTTAATTGCCAAAAAAATGTTGTATTAGTGTAGAGGATCATTAAAAACAGGGAAACATATTCAGTATAGAATTCCGTAAGGAGAGAGAGGGCAATCAAAAGATACGAGTGTTGTTCATACCCACTAAGGAAATAGCCTCTTACTGTCTCTATTGCCCTCTCTTTCTAGGGATTTTATGGAGTTATTAGATGGTAAATGATCTCACAGCATGTATAGTTAAAAAAATTATTAGGCCTTTATTAATTTCTTTTTCGCTAAAATACCACCAGGCTAAATCAGTAGTAGTTGTTTACGTTGGCAACAAATTATCTTATTGTATGTTCTGTGAGCTATAATATAAAAGATAGGACGATGTAGAGTAAATGTGATAAAAGATATATGCTTTTTATAAAAGATGATACATTACACTATCAAATATCTTTGACAAAGATGTTTTATAACAGATATTTTATAAAAGATTTGACAAGAGTGTAATAGCGGCCTAAACAATATGCCGTTTTCCTGCATATAAACACACTCCTGCAAGACACATTTTGATAAAGACCAGGTGTTGAGAATTCTGGTTGGCAGCTATCTCGGCAATGCGGCAACACTCGATTTGAAATTGCTCAATGTTGAACTGTAAGATAATATTTATCTTTTATTTATCGCGACTGTCATATATTCTCCATTTATTTAGTAGTCATTGCTGTCACGTCATTTATTACCACTAGCACAGAAGTACAGGATCGCGACAAGGTTTTCAAGTGTTAGCTATAATCTTATTTCAACAGTGCCAGTTTCAGTTGAAAACCCTGTAAGCACATTTTCAAATCTTATCGAAGCCTTTTTCAAAATTTTTGAGCAAGCACATTAAGTTGAAGAAAGCTTCCTTTGTACTATATCATTTTGAAATCCATATTCCAGAGTTTTAACAATTCTGTCATGTATGATGTTCCAGAATGTTTTAGTGATTTGTTAGGATGGAAAACGTCCTGTTTGCTACTTGTAGATAATAAAAGCACTATATTCTTTGATTATTATGACCAAATAAACTAATGTATAAAAAGTGATGTAGAAAGATTAAAAATTATTTTTATTTGCAAGTGTATCACATATTATTCTCAAAATGATTAGAAAATACACACTTACATATACAAGATAAATAGCACGTTTACTCTTGTTAGGTACCTACACACTAAATAAAAAATTTAAACAATTAAAAGATGCTCATTCTGTACAAATTAATTACCTTCCTATCTAGTAATTTTTTGAAGCAAACCTAAAATCGTGAACATTGCTTAGTTATGTGTTACTTCATCCAACTTGATTGGTAACGACTAGATAGGTAGGTAACTGATTTGCTCAGAATGAGCACCTTTTATTGTTTACATTTGTTACTTTGTGAGACAACAGTCAAAGGGATATTTTTTATTTTTTTACGTTATGCTGTGTTAATTATTTTCAAGTTCCAAGCAGACTAACTACTTGAATGT
This sequence comes from Octodonta nipae, assembly GCA_034190945.1. Classification (NCBI taxonomy): domain Eukaryota; kingdom Metazoa; phylum Arthropoda; class Insecta; order Coleoptera; family Chrysomelidae; genus Octodonta; species Octodonta nipae. The sequence goes on along the minus strand of CM067219.1, from coordinate 119,083,587 downwards.
CGGTTAATATTTAAGAAAATGTATTTACTTTCAACTTCCTACTTTTTTCAGAAGTCTGTTAATTGTTTAAATCTTTCTTTTCAGCATTTCAGTTCCTATTTTGAACTCGCGTAATTTTTATTCTTTATTTTGTATGAATAACATTAATAGACCCGGACTATTAACACAGACACCCCCAACATTACATGGTACATGTTCATTTAAATTGACAGGTAACAGTTAAGCGAACAAAATGAACTTAGTATGCGAAGATTTTTAGTGTATACTATTAAATTGAACGTTATTGCCGTTGAGACATCACGACTTTATCCTTTGTATGGCCCTTTATGTTGTCCTGTGTAGAAGAAAGGTCTAGAGCTGGCGATGTTAGTATTGTTTGACAGGAATAGGCGGCGGTGACCCCAAGTCAGCAAACTCTTATATGAAATCACCAACCCCTAACAGATATAAACAAATACAAATCGAAAATTTTCTGTGGTGACTATTATAGATTTAAAGAGCCAAATTCATCTTGGTACTCGTTGATTTATATCGCAATTAAAACTTTCAATGTCTACAGTTCCTCCCACTATTAAGGGCCCCACTCACCTCGTTCTTCTCGGCCGTTTTTAGCCGACGGTTAAAAATGTTGGAATAAAGAACGTTGACTGATAATCCGTACACAACGGTTTTGTTTTGTGCAGGTTATCACTATGAACCGCTTGTTAGCAGTGGCAGCAATTTTGATAGGAGAGAAAGAGAAAAAAAATCTCCACATGCAAGGAAATTAACGTTAAAGAACTAATAGAAAGTCATTTTTCTAACCGTCAAAAATTTAGGCTTCGCCTGAAAGTTTGGAACGACGTGAAAAAATGCACACCTTGTTTTTACATTTACATTTTTACCCTAACCGAAGATTTTTAACCTTTGGTTAAAAACGACAGAGAAGAACAAGGTGAGTAGGACCCTTTATGTTGGAATTCAAATATTTAAGAGGAAAAGTCAAGTATTTTCGATGGTATTTTTGACAGGAATATTGGATTTTTCGGCGAATTCCTGAGAAACTGCATGACACAAATCATAGAAAAATATGAAACCATCTCTAGATCTTCCTTAACAGAATACAATTTATAAACTATACCAATCGGTAAGAAAATTATGAGAAATCGATCATTATATTAGGAATATTAGAAGATTTCTAAGCAGGTATATGTTCAATCCCAAATTTCACCCTTTTACAAATAAATTATTTTCTCAAAATTAACATTTTACCAAGGATGTACATTCTATTAAACAAAAAATAGTTATTCGAGTAGGTTCCCACCTGGAGAAGAAATCAGTATCCTAAAAATATACTCCCTTAGAGCCCCTCGAGATGTCATTCTTTTGTATCAGTTTTTCCCAAAAATCCTAGATGTCGGTATTTACATCTCGCGTCTACTAAAATTACAACCGAATTGGTAACCTCCTCCTTATTGGATGTCCGTTAAAATGAAATAAATATGTTTAGTAAAATCGGGCTGATGTTTTTAAATAATAATCTTGATTATGTTGATTATGTAATAAAGAATTTCATCAGGTTAAATTCATAGTAAATTTAGTATTTGAATTAGCGTCTTATATAAAATATACAAATTTAACAAGGCAGAACGTTTCAAAGACGGTATATGTACTCTTCGGTCTACATATCGAAAACAATACCTTTAATCTTATATTTCCTTATGCAGACTACGTAGCCGACTTTTATGTATTTATGTATATATTGTTAATTGCAATATAGTTCCAGCACGTGGTAATTAATAACCTGTGTAGAGTTACAACCTTTCACTTCCTATTTATAACACCAACTGCGAATTTTCACGCGTTATCTAAGTAAAGCATAATTTGTTTTGTGTTTTGTTACCAACTGGGTTTTAGGCGTTCGATTGTTATCTGCATTACAACAAGTCAAATTCAATGCATATTGTGTTTAATATATGTGAGAATTTGTACTTGCTTGGTTGAATATATATAACTTGTCAAATTTGCAAATGTTTACTTGAAAATCTAATTTCGAAATATTTGGAGATTATTTTCAATTTTCTCATTTGGAATAATTCTTATTTGTTGTTTTTTTATTATATGGTTTATTCACTACAAAAACATAAAAACAAACATTAAGTCTATATTTGTGCAATATTAAACATACCAACTCCTGCTTTGAATGTTTTCTCATAAGAAGAAAAAGAAGTAATTAAGTTTATATTATTTTTCCAAGCTACTTTTTAAACTCGTAAATGTTAAAGTTTATTCTATAATCAAAATTACAAAAATATTTATAAACTTTCCTCCCTTTTTAATCTTTTCGATGGTGCTAGTTTTCCCCAAAAATCCTAGATGTCAGTCTTTACATCTCGCAATCTAAGAATCTTTGCCGATATGATAATCAAAATTACATAATATAAGTGGTTCAAGATGGACATCTCTCTAGTGGGAAGAGCGCGCAACTGATGACGATTTGTTGACCAGAAACAGTATAGACTATATATATTATCTTGCGTACAAAAGAATGACACCTCGAAGAGATTAATTATTATTACGTTATTTAGTGCATTGTTACTCATCTGTCTAGTCCAAATGGAAGATCTTAGCATTATTTATCTAAACAAAAACTTGTTCACTAGATTACTATCTACGTTCATCGAATAAAAGATATAAGAACTCACTTAATTTGGGGATATTACAGGAACAATACTAATCAAAACAAAAAAAACAATTCACATCCTTCGAACAATGTTTTATCAAAATGAACGCAAATCCACGGATGAAAACAATATTATTTTAAAATTTAAATTATCAATCAACGACTGACGTTTATGTCTTAGAACAGCAAAAAATGTCATTATCAATCAAGGGTGTGACTATTAAGATAATAGACTTATCTGTAGAGGAATGAATGATGTGTTCAAATTGACTTGTATGTTTGAGCATTTTGAATTGATTTACAGCGACCTACTGATTCATAATTGGTTTGAACCTAACCTAGCCCAGCGATTTTGGTTAATACTAATGACATAACGGAAACGTCACAAAAGAGCCCTTTGTTACATCATTGTTTTAAATTTTTTAACCGCTAATAACTCAAAGCACTAATTGTTTTTGATTCTCTGTCTATTTTATAGATATCTTTAAGGACAGCTAAATAGCACAATAAGCTAGAAATTTAACCATATAAATAACACTTTATATGAACAAAAACAAAACAATTGAATATATGATTTTTACATTTTCCGGTTGAACCAAATTGCATTAGAGTCAATCAGTCTCGGTTCTACTTTCAGTGTTGTATAGGGAAATGACAAAGTACAACCACTGTCAACGAAGGGTAGAACCAAAGTTATAACCGGTAGATCGCTATAAATCAGTTTTGAATTTGCCCTCAACTCGAGCATTATGTGGTTATCGAGCGGACGATTTTGTCCAAAAACTAATTTGTCTGGATATTAATGTCTTTTAACACGGGTCTCACTGACCCTATATGTTCTTCCCACGTATGAAAACTAACAATCGTTACATCTCTATTTGTAAATGCTAGTTTTTCTAAGCATGTTGATCTGAACTTTAGTGTTGACCAAGAGACTCCCATAGTTTTAAAGACAATTTGAACATTGTCTGAAGAGTTGAGAATTTTTAAAATTTCATGTAACAAATTAAGATTAACAAAAGGCTTTACAAAATAATCTGTTTCTCAGTTCTCTGAATTCAATTATTTTAATAACTTTACTAATAACTTTTGGGTTGATACCACTAATTGCAACTAATTGTTGAATAATTTTTCTGCTACTAATCCTTTCTGCTCCAGGCTAAGCTAAGTAACGGATGGTTATAACGTTCGAAACGAGCTTCCTTTTGTCGTTAACGATGATTAGAAAAAGAACTAAGATTATATGTTTAGGTTGACGTTCTGAATATGTTAAAGTCGAATTTATTGTTTAAAAGGTTTTTAGTAATATAATGTCAAGAAAATTATGTAATTATCTGATTCAACTTCTGAAGTAAATTTGATGTTAGGATGTATTATTTAAATGAATTAAGTAAATTAATGGCATTAGGCTTAACCCCTTTAATTATAGTATGGAGGGTTGAATGAAGGAGGACAAACTTATATGGGAATAAAACTGAAAAAGTGTCCAGCGGACGTTTTCAAGTAGGAAGTTCAAGAATTGGCCAGAAGGGCGCAAGTGTGACGACAGGGTATGTTAGGAAGTTAGGAGTTGTCAACGGATTGAAATGCACAAATCCTACATTTAGAAGTGAAGGGGCTAAAAAAGTGAGAATGATGTAATTATTCGTTAAAATCGTAAATATAACGTAGAAAATCTGTTATGTGAACTTCTCTTTGTAAATGGTTGTCTCCGTTTTTTGTAATCTCTGCAAGTGATATGAGTTTATAGTGTGTTAATTGTGATATAAATTAAATAAGTGTGTGCCCCAGTTTTAACTTTTTATAAAACTCATTTATAGTTGTTATTTTATTTTAAAACTTTTTGGAATGGTTAAAGAATGGAAAAAAATTGTATATTTATAACATTTTTATATTTGTTAACAAACAGATGTTGGTGAATTGATGTAAATAAAAATTATTTATCTTTTGATTCATATTACATATTTATTTTGAAAAGTTTCCCTTTACAAAGTTGGTGTTTCTACTTCCTTGTTCACCTCTCTCTGGATAAAAGCTAATTAACAGTTCTTTTCATAACTGAACAAACTGCTATAATTAAATTATCTCTTCTGTTATCATTATGGAACAAATTTCACTTGTATTTTAGTCTACAATAGTTTATTTTTCAAGGATTCTAACATTTTCACACACTGGTTTTCCATATATTTTTTCTTGTCTAGTTGGACAAAAAGCTGCATTAGCTACTATTAAATGAAAATTTTTGGCATCTTTCTGCTGTAGTTGTATTTTAAATATTTCCAAACGTATGCCTGGTGAATGCCCCGGGGAAAATATCTTCAGAAGTTTGTTGAAGTTCTCGAGATGGTGGACAATGCCATAATCAGCTCAGTAATTAAGTAATAATGGGTTCTCCATAGTTTAATTTATGTAGGATATTTATCTTGAATGCTAAACAATCTGCAAATAAAATTTTGCTTGCAAGTCATTTTTATCTATGTACAAGGTATTTCATTAACTTAACACTTTATTAATGTTAAATATAAATCTGGTTGGTTAAATTTGCATTTTTTGGATGTGAATTCTTCACATTAACCTAATTTTATTCACGTAGGTTTGTTCGTATAAAACTGATTTCTACGAACAAATTACCCGGTGGGTACCAGTGGCTCCCCCAAATTGAAACCATTTTGTGGACACTTTTTCTTACACAGAGTGTGTCCTTCTTTTACTCAAACCTCCATAAATTATAGGTACAGAAAACATCATCCACACGTCCAAACCAACAAGCCATCTCAGACTATTGAGCTCAAAATGGAATTACGTTCAAGATTATCCCTGAACAAATAGAGGGGTAGCTAATACTCTAAGGGTAATCCAATAGTGTACTGATAGAAACTGTTAAAAAACAAAGGACTCTTGTGAAAATATACATTCTAAAGGGAATGAACATGAAATGTTATGATATACTGGTCTTTGACTCTTGCAATATTATTTTCACAAGGTCAACTCTTTCAAATTCTGGGCTAGATGTGGAAAGGTTGCGGACATTAAAAGTCAGCGAGATATAATCACCCTCCATTTTGAAGTTTGATAATTTTTCAGCCAATTATTTTTAACAAAGATATTGGTTTAACCTTTAATCAAATTGACTGCACGATCTATATCAATATTTTGATCATGTTTCTCAGTACATAACGTACACACTGCAACATTGTATGTTTATGTATTAATATTACTAATACTCATATTATCTTTTACAGATGAGTCCAATCGAGAATGTCGTTCCCGATTTGGTGGAGATATCGACGCAACCAAATAGCACCAAACAGGACAGATCAAGGGACCTGTTTGGAGTGCAACTAGAGGTAAGGATTCTGTAGAATATGATTTTTTGTATACCTATTCGGTTTAATAAATTTTAACCTAAAAGACCATTTTCAATTTATTTATCCCTTTTTTACCAGCCGTCGAAATAAAAGTCATATAGCTATGTGGAAATTTATATACCGAAAGCTCGTAATTGCTGTGCCCTGGCCATTTCCCAAATCTTAGAAAGTCATCAAGCGAAGGAAATGAAAATTCTTATTTTTAAATACGGCGATAACGATATGGAAAACTACATAGGGAATGACGAAATAATGTGTGGGGGAACATTTGAACACGCAACCGTACACGCAAAAAGTAATCACGAAGAATATTTAATAGCTGGACAAAATGCAGGGAAAAAAGAAATTAACCTAGATTTCGTAAAAAAATGTCCAATTTATTTGCATATATAAAATTGACGGAAATGTTTTACTTGGAATATAAAATTTTAATGCCCTAGTATAGGGGCACGATGTCGTATAAAACGGCATAATAAACTGGAATTAGTAATATATTGCAGTAATATTTCTAAAACGTTGAAGGAAAAAAGTATTGCTAAACTACCATGACTCGATATGTGGAAACAGTAAGAAAAAAAATGAAGGAGTTAGTTTCTTGAGTACAATGCAATTACAATTGAATAAAATTCGATAGTTTTTGACATTGCAATTACCAATTGTTAAGACGAACTAATAATTTAATTCAACTGATTTTTAAGGTGATATAAAATGCGACCTGTAGGGATTTCAAGGCAACTTCCTATGAGTAAAGTGTCCACCAATGATTGCTCGGTCCACTCCACCTTTTTTTCGTAGTCAGTAATCATAAAGACATTAAGAAGCAGGTTCAACTGTAATAATATAATTACCTACTACGAATCTGAAATAAACACGAAGAATACTAAACAAAATTTTGTTGAAACCTAAATCGTCTGATGTAAAGTTGGATAATGGCATACTTAAATTGCCTATGTTTTAAATTTAAGGCAAGTATTTGCAACATTACGTGCTTCCTCGAAACGTTCCTATCAACGGATATCCGCAAACTCTTCGTTAGCGTACAAGGTGTTGAAAACTTCAGGTTTTCAGTTTTTTTCTTGTAGGTACTAAAGTTCAATTTTGGAACATTAATGCCTCTATAAAGTCTTCACAATAAGATCTCAGAAACGGTCATCAAAAACCTACTGGGACTTTTTCTTTTCTGCCCCTACAACTTTTTTTCAGTACGCCCCTGGTAATTGAAAAAAACGTAAATAAATTTGCAGTCTTTTTATTTGTTACGTTTTTTTCGTTTCTGCTACTGTTATTGTTTAGAAAAATGACCAATTTCATGTGTACCGTAAAAATAAACAATCCTTCAGTGATGCAATATGGTATTATTATTTTAAAATGATTAAAAAAAACAAGTTTACCTAACTTTGAAAACGAAGAGATCTCAAATTAAGTGCCTCAAAATGGCAACCTCCAGCCATTACATAGGAGCGTGGACCTCGACACATAGATAGTCGTATTCGATTGAAAATTCCAGGAGAATCTTGAATATCTCTACAAGAAACAATAATGCGGTTTCTTAAGTCTTCTATTTCTTGAACAGGAGTTCCAATGTAAACCAAACCAACGTTTTTAAATGTCCCCAAGTTGAAATGTCTATCGGATTTAAATCAGGCCAAACGAGCTGGCCACAAAATTGAGTTCCACGTACCCAGCGATCTGGATATGTTTCGTTCAAATACTGATGTGCTCTCATACTAACATGGGCAGGAGCGCCATCGTGCATTAAGCCACATTCACGTTCTGACACCTAAAGGAATCGTAACTGGCAGCTCTTCGCTTAGAAACTAAGTGTATGTATGTCCCATTGTAGGATGTAGGAAGGAAATGTAGGCCAAAGCGATCTCCAATAGTTCCAATCGCACATGTTTAAAGAAAATCGTTCCTGGTGGTGAGCTTCAACGGTAGCATGAAGATTTTCTTCCGCCTCTATGTGGTTGAGATGGTTATTAATAATAGCTTCCCTTGAAAAACTTGCTTCGGCGGTGAATAAAATGTGCTTAAGAAATTCTGAGTGTGGTCTAATCATATCTAACATCTAAACTTAAATACTAGATTTTACATGTTACAACTAAGAAAATTTGGTGTGTTGTAAATATAGAAGGTAGCCCAAAAAATCTAAAAATTATATATAATAGTCAAACTGATTTAAAGTTTAAAGAACTTGAAAGAGTTGTCTTCAGACCTTATGTGGAGCTCCTAGGCCCATTTGCCAAACATGTGATCATAGAATTAAGACCATAATAACTTCATAAGGGTAGGTAAACCTAAGAAAAACCTAATGAACTTTCCCGATTTCGAAGAAAAATATTAAAATAAACTAGAATAAGCTTCAAATAAGCTTCGGAAACTTCTCAAATCATTTATATCCAAAACAAAATCAAAGTACTCAACCTATAAAATTGTATCTCTAGTGCAATTACGGAAATGATGAAGCAGTCAATTTCAAATTCTTATTTTAAAAATGTCAGCGAATGCGGAATAACCCGTTTTTAATTTTTTTGTCATATGTTTACCTTTTTTCTCAAGTATGGTGTTATTTACTCAAGAAACCATAAAAAGAAACTAGAATACGTCATACATTAGTTTCAAAAAACAAGTATATCCGTAAAGTCCCTTTCGAATGTAATAAATTTTATATTGGAGAGATTTATTTAAATAAGCAAAAATTCGAAGAGTCAACATGTCTGGGTCTTTACTTCGTTCCTGGTGTCCGATAATTGGGATAGTTCATAAGGTTTTTACTAGGTTTTCCCTTATAAAATTAATGTGATGTCTTCAACCTCAGAATTCTTTGATCATATTTTAGGCAAATTCACTATCTTAAACCAACACAATTGTTCTAGGAATAACTATGTCAAATTCTTCCGAATTGAAATGAGCTTTATTATTTTTATATGCTAGAATTTTTTAGTGCTATCCTGTATACGCCAAATAGCAGAATATTCTCTTAATTAAATAATATTATAATGTCAAACATTTTAATTTCAAATTGTATAGTGTCATTAGTTTTCCGGGAACAATTTAAACTTTTTCTTATTAATTGTTAATTGTCTTAATTTTCATGTAATTTAGTTTAGTTGAGTTTTTTATTGGCAAGGTATTACACAGTGTATTTTTACAGGTCAAAAGGTAATTAAAGTATAAACAATATTAATTATGTATACAATAAAAAATATGGAAATAGTTATTAAAAATGATAAGAGCATAAAACGTCCTATTTACTAATATCTGAACAAGGGTAGGTACATTGTAAAGACAAGCACTTTATATACTAAAAGTTTATACATTAAAATTATTTCCTAAGTACTCCTCGAACGAATAAAAGGCGGGTTTTAAAAAATATTTTTTTTTAAATTTGCTTAAAAATATGTAATTTTTTTATTTCTGGTGGCAGTGCATTAAAAATTTTATAGCGTAATAGTCAGTAGCCATTCTCATTCGATGCAATCGTTGGTAGCTGCGAACTTAGTATCCTCCTTTCCTTGTTGAATAGGAGTGAATATCATTGTGTGTTCTGTAGCTGTCGTGGTTCTATTTCGTATAGACTAGACACTGAAGAATGAAAGGTAAGGTAGGAAGTTCACCTCCACAAAGTCATCTCTAACAACACTCGCTGTACTTTATAATTTAAAATTTGTTCAGAGCATGAGCCCATAGAAAAGATTACAGGTAAAGTACTAATGTGTCCCTAGATACACTTTTTGACGGATTCCTTATAAGGAAAGTTGTTTTACATACTTTGAAGCTTCCCAGGTCATCCCAGGATCAACTGCACTCAGATTCCAATGTAAAGTTAATGTTCTGAGTTTTGTTGAAACTAAGCGTACTGACAAAAAAGCAATACTCAGTTTTACGCTATTTGATTTGAGTCCACTGCACTATTAGGTATAAAGGTTGATAGCACAGCAACATGGTGATATCATCATCAAACAGGATTACCAGTAGATTCAATAGGCTGTTAATATTTGGCATTTATGTATATGAGGAATAACGGAGGACCAAGCAAGCCTTGCGGGACACCGTACTGATTCTCGTCGACTACTGATTTTTTTCAAAAGAACATATTGTTCTGTCACCTCTTAATAGGTGGTGGACAATGGTAATACTTCTCGTGTCAAATTTGTAGTAAGATAGCTTTTTATAAATAATTTCAAAATACCTAGTTAAGTCCAGGAATTTATATATTGTTATGAGAATTCATCCGACAGCTGGTCCAATCGGCCTTCATCCGATATTCCATGGAACCCGAAATATTGGCTTGTCGACCCGAGGCCGGCAGCTGACTATAACGAACAATAATGGAATTTCCTCGAATCGTCGAGAACTACTGGAAAATTCCGAGCGAAATATATAAATGCGGACAACTGGCGATAGGATTCATTCAGTATTCAACTGCGGTATAGTTAAGATAAATTGTAAATAGTTAGAGTTAGGGGGAGTTTGGCTGTGTTTTTAAATAAATCCGAGAACTGAGCTGATCCCGAAGAGTGTGAAAATAAAAACATTACAGTATTATATTTATTTTCAAAACCCTCTGCCACAAACTCAGTACTCGATTAATTTCTAGAGTCTTTTTGTTAAGAAAACCAAATTGGTTTCGTATATAGGTGTTATTTACCTCAAAGTAGTTAATCACTTAGACTTTCAATAAGGGTTAGCTAATTTTTGAGATTATGGGCCATAAATATAGGACTATGGTTTGCTCGGTCTTCAAGATCTCCCTTATTTTGGAAAACAGGTATAACTTTTGCTAACTTGAGAACAGTGAGTTGATGTCATAACAGTCTCTGCTGCCACTATTTTTAAAACTGGAAATTTTATATGAAAACATTTTTTGTGTCACCGAATGAAATTTGAAGTGTATTGATTTGATAGATAGTTATTGAAGGAGTAATTAGAAGTAAACAGATTTTTAATTAACTCATCTGGAATTGAAACAAAAAAATCCTTGAAGACCTAGGCCTTGAGGTGACTGATTTTCAGAGATGGAGTTCCTATGAGATGATACTCTACATGGCTGACCTCTTATTTAATGCATTAGCAATGAAATTATCAATAGTTTTTTTAAAATTTGCTATCTAACTTCTTTTTGTAATTGCTGACCATATTTTTGGGTATGAAAATTGGATTCTGCTTATGAAGGAGACTAAGTGTTTGAAGTCTACCCCCCATATCGTTAAGGTTTGTGTGGCAGACTTTTGTCCAAAGCACTGGTTACGAATTTAATAAAATTGCAGAACTAAAACTCTTTACTTTTGGTAACTTCTGTTATTGATTTGTAATTATAAAGCTCTAGTTTCATCAATTATTAGCCTGAAAGCAATTCAAGAGCTATGGTCATGGTGATAATCGTTTCAATGTTGCACTGAAGAATCTTTTGGAAATTTTTAAATATATAGAATTTTTCCCAAACATAAGCGCAATATAATTTTTTCATATAATTTTTCCACAAACAGGCCGGTTATTTAACCAAGTGCGTTTTTCCTGGCTAAGTCTTAAACAATTGTTTTGGCTGAGCTCGCTGAAACTAAAAGTACAAATATTTTGTGCTGTTTATTACCATTTTAAAGTTAAGTTTAATTTATAATTAAATTGATTTTAGTTAATCAAATATATCAGTATACTGAATAATATCGACAAAGAGATGACATACTCTCCATGAACATATTGGCACAGACAAACGTCATAATTTCTACAAAAGCTTAGATATAACACCGACTTATAAGTAAAAATACGCTCTACAAGAGTTGATGAACAACTTTTCTATATTTAAAATGTTTCTTTTAATCACCTCTCGGTAAAATTGCGACACTTTCGACTGCTTTGATCGAAATGCCAAATTTAATGAGCTCAAATTACTTTATTCCCAGTAATGGTATCGTTTAATAACTATAATCAATCAAGACACCATCACCGATAAGTTCCCATTCGTTACCGCTACATCCTTTGATAAACGATTTCGTAATCAAAATCTTGCAATGAAATAAATTAAGCGATTATCTTTGAAGAGCGGAAGATGTGCAATTATCTCTAACATTCAATTATATCTAAGGCTGGATTTTATCTGCTTCTTTGTGGTACTTTATATTGTAAGTACCATTGTGGTTCACTTTTAGAACGATTTTTTTTCTGCATTTCGTTTAGATTCTGTATTTGCTACTTCTTTTGTAAAGTAAATGATTGTTGAGAAGGGCCTGGTTTAGTCTATCTGCTCATTGAATTTTTCTATCTTTCTTCTTTGTATTGGAAACAAACTGTAGAAGAAGCATTTAAAATATTTTTTTTGCTTTAATGGATGTCTCTTACAGAAAGTATTCTTCATAGATGTTCTGAGGAAAGAAATCTCTAACGACATAATCAGATGGTCTTCCTGTGTATTGTATACTATTTAGGTATACTTATTTGTTAACAAGATCTTTCAACTCCAAATTTGTAGTCGTTGTGAATCACTACGTGTACAATTTATGCACAATTTCTTGGATTTCGTGACGGAGACCTATAGTTGGCAGTCTAAGTGGTGAAACCCAACTACCTAGAATTTTTTAGAAAATAAATTGGCCACCCTTATAGAAGACGCTGCTGTCAACATCAGAAAGTCGCAGTGAAATTGCATAATGGCTGTTCGGCACACTTTTCCTAAATAGTCCGCGGTTTTTAGATGCCAACAACCAAAATGGCTGGATTGATGAGTAGTTTGCTTCCGTAGCCACCTTGACCTCCAGATTTAAATGTGTTAATTGTTATTTGTGGGAACGAATAAAAGACATTGCTTATAATGCACAACCAACTATAGGAAAAACATGATTGAACATATTCAAAACGCATAAAAGCCCTTACACGAGCGAGATTCAAAATGATGTTTCCAGTTCTAGTGGACATTTTGATCAATTCTACACTTTTAATGATTTAAATTGTTCCATGGTTTGGTAAACAATCTTAACATTTTTGTTGCTGCACATTGGCCTCTAATCACGCTCCAAAATTTATCTCGTCACATGACTTAGACTAGTCATTAGTAGAGAGACACGAGATATAACAAATCAAAATAATTAGTACTAAAAGAATTTAACAAAAATGAAATATAAAGCTACACCATCATTAAGTTTAATTTTTTTCTCACCACATGCTTGATCACTTGCTAAAATCAATTGAATTTCTCAAATAAATCATTTTTTCAGTAATAACTATTTCCCATCATGATAGAATAACTATAAAGACAAAGGCTACCGAAGGCCAATAACATTTTTTCCAAATCGAATTCTGCTTAAACAATTAACAAATTTATTCGCGGATTTGAACCTAGCTAAGTGCATAATTATAAGCGAAGATTTTCAAATAGCGCCTTCTCCGAAAAGCTGCATTAATGAAACCGTGGTGTTTAATTTTCCTGCTAACCAACAAAGCATCCTTTCTTAAATAACTCCAATTTTATTAAACTTGGTTAAGAGGCATCAGAGATAAAAGGACTTAACGGGTTAAGACAAAAAATTTGCTCTACGACTTTTACTTCTTGAAATACTGTACCTGACCCCTTAATGAAACAACCGGTAACATACATATATTTGAACGCACGAAGAGTGGTTAATCATGTTGTGGAAATTTCTTTCTCTCGTTTATGTACATGGCTTTCTATAATATATACAATCAGTAACCCGGGAAATTTTTCGAAATTGAAATATGTATGTTACCTGATTTCTTCTCCTGTGGTGAACCATTTTGAATGAATATGGTCTTGTTTAATAGAGTATATATGCGGATTGCTGAAACTTCAAATTTGGGAAAAGAATTCTATTGGTAAAGTGATGAAATTTGTGAATTAACACATGCGGGCATATATGCAATATCCCTAACAAATTGGTAAATTTTTCGAAAACTCCTTAAGGATGTGTATAGTTTTTTATCGTTTAATCTATTAAGGAAGAACCCTAAGGTGATCTCATATACTTTTTTGCGACGTGTAACTTGCAGTTTTGCAGATAATCGCCGAAAATTCCAATATTCTTATCAAAAATTTCATCGAAGCGACGTAACGGACATTTCCTCATAAATATTTTAATTCCAACGTAACAGTGCGGGAATTGTAGGCACTGGAAGTTTTAATTGCAAATTTGAAATTTTTCTATGTACATCTCAAGCATATAGGTAGTAAAGCATAGTATTTTCGGCTCCTCAAATCATTAAGTACCAAGCTCGTTTTGTTCGTATACTAGACAAACACCTATTTAAATGAGATTTTTTCCATTTTGCGAAGACAGTGCTTTTGGTGTCACATTCTCCCGGCCTAATAAGAAATTCAGTGACAACACATGTCAAACTCTAAGCTGTTATTTGGTGCGTTTATACACAGGGTGTTTAGTTATAGCAAACAAAATCACAAAGAATATGATGATTGAAATATAGAACAGAGTAGAATGATAGTGGTCTGTAGGCAGTCGTATATACGAAATGGTTGAAATATAGGGTGGAGTGGACGTTTGGTGGTATAAAAATATGGGAAAAATGTGGAATTAAAATTATATAGGGTGATTAAAAAACTGTTTTATGATGTGGAAGTAAACAAATCATATACAGGATGGTTGAAATGTATGCTGGAGTTGAATTATATTTATACAGTGTGATTAAAAAATTATTTATTTCATAGTCTATAAGAAGTTGCATAAAGTGTGGAGAGGAATTAATGTTACACAGGGCGATAATATAAAATGTTAAAAATGATATAATTTATGGGGTAGCCCACAAGGAGTTATATACGATGATTGAAATATGGATGGATGGTTGGTACATAGGGTGGGGTGGAATTATCTATAGTTATAAAGGGTTTTCAAAAAAAGTTGAAAAAAGGTTACATGGCGTGGTCTATAAGGCATAAATATATTTTAGGCTGATTAAGTCAAGGCGTACGAGAACATTTTGTTCGTAAACATTTACCAGTCAATTTAAATGAATATATATCATTGTGTAATGTTGGGGCTTTCGATGTTACCTGGTCTTGTCTATTATTCAAAATAAACTAAAAAGTTGAAAATAAAACATTAAATATATATATATATATATATATATATATATATATATATATATATAACCGACTTCCATCTATAACTAAAAAGCTGAAAATAATTATAACAAAATACAAGTCTAGCAAATAAATAACACATTCAATGTTGTTAAGTACCTACCTAGAAAGTAAAAAATGTAAACATTAAAAGGTGCTCATTCTGTACAAATTAAATACCTACCAATCTAGTATATTTTTGAAGTCGGTGCCAAACAAGAACTAAGTTTGACAAAGTAGTAGATAAGTATGCAATGCAGTATTTTAGATTTGCTTGGCACCGACTTCAAAAATATACTTGATTAGTAGGTAATTAATTTGTACAGAATGAGCACCTTTTAATGTTTACATTTTTTACTTTCTGGGTAGGTACCTAACAACATTGAATGTGTTATTTATTTGCTAGAGTTGTATTTTGTTATAATTATTTTTAGCTTTTTAGTTATAGGTGCAAGTCGGTTATATATATATATATATATATATATATATATATATATATATATACATATATATATATTTAAATGTTTTATGTTGTACCAACACAATGAAAAGTTTAACAATAATAGAAATAATCCATCCTCCTTGAAGTGAAATTATTTGGTTTTGCTTCTTGCCTCTTGTGCATTCAGAGGGTCATCGGATATATCTGAATTTGCTTACAATTCTTAAACAGGAACTGGCTAGCTTAATCGTCATGAATGAGAATCCCTTTCAACCATTACTCCCACCTACACAAGTTGGCAGCAGATGGGTATATCAAAGAACATCTGTCCATTATTTACAATTTACCCATAATAAGCAAGAACGTTTTTCTTTATCAAGATACTTTTCTTCTACAACCTTTCCTCAAATGGATCTTCATTCTCAGATTTGCCATAACTGGACTGAACTATAATTTTAACCTCATCTTCGGTATAATTTAGATTTTTAACAGATACACATTTCCTAAAAGTGTATTATGTTCTATATCAAACTCGCCAAGTACAAATGATCAAAGTCCATTTCGTATGTACTTTAAGTGACCGTAAGTTGCAAACCATGTACCAGGAGATGCGTCTTCTGTCGGGCACCTTTATTCCGATCACATTTCCTTGTAAGACATGTATCCCAAGTACTCTAATTTTTTACTCGTTGCTGTGGCCTCTATCTCCATTTCATTATATAAATGTTCGAGAACCTTATATAGCTATATATATCCATGAAATTGTTAGTATATGTCAATACAACCACATCTCGAATGCGGCGAGCCTTTAATGACTGTTTCTGTTACTGTCCATGAATTGACTCCAGACAAGACGACGAGAAACTTATAGCACCAAAGAAGTCGAATTTTGTAGTTTTACAAAATTACAAACAGGCTAGACATCTTGATGAATGTGGTGCGAGTTCTTTCTATCCAACGCCGTATTTCGTGAGTGATCCCATTTCTCGGTAATTATCTATGTATTTTGTTTTATTCACATTTATGACTATTCCATATTCTTGACTGTTCAAAAGTAAACGAACACACAAAAATAGTACAAGCTTTGTATTCTGATCTCTGCTACACTGATTAAGATATGGATGAAATAGAGGCGAATCCACAGCAGAGTTTTAAGGGAGCAATATCGTGCTCCAGGTTAGGCGATCTTGTACTAAATTTAACTGAGAACGAAGGTGACTTCTCTATTCACAGACATAGTACTGACTATATCGGATGACAAATAATTTCATGAATTTACTATTCAGTTGAGTATGAAGAATTCTCTACAAGGCTCGAACAACACGGCACAATTTCGTGTTTGTGTGTTTTACTTAATAACGTAGGTGTTTTATTTAAAACTAAGAAAATACCCATGCGGCTTGACTTGCTTAGTTATTTTCGCTAACTCCCAAAAAACTTGGTGTCGTCTGCGTACAAAGTAAAAAAACAACAAACACGTTGTCGGGGCCCGAACACTGAACCTGCGGGAATTCCATTTTTTTTTCGTATGATCAAAAAGTTCATCATACACTGGAACACGAGCAGCCTTGTCGGGTCTATCTGCAAATCTTTAATCTAATCTAGTAATTTTCCACGAACACTGTTTTGTTCAAGTTTATATAATAATCTAATGTGAAGAACAACTGGTCCAAAATTTTCAACAGCTTAGTTATTATTGAAGATTTTGGTAAAAAGCCGGATATAGACTACCCAGCTTATTTACCAAAATGTTCAATAATAACTACATAAGCTGTGAAAATTCTGGACCAGTTGTTTTTCACATTAGGTTATTACATAAATTTATAACTTCATTTGTCACTAAAAAAACAGTTGACTTCCGAACAATTAGTTATTCTAAGCATTTGTAAAGCAAACTTGGCAGCTTTTTGTAAACAATGACAACAGTTGATTTCTAGTCAGAAGCAACACAGAAGTCTTCAAAAGTGCGAGTTAACAAATTAGTTGTAAAAGGGGTAAGCAAAGATTCTTCTCGTCTTACAAAAATATTAGGTTAATATTATCTGGTCCTAGGCTGCAATCCAAACAAATTTCTCTAAGTATAGTGAAAACTTTTTCCTTCAGTAATTACATATAATTGTGCCATTTGTTGATTAGTTGACAGGAAGCAAGCAGAGATTGGATTATTTGATTTGCAGTTCTTAAGAAAAAGAGTTAGCACAATAAGTCGGCTACTTCTTTAGGAGACTAATCAGTTCACCAATTGCTTTTTAAGTGTCATTGTAGAATTTATGGAAGCTGGGTTACGTTTTCTATACTTAAACATTTTTTTCTGGCTTTTACTGTGAACTAATTTATTTTCAAAAGTAGATTTCATATTTCCGATCTGAGTCGTCGCAGTGTTTGAGTAGAACTTGTTAACAATATAGTAGATTACTCCATTATTTCGGTATTTATATTATAACTTCCTTTTAACATTGTTTTCATAAACGATTTAGTGGAAAATTTAGGTACTACCAAGTCAGATGTTGAATTTAGATTAAACACAAAATTAGTCCTTATTTCAATCGTGTCGGAAGTGGCCTAATGTAGATTTTTCAGATTTTCAAAAAAAAAATTGTAGTTGGCAGAATAGAATTGAAAAGTTATAAAAGGTTTACATTATTTCATCGAGTGGGGTTCAAAAAACATTTTTAATTTTTTTATTAAAAATTAATGCCAATTGCAAGTTGTAAAGTCGACATAATGTGATTTAAAACACTAATGACTCACAACATATTCTATGTATAAATTACATTTTCCTTAAAACTCATTGCGATTATAGTCCTGCATACTCATGTTTATTACAATTTTAATCAACAGTTACTTGTAACAATATACAAAATTTGTTAAACAAAGAACTGTTGTCACATAAATAAGAATGTAAACTGCTACGATAATAATACTACCGGTTAATGATAATATTATTCGTTACTTGAAACAAATTAAACGATCATTGTGTTCACTTGTTCAAGGCCAGAAAATAATATCTGACTTGTATCGCATAGTCCTGGATCAATCCTAAGAGGCTTATGAATATATTGTATATGTATTTGACTTTTTTTAATTATCATATAGTGGCCAGTGTATTAGTAACACTACTCATTGGTAAATATTACAAATAAATAACTATTTATTGACCCTGTAGAGACTCTAAATTAATGATGCCTGAAACTGCTGTTGATACATAAAGGGAAGCCAAAAGCCGAAACTGATTTTCCACTAATAGAAGACAGTCAAACAGTCGGAATTTGGAAGTTGAAACCATAAATAATTGAACACATTGTAATAAGCAATGGAATAAGCCCAAGAACAAAAAAGAAGAAAATGAAGATGTGGTACAAAGAACTAGTAAACACGCAGGATATCTCCATAAATAGTACAATTCTGAAGTTAGTAGAAAAATATATAACGTGTTTTCTAATTCAATGCCAATATTTGAGGAGGTTCGTTTTAAGGAGAAAACTTCATATGAACGATAAACGTTATGTCTAAGTGTTTATTGGGAAATAACACCACACTTTAAAGGAAATTGCTGTATATTCCAAACGTTTCGGGGTCTAGATCAGACCCCGTTGTCAATGGCTAAGCAACTACGGATTAAAAAGGTACAATTCCAAGATGTAAATTTAAATATTTGACAATGTTTATTATTTGATTTTTGACGTAACTAAGAGAATTTTATTTGTAATATACAGGGTAGCACAGAAATTTCTAAAGATCATATAATCATAAAGTTCCTTTCAAATTGGAAGAATTTGAAAGGGAAATCTTCAGAACTTTATGTGGCGCTCCTAGGTGCGACTTTCTTATAAGATAGTGCATTCGCCAAAAATGCGACCAAAGAACTTTGTTGATTCAGTGATCCCATTAAAGTCATAAGGGAAAACCTAGGAAAAACCTTATGAACTATCCCGATATTATGTTGTTCACAAGGACATGACCATTAGCAATTTCTTCCTTAATCATCGGCAACCAGGAACGACTGAATTCTACGGAGGTAGTAGCGATACAATCGTTTTCATTTAACAAAATTAAAGCAGACTCTTTTAGTTTTCTTTTGGTGTTGTGTTCTTCTTTGTGTAATATAACTGAATTTTGAAACTGTATTTTATGACCAAGATAAACGTTATATCTTTTGCAATGGTTTTTAAACCCAAAACATTTTTTAATAATATGTGTAATACTGCAATGAAGTTTGACATACAGGTAGTTGTATTAAGAGACATTTTCTGATGTTTCACATTTCTATATTTTCCACTAGAGAGGTTTGTGCACCATCTGATATGCATCTTTTGGCATACATTGATGATGCCACACCAATTTCTCTTAAGATAAAACTCATTTTTGAAATCCCCATTAATATATAAGCAAATCTGGGCACTTGATATTTTTCAAACATTAAATATGTTTCAGTGAATAGCTATACAATTAATTCTCTAAATTAAACTCTATTAATTTGATATTTAAAATATCTTCATCATTACGGGCTAAAAGGTTAACTGAGCCAGGTATTTCGAAGACAAATTAAAAGGGGTCTGTCCCACTGAACTTAGTTCTAGAAAAATTAGAAATACTTTGAATATCCCGCACGTTCTAGTTTGGAAAATTCTGCATGATTTCCTGTTACATCATCACCATATGGAAAGGGTAAAAATATTTACATATGAAGCTTACCTCTTCATACATATAAACTTGAAGAATTTAAACATAAAGAATATTGTTTTCTGAACGATAATTGTGGCATCTCTGGTTTTTATTTTTTCCGAGTTCTTTGGGAATAACACCACATAAACTTGAAAATCTTTATATTTCAAAAAGTCCAAACGTTTCAAGGTCTAAACAGACCCCGTTTTTACGATTTCCGAAATTTGTCAATACGAATCCTTTTCATTTTTTATTTTTTAAATTTATTGTTCATTTGTATTAATACCATTGAAAACGGGAATTAGACCTTGAAACGTTTGGACTTTTTTGAAATATACAGACCTTTAAGTTTATATGGTGTTATTCCCAAAGAACTCAGAAAAAATAAAAATCAAGAGTATTCTTAAGAAGTGCTGGAATTATTGAAAATTTCTTAATTGATGATTTTTCCCTGTCAGATGGGCGAAATGGCCATTATTATCTCATGTTTCTAGAGAAGGATTTGTCCATGTTGCTAGAAGTATTGAAAGACGAGAACATTTAAATCGCACATTTAATAACCGATGGCTAGGTCGACGTTGTTCTCAGATTAGTCTGGACATCGCCTCATGGATGTCTCTAAAAACTCTAATATACCGCACTCCAGTAAAAATTCTGGAAGTGCTAATAAGAACTACAATATGAGCGAAAGGGCATTTTCAAATATATCTAATTTCTATGTTCTACATATTTTGTTTAACAAAGGTTATTATTATTTCTTAACATACGATTTATACATTTTTAAAAGATTAGTGCATTAGAGTAGTCTTGTTGTTGTTAAAGAACGTTATTTCAACAAAAATGCAAAAGTAAGTATTTAAAAAAGGACATTTACGAAATTAATCAACATCCTAGGATCACAGACTGGTGACTGAAGACTAGATATTCAGAAACATCTTTTACGAAAATACGTAGAAATAAATATTATTACTGACCATACCTTTGTTGGTCAAACTTCGATAGAGCAACCACAGTAAACCATTGTGTTTGTCTGAGGTTTACAGGAAGTTATTGTTTGCTTTTCATTTTCAGGGAATTTTAATTAAAGCTAGTTTAATTTTGAATTTTAATTTTTTTTCAAAATAATCTAGACAACAGTTTCAGTTGTGTCGATCACATTCCGACTGCCACACGTTCTTGTTATTTCTATTTATTACAAAATATCTAATAAACTAAAACACTTGTTTGCCAAAAGCCCCTCAAACCGAAAAACTTAGACTCCCATGTTAAACGAAATCAATAAAACTGATAACCGTAAATTAATATTCAACGAATTAGACCCTAAGGTATTAATAGAACGTCTTTAATTTCGAAATGAATAAGGTGTTTATCAATCAATATCCCTTCAATATCAGAATAGCTCGAGATATTCCCCATTCATAATTCCCCGATAGTTAGAAAGCAGAAGATATTAAAGTCCATTATGCCAATAACAAAAATTGATTGTGTGTACCGTCGGCGGTTTCGTTCCCGGCTAAAACCTAGGCATTCTGCTATATCGATTATTTTCCGGTTATTTCCAGATTTTCAGCGAATCAATGCCGACTATAGTGTTTGTATCGGTTGCCACGCTACCGCCATTTCGCTCCATGCGGAAGCATTTTCTTTTGTGTGTTTTCTTCTTTTTCTAACCAAAGCCAATAATGCATTGCAGCAGAGCAATTTCAGGGAAAACTAGCGGTCTTATCGGGAACGCTGATTTGTATCGCTCGCACACAATTTTTCGTGTAGCCGTTGGAATACATTGGCGAGTGTGTGCAGCTATTTTCATATTGGGACTACGTTAGTGGTTTATGTCACACTTTGCCGGTAAATTTTCATAATTTTGATCGGGGGAGATTTATCGAGTTATAGGACTTACAGGATTGAAAGGAAAATTCATAATGGTGAAATGATGATAATTTTCTCAATGCCAGCTTTTTAGGTACACACGTCAGATAAACCGTGAAATTGACTTTTCAGCTGTAGGACTAAAATCGTTTTAAAACATGTTCCGCAAAATTTAACTTTTACTAACATTATGTTTCATATTTCAATAATTGTTTGATTAAAAGTCTTATAATAACGGAAGGTTTTGTTCCCCACTATAAAACATGCATTACATATTTGTTTTTCAGTTATTTCCATGTGTTTCTGTTGTTACATTTTTGGGACCAGGTTATGCCTGCTATTTTCTGATAGCATAGTCCCATCATATATCGAGATACTTCCTTAGTATGTTAGTACTCTTAGGAAACCTCCGAGTAGTTTTTGTTGTCCATTTATTGTCCTGACGTCTTGCCAAATGTCTTGCCCATTGCCGTTTCAAGAATTTTACTTTACGGATAGCATCCGCGTATGGAAAGTACAATCCTTTGAGAAAATAAATAAGTTATGAAACATAAGGTCTATCCTATATAACGATTTTTTCTTTTGTTGAACCACCCTACATAACTATAAATCCTCCAAATTGCAGGTGCTTTTATGCCAGTGTATATAACAATTTTATTCAAAATTTTTTGGAACCACCACGTTCGACTGTAACTATACTTCACCCTATAACGAAGCCATCCTGTATATGGTGCTATTTATTTGTCACCCAATATAACATTTTCTTAAACACCAACATTTTTGCTATACAACTGCTTATGGTCTACGCTGTACAACAATTATTTCTGATACTTTTTGAGCCACCCTGTAAAATATAATTTCCTTTCACCCCATATTTTAACCACCCTTTATATGCAACTTTTCTAGCATTAGGTTAAACACACTGTATAACTATAATATTGCTTCGACCCATATTTCATGTATCCCGTATTGTAGGATGCAACTGCTCATGGTCTAGCCAAAATAATAATTTTTTTATACTTTTTTGATCCACCCAATATAATATTTTCCGTACTAACTATAAATCCACCAATCCCCATTTACTATTATAAAACTATAGTTGTCTGTTTGTTCACGTAGGAACTAGTGAACTTGCTGAATCTTTTTTTGTTGGAAAGCCTATAGTTTTACTTAAAATCTGGTATACATTTTTTCTACCTACATTGACAGAAACGATAGATATAGCGAAAAAGCTTGTACGATATTGGATAACACACAATTACTCTATTAGCTTAGATTTTATTCAAAATTTGGAATATGCCAATTTATCATGTTTCGATTTAAAAAAATTCAACTGATATATCAAGCGTAATGTTACAGGGTATTCCATATATAGGATAGGTGAAGCATAGAGCGGAATAGAAACATGGGTTTCAAAAATCTTTAAAAGTTATATTAGGTGACCCATAAGCAGTTGCATGTATACAATGCGGTTGAAATAAGGAAGTGGAATTAGTTATCTGGGGTGGTTCAAACGAGTTGGATTGGGTCAGCCATAAATAGTTAAAAAAGGGCTAGAGAATAATTATATTTAAACAGGGTGGATAACAAATTGTTATATTGTTTAGCTCATAAGTATTGCATATACATTGTGGTTGAAATAAAGGTAGAATAGGGTTATTATTATACAGGATGGATAAAATATCTTAGAAATATATTGTTGAGTTATTATAGTTATGAAAGGCGTTGAAAAAAATGTTAGAAGCAGTTGTTTGCAAAGTGTGGTTGAAATATAAGATGGAGTGGAATTAAAGTTTATAGGGTGGTTAAAAATTGTTTAGTATCCACAAGTTGCTGTATATATAGGTTGGTTACAATATGTAGCGGACTATAATTACAGTTATACAGGGGGAAAATATATTACTAAGAAATATTGTGATCTTCAAGCCGTTCCACATATAAGATGGTTGAAATATAGGGTGGGGTAGAATTCTAAGATTACAGAGTGTGTAAAAAAATTACCTAGATTTGCCAATATATATATATATATATATATATATATATATATATATATATATTTGTTTTTAAGTTTTCGCGGGCACTAAATGTTTAGGTGGTTTCCGGGAATTCATCCGCGTAGTTGATAACTGATCCCTGCCGGGATCGATGGTAAAATGACGACGTTTCGGCAGAGTCACATCTGCCCTCTTCAGGTCGGTTCGCATAATTCTCGTAGCCTACTGCTTTCGCTTCTAGTTATTCGAGTAACTAACTCGCCTAATAACTTCTACGAGAATATGTGTATGATCAATTGTGCTGAAGTCACTACGGAATCCGATTTCTTCTCGTGGTACAGCAGAATGTAGTGTATTTTTATTATCTTTGTATGAATTCTTTGTACATTTTACATACCTAACTGTTCGGCCTGTAATTTTAGATTTCTTATTTTACCTTTCCTGTAGATTAATAAATTTTGGCCTGTCGTTTCCATGTTCCGACCGAATTACTAAAATAAACGTATTGTTACGGAAAGTTATAACGTCGGTCGAGGGAGGTCCCTGTATATACCTACACAGTGTAACTGTTAGTTCGGGAAAGATATACATAATTCGAAATTAGCGCCATAGAGTAAACTCGAGGACTCCCAAAAATTGTATATAACTAGGTGTTCTGTGAGCGTTAGAGTTTACTCTTGTCATAAGTTCAGTGATTATTATAAATAGTAAATTATATGCTCTAAGTAAATTGTGTTATTTTAGATTTCTTATTTCCTACCTTCCCTGTGGATTAATACATTTTGGCCTGTCGTTTCCACGTTCTGACGAAATTACTAAAATCAACTTATTGTTACGGAAAGTTATAACGTCGGCCGAGGGAGGACCCTGTATATACCTACTAAATTTAACTGTCACCAGTTGCAGATTCTACTAGTTTCTCATAAATTTTGGCTTCTGATATCTTCTTTCTTCTGAATAATGCGCAGTTCGGTATATTCTATACGTTGGATGTCTATGATATTCATTGTTCATTCCACTCGACTCATTGCCTTTGTTTTCCAGTTTTGTTGTTGTGTTCTTCCTAATTCTTTTGCACAGGCTAATATAGTATGTTATCTTACTTTTGTAAAGTTTGTCTTCCAGTCTGGCCTGATATTGCTTGAAATTAGCTGCCAGGTATTGATGTTATGTTGTTTAGTATTTGGGTAGCTTAAGTCTTTCCAGGTTGTATATTGTATACATCCGTTTCTTGATTTGTTCTCTGAAATAAACAGTTAACATGACGCTTCGCCAAACTCTTATTTAGCATTTTCAAAGGAGAAAATCTGAAAACTTTTTCCTGTAAATTTTCATAATTTTGATCGGGGAACATTTATCGAATTATAGGTTTTAGATGAATGAAAGGGTAATTCATAATGGTGACACACCGATAATCTTCTTTTTCTATGCTTTTGAAGTAGATCCGACAAATAAACCGTGAAATTGAATTTTAGCTGTGGGCTGCATTTTCGAGGGTACATGTGTTTGATCATTGTAACACATCCTGTTGAGTAAAATTTTTAAAGTATATTACTAATACTATATCAAAGCAGCGTTTCGGCACTTCTTTGATCAAAGGTTTTTTAAATCCATACTTCAAACCGTTTGATCTCTAGCGAAAGGCTTTGTTCATCACTATATAACAAATTGTCCACCCTTTTTCCATATCTTCATTTAAAATATAACACTTAGCTTCTTTATACTTCAATCAATTAAGTGATTAGTTGTACCGCGCAACAGTTAATTGTCGGTCAAAAACGCGGGGTGCTATTTGAACGTCAACATCTCCCACAGAAAATTCATCTCTAATATTAACACTTGTTAGAATGGGCAAATGATTAATGTGATGTTGGACAGAGAGATTACGATCTGAAGCGACTTACCAGATGCAAAAAATAAAAATAATACATGGTTCAATTATCATTCGCGATTGAAATGATCAGTACATTTTACAAACAGGTAGACTAGACAACTCGTATTTGGTTACAATAAACGTCAAATTATTGAAATATTTGCGTTTTTAATAAGTAATTTCTAGACAATTACTATAGAACCCCCATTGATTCTCTTTCTAAATAACAAAAAATTTATTTATTTACGAACACTTTCGTACATGGAGAGATCCTCTTCACACACACACACACACTAGCAGAGTGCTGGTGGAGCAGGCTAAATTCCTAACTGGAAGGAGCTATCGTAACTATATAATAGGAAAATGTTAACAATCCCCATAAGTATTGATTTTGATGTAAGCTTTTTTTGAATGGGAAATTTATGGACAGACAAACGAAACTGCTTATTAGTCAGAGTTAATTATAAATAGTTATAAAATGAATTGCCAAGGATTTTAAACTTTTTAAAAAATCTTAGCAGGAAAGATACTACAACAAGCCCTGTTTGAGTGTTTATTTAATTTCAAAAACATTTTTGACATATTTAACTTTTTTTACATTATTGACATTTTTGACATTTTGACAATTTTAACATTTTCGACAGTTTCGTCATTTTTGAGATTTTCTAGGTATGCAATATTTTTGTAGTTTTTTTGAAATTTATTTTCATTTCATAAGATTTTGTCACTTACCATTTTTTATAATTCCGACATTTTGTAATTTTTTTCAGATTCACCTGCGATTAATCAGATATTCAACACTTTTCAGTCCCGATCCCTTCCCTAAATTCTCTATTGGCAAAATCTCGAATAACGTCTACATTCATTTCAAGAAAGAAGTCATTTTATCAATTCTCATCCAATGACTGAGGCAGGTGTACCTGCATCATTGTTTTTCCCAAAAATTACTGAAACTCATCCCCCTCGTTAATAACAGAAAAAAAATTCACATCAATTCTCTACTAATTTAAAGCATTAATATCATAAATCTCATATCTGTATTATTTTCAGTCCCGAGAAATAGTGATTGAATTCATATAATGATTTACTGAAGATATTGAATTCGTAATTTCCTCATTTAAGTGTACAATAAAGGAATTAATACTGACCCGATGGCTGTAAATAATGATTAGATTAAATTCATTTTAGTATATACATCATGGTATGACTTGGTTTCCAAGACATTGTAAAACAAACGCGTAACATTTTATCATATGTTAAAGAATAATATTAGTGAAAGAAGTACTTCCACTCTTACAAACAAACAAACAACAAACAGGGCTCTTTACTGAACAATCCTTTTGTGTACAGATTACTGACATGGCTTATTGATTAGTTAAACTTTTGTAGGAAATTGCAACGAACTATCTTAAAGAAAAATAATCACTTTGGCTTATTGAACATTCAAACTACTCTCCTAAATATTTAAGGGACTTCCAAAAAGGAGGAGGTTATCAATTCGTCGCGTTTTTTTTCTATGTATGTGACCTGATTTCTCTCCTGTTGTACACCGATTTGGACGAATATGGTCTTGTTTAAGAAATTTAAGAATAGAATTCTTTTGGGAAAGTGATGAAATTTGTGATTTCCATGCGTGCATGGAAATCGACCCACATACCTAACAAATTGGTCGATTATTATAAGACCCATTGTCGGTTTGAACAGTTTTTTAAGTGCAATTATTAAAGAAGAAGCCTTGGTGGTCTCATCCTTTTCTGCCACTTACAACATACAGTTTTGCAGAAAAACGCCGAAAAATCCAATATTCTTATCAATAATTCCTTCGAAGTGACATAACTGACATTTCCTCATAAATATTTTAATTCCAACGGAATAGTGCGGGAATTGTAGGCACTGGAAATTTTAATTGCGAATTTGAAAATTTTCTATGTACATCCCAAGCACATAGATAGTATAGTATATTATTTTCGGCTCCTGAAATCAATGAGTACCAAGCTCATTATGTTTGTATACCTGACAAATACCGATTTAAAAGATATTTTTTCAATTTTGCGAATTTGTCACATTCTCCCGGCCTAACAAAAAATTCAGTGACAAAACATGTCAAGTTCTAAACTGCTATCGATTATCGACAGGGTGTTTAGTTGTAGCAAACAAAAACCACACAGTAAACTGATAAAAGAAATAACAATGGTACATATGCAACTTTCGAATTCATATCGATATATAGAATAACTAATTTATCATTTCTTAGTGCAAATTTTACGGGGGATTGATTCAATTATACAGTAAACTTTTCCAGAAATGTTTGTTCATCACAGTAAGTTAAGAGCAATCACTCTTAATACTGAAAGTTCATTTTAATATGTAGTTTTGGGAAATTTTGATAGATATACATACAGAGTAAATAATTATATAGCGTAGCCATCAGTAGTTGAATATATAAGATAGTGAAATTATAAAGCGGAGTAGAATAGTTGTTTAATAGGGTAATTAAAAAATGTTTAAATGCAGCTATACCACCACTAGCAGTTGAATTTACAAGTTGCTTAGAATATAGATTGAAATGAAATTACGAGTATACAGGGTTATTAAAAAAGTAAATAGATATTTTTCTTTCAGAGCGTAGCCGAAGTTTCAATTACGGTGTAGAGGAACTATTGTTATACAGGGTGAATATATTTCAACTATCATATCCTACGGACTAGAATGATAGTTACAGAAGGCGGTAATTTGGCATTGAATCTAAAAACAAGAAGCCGTCAGAAAGTAACCTAGAAGATAACCAACGCAATGCTGTATAATTCTTGGACAAATGCACAGAAAAACAAAAAAAAACGTCTGCTGGTAATAGATTTTGGTTTTTCCATTTTCCCCAAAAAAATCGATGTTTTGCTCCGATTTGTTCGCCTGTGCCATATTGGCTAAATGAATTCTATGATGTAATCGAGCATAAAAAAATGATAGCCATAAGTGTGGCATCTGGTCAAAGGGTTCAAATAGGAACGTGATTCTGTAAAGGGAACTAAACAATATGCCACGATTTTCTCGCTTCTGCCAAGCAGAAGAATGAAAGTTGAAATCGAGTGGCATTAGGTTTACAAATGCTCAAGTAAGGAGAAGGACAGGAATCGTTCAACTTTCCACAATATTTCCGATCTTTAATCTTACTTGGTCATTCGCACATTTTATGAATTTTTTTGTGAACTACTCTCTATATCAACTTTCATTCTTACGCTTGACAGAAGCAACAAATCGTCCTTATCTCAACCCTTTAACCACTTGCGACAGTTATGCCCTATCGGTTTATGATAGTTGGTTCCATTATAGAATCCATTTTGTCAACAAGGCAGAGGCGAGAAAATCGGAGAACTTTTCTTCGGAGAATTTAAAACTAGTTTTTCCTATGTTGGCTACGCAGTCCTGTGTCAAATT
This sequence comes from Octodonta nipae, assembly GCA_034190945.1. Taxonomy (NCBI): domain Eukaryota; kingdom Metazoa; phylum Arthropoda; class Insecta; order Coleoptera; family Chrysomelidae; genus Octodonta; species Octodonta nipae. The sequence continues at coordinate 119,054,194 of CM067219.1, read as the reverse complement.
TCACCTCATTGAATTTAACGCCTCTCGAGGCAAATGCGAGAAAATGGTGGACCAAAATCTGTCACAATCTAACGGTCTAGTATGAAGAACAAGGAAAACTGTTCATTACCTGGGATTTATACATTTATATCTAACATCATTTAAATTTTACATCAGGAAATAATCTGACGTAAGCGATTATATAAGTCGAAAGTACATTAAAATGTTCTGTACACGTCTTCAAGAAGATATGAAGAAAATTATATGTATAAAGTAAACAGGCCGCGAACGGCAAGAAGGTAAATAATCTAACACAGCCGACCATTAGATTATCTTCTAAGTGAACCATAAAATTAGTCTTTATTTTAATTATTACCGCAGAAGATGCAATAACTGTTGCCCGACATCGTAAAGCGTGGTGGCTCTCATAACAACGAGGTGAATAATAAGAATGCAATGTAATCGATAATTATTGCAATTATTTTCCCAAGTAGACAGGTAATTCTGAGAATTACGTAATTTAGAAATAGTGGCAACGATTCGGCTTGCCAGTTGCCATACAACCGCTGCTTAGCGATCGCAATCTATCGTGACGTGTTCTATTTCGTTTAATGGGTCTGAATTATTGAGAAGTATCATTTGTTGATCGTATCAGGTACACATATCGCTTGCAGATTGGAAATCGATAGCGTACGAGCAATTTGAGAATTTATGTGGCTAATATTTTTGTGTGTGTCTATAAATTCCATAGTTTTAATATATGTCTTAATTTTAACGACTTCTACATCACTTTGCCGTTAAAAAACGTACCAAGTGACAATTTCATAACTTACAAAATTCCTATATGTATGAAACGAAAAAGATATGCAAAATTCCTCAAAATACTAATCTATACCCAGGTGTACCCAATAGAAAAAAATCAATTGCACTTAAGTCCAACGATTTGGGTGTCTATTCAATTAGCCCTCGACTTCCACTCCACGATTGGGATAGTGCTTATTTATCCATTGAATAATAGGGACCCTATAATGGTAGAAATGTAATAAATATTCGTGTAAAGTTGCATTTCCCTTTAATTCGATCTGGTCCTGTAATTCTATAACTAAAAAAGGTTCGATAGACTTATCTAAGATATCGCAGAGTCACATCTGCCCTCTTCAGGTCAGTTTGCGTATATCTTCTTACGCTTCTAGCTACTGGAATGCTAAGATGTTTAGATAGACATATTGTTGCGAGAATTCATCCGACAGCTGGTGTATTCGGCCATCAACCAATTCGTGGAAGGGACATTATTCCGATACTTCATTCTCTCAATGCCGTTACTTTCGAAGCTTCCAGGTCGATAGTACTTAAATAATTCCGAGAGAAATATAATACGGACAGTTGGCCATGTATTCGACGGTCGTATACTTAAATTGTAAATAGTCCTGTAAATATAAATTGTGTTAAAGTAGTGGAAATAAATTAGAGTGAGTTGGACTGTATTTTTAAATAAATCCAAGAAATGAACTGAAAAAATAAAATCATTACAATATATTTAATGTCAGAGTTAAATTGTTTTTACCAATTTTTTACTCCTGGTCCATGTTTTGACATTTATTTCTCTAATTTGTTTTCTATGTTACATTTGTTTTCCTGAGCTGTTATAATAATTTTCCCTACGCTATACCTTAAGATACTTTCTTCCCTATGATATGTTACGTCCTCTTCTGTCTGCTATAGCCCATCCTGACCCTCTTGTGTGATCCTTCTTGCGTCCTCATTTATCTGCTGGCGGATCCTCTTCTTCTTCGGTCCTCGATGGCAATGTTGTTCTGAATCCTTCCCAGCTGGTCCTTGTCCAGTGAAACTATAACCTATTATTGTTATTAGGATTGTTATTTACAACTAACTCGACCGAGCAAAACTCTAAAACTAAACTGATAAAAACAAGAAATGGTGAAAACGTAAAAAACCATTTAATTAACTTTTGCTTTATTTACTTAACAATAAAGCCCACGGAAACAATTATTTAATACAATTAATTAATACTAAAATAATTAACTAATATAACAAAACTAGCTTTTTAGGGTATCACTGAAAATAAATTTTTGATAGCTTTAAGGTGATGTATCACAAGTACGGAGTTGCCATTTAACATTACTGAGTTTGGTGGTTGTGCTGAGGGGGTAACTCAGGACGGATTGTTTATTAAATCAATTTACTTTCCCCTCGTTTTTATAGAAAATGTTTTGAGGAATTTTTTATATGTATTTTCGTTCCTTAGATATAGTCATTGCAAGTTTTCAAATTGTTACCCTGTATATAAAATTAATAGAAAATAAAAGAAAATTGTTATGATTGCACTCGAAGGAAATGACGTTTCTAGGACATTGACATGGGAATATAGAGTTTAGAAAACAGAACATGAATGAAAAAATTTTCCGAGACAGAAGAGTTCAGCTTTTAGTTGAGTTCAGTTCAGTCAGTTTAGTTTAACCTTAAACATCAATTTCTGATACATCGAAGTTTCGATTTGTAAATCAGCGTGTTATGAATTTCAAATCTGTTATCATTGTTAAATAAAATTTACATTAACTAAAAGATGTGTGTAATTCGAACATGGAGTCATCCGTAAAAATTTATTTACAACATTTTTTTCATGTTACATTTTTATTTCTAATTTCCTTCCGTTAGAGTCTGTGGTTGACTTTTTTGACCAAATTATGGCTGCTGTTTTCTTAATGTCACAGTCTATTCTTCTTGTTAAGGTGAACCCTTCTAAAAGAAAGTTGACTACAACTTCAGTAAATCTCCTCTGTCTTGTTCTATTGTTCTGTCCTTAGTAGCTTGTCTTTTGTCTTTTTATAAATCCAAGAATTTCTCTGCCCTCATTTATTCTTCTTTAAAAAGTTTCATTGGAAATATGATCTGTCAAAGGTATTTTGAGCATTACCAATATTTCAACCCCTTCCAGTCTGCGCACCAAGCGGGCTCCCATCTAGAATTCAGTTCCATATAAAAGGTAAAAGGATTAAATATACGTATGTTTTCACAAATAAATATTTGACATTTAGCGACAATGTGGAATTTGTTATTACATTTTTCATTAGAGGAAATGCAGTTCTTTCAGTTCCTATGCAGTATCAAATTTCTGTTTTCCAATTCAAATCCCTTGCTATCCAGCATTTTAGATATTTCAAATATATCAAACATATATACATATTGGTGTCCACAATTGTGTTGTTCAAAGTAAGCATTGTTATTGTTTTTCTGAGTTTATCCTCAGGCCAAGTGTATTTCCCTTTTTTGTAACTGCGTTAATAAGAAGGCTTGATTATTAACTATCTTAATAATGTCGTACACCGTTTCTTTAAAGAAACAGAAACTGCTCTCACTTCAGACCTGGCGAGCTTAGGAACTTAGGAACATACTTCCATAGGTGGAGACTGAGGCCCAACCCCAACAAAATGGAGGGGGCGTGCTTCCAGGTCTACTTCGAGGACACCTTACTGCGCCATAATACGCACCCGAAATATTTTGGCGTCACCCTAGCACGAAACGGACCTACAGGAGGCACCTGGAGAACACGGCCTCGAAACTACGAACTCATAACAACATCCTCCATACTACATGGGGCTCTTCCGCTGAAACACCAAGAACTTCAGCACTTGGGCTGGCTTACTCAATTGCAGAATACGGCGCAGTGATTTCACTCAACAGCGCGCAAACCCAAATACCCAATAGTGAGACATATACCTCCTCCAGATCTCCGGCGCACAGTAGCTCTACTCCGAGAATATAAACGTATACAAGGATACGGATAAATCATTCAGAAACAGCCTACGATCCAGAAGACCAACCATAAAAACTGCTAGAGAACTGCACACGTTACAATTCGACCCCATAGACTCTTGGAAGTGAAAATGGACTGATAACTGCCTCCTCCCCGAGGCAGAAATCTTCCGTGCATAAGAACAAAACCTCCGCCTTGGATCAGCCCCGTAAAATATGGACATCACTGTAAACTATTTACGATTTTCTGCGAGGTGTGACTGTTTACTTCACATATGACGACTTACTAATGGCAACCGACGCCTCCATTGACTATGTATCTAATTTAAATGTTTGTTTGTGAATTAAAATAATGTAATTTCTTCTTATACTTGTCTATGTCTATGTATTTTATAGCATGTGCAGTCATGGGATAAATAAAAATAAATAATGTCGTCAGCATACTGTAAACTATTTAGGATTTTTCCGTTTACTTTTATGCCTTCTTCAATGTGATTTTTGGATTATATTCTCCAAGTACATTTTAAAAAAGTTGAAAATAGTAGGCAACCACTATACAAATTTTTAATTAAATTGACATCGCTTTGGTCTATTTTTTTTCATGGAGTAACTTGATTAGTTCTGTATGCGTTATTCGGTGAAACGCTTTTGTGGGCAATTGTTCGTTTCAATTTAATTATACATATGAGTTTTCACTCCTCCCAATCGTTTCTGAAAAATATATAAGATAATCACAATCAGAGTGTAGTATGGGCAATTTGTGGAAATTTACTGGAAACTAGTTGCTTTCTTATAAAAAACTTCTTCGCAGGATTAACTGCAAGAAAACAGGTCTATGAATTTGTCAAGTAGTTTTCCGGTGTAATCTATTTCAATACATTTTTCTGCTTAAACGTGATCGGTTGCTTCTCAATGTTTTACTGAAGCACTTTTGAAATATTGAGTTCACTTGACTATTCGTACTTGGCAATTTTGTTTCAAATTGTTAAACAAAATTACGTCATGAAAAATTATTTATGTTTAAGACTTCAGTTAAATTGGTTGTAATGTCTAACTTGTAGCAGACAATAGGTAGTAGGCAACTGAACGGTAGCAGAAAATATAACAGCAACAATCTTTTATGATCATACTTCCCACTACAAAAATGCCAGTATCAATTATAATAAGAATTATAAATTTATTTTTTTATTGATTAAAATCTTCTCTATTAATTAATTCATATACCCCTTTTAAGAAGGCTGTAAAATTGAAAGAGTAGGTGTTTTGGCATTTTGTTATAGTTTCAAGAACAACTTAAAAAATTAATTACAGCTCAATGTCAGAATCCATTATCTAGCCATCTCGGCTAATATAATTATTTTATAACCTTGCTACATATAGAGGATGATTTTATAGTACACTTTTAAAATTCTCCTACGTAAATCTATATGAGGTTTGTGACCTTTCTATACACAGATTACCATCAACAAATTATTGCCAAAGTTGTATTCAATCTGAAAAATAACTGGCAATATATTTAACACGAAAATTTGCATTTTGCAATTATAAATGATATTTCTCAGATTTGCTCCAAATTTGACATCAATACTTTAATTAGAACACTTTGAATTTGAATGTCGTACAAGGTTCTCATTTTTCACGGAGTTAGGCACTTAACAATTATTTTTTAGATCTCGGTAATTCCTATAGATTATATAGTGGGGGACCACTAAAATCAGCAAAAACTGTACCGCACAGGATCAAGGGTTTATTTGAGTTCTGGCTTTTTAACTCTTTCATACAAAGAGGGCAAATAGTGTTTTATAATATTATTAATACACAAAAAGGGGATACAACGGGTTTGGAAAACTATACCTAGGCATGTGTCTATGCTATCACATTTGTAGAAATTATTGACAAAGATAATCAATAGTCTGTTCGAGGAAAAACCTACTTTTAACAACCCATGTAACAGACTGGTTTGCGCTCTGGATTTGGAATAAATGATCACATCATTACATTAAAAAACCTAATTGTGAGAACCATAGAATATAATCTGTCTTGTTCCTGGTTTTTGTTGAATTGAAAAAGAACTTCGATGTTGTGGGGATCAATAATGAAAGCCCTCTGACAATGCAGCATTGACTACACATACACACTTTTTTCTACAGTAATTTTAGAGAATATTTCAGATTACACCAAGCCATAAATAAGTTTAAAATCAGATTATATAGATGGGGTGATACGATGTCACCCAGGCTGTTTACGACTGTATTCTCTCTATACAGGGTGACCCACCGGGAATGATAGCGATAGATAATGGGAAAACGGTATTTAGGAATTCAATGAAAATATCACTTTTCTATTAGGGGCAGTCCAGCTAAAATATTTTCAACTTGCTTATTTCAAATGGAACACCCTGTAAATTGTTGCAATTCTGAATTCTACGGGTAATTTTAAGACTAATTCATGTATAATACCCTATTTTAAGTATAGCCCTTTTCAATTCCCCGATCGATCCGTACTGGATTTTTTTATTTGGGGTGCAATCAAAAATCAAGTTTATAAACGTCCAGTAACTACCAAAGAAGTTTGCAAACGGAGAATTCGAGATACATTTCAAAATTTAAGTCCTCGTTCAATTAAAAGAACAACTGATTATGAGATGTGAGAAGTGTCATCAAGTTGATGGTCACCAATTTGAACATTTATTGAATTTTCATTGTTTGTTAATCAACTTTTTTTTTCTCCATAAATAATAAGTAAATTTAAATAATCGTCGTTTGTATAAATTAAGCGTGCATTTTTTTCAGAAGTATCGTTTGATTCAATATTACTATACTGAATCAACTCACACTGACATTTCAGTTGAGTCCTTAGCAACCGTCACAGACAACTTAGTTACTTTTATTGAGGATGCTGAATTTTTTTTTTTTTTTGAATAAGTCGAAATCTATCAGATTTTCGTATAGGTACCTTTTAACAAAGTACCTCTTATTATCGATGCTTAATCTGATAACAATATAAAAAATGGTGGTTTCCATTTGAAAAAATTGAGTTCTTCATGATTTCGCATTTCAATTTTCGGGATTTTTTTAAACACTCACATATTTTGAAAGCTCGAAGCTTATTCTATCACCTCCCCGAAAATGCAATTATTAATTATTATTATTAAGGCCTTAAAATGTCAATTTTAATAACATTTTGGTATATCTCGAAAAGGCTGAAATTAAATATAGGGTATTATGCATGAATTAGTCTTAAAATCACCTGCAGAATTCAGAATTTCAACAATTTATAGGATGTTCCATTTGAAATAAACAAGTTTGTATAACCGGAAGTGCCACATGCTTGAAAACATTTTAGCTGGACTGCCCACTATCGAAAAGTGATACCAGTAAATTTTCATTCGTAAATACCGTTTTCCCATTATCGATGGATACCATTCCCATTTTCCATAATATATCTTAATAAGAATATTTAGAGAAAAAGTTATTCTTCGTAAAAAGATTTGTGCCACTTTGCCAACTTTATATTAAGGTTTGAAGACGCGAGAAGTTAAGGCTAGGATCTAGGATTTTCAGGTAACTAGCACATAGAGATTCCGAATCTGGACCCGTTGCATGTAATTGCTGTTACCCATAACTCCTAGGTTAGAATGTCACGATGAAGTTTTCAGGTTAACTTCCCCTGTCAGATATTTATATATGGATTCTTAGCAAATATGTATTTTGCTAAAAAGTGAAATACTTTTATTTTTGATATTATCTAAAATTGCTATAAAACAGAAGTAATTAGAATTAAAACTGCATCAAATTATGTCTAATCATTAAAAATTATATACTAATACATATTCATGTCAGTTTTTCAACTGTATACTTGGTTTCACAAAAAAATATCAATTTTGTTTAAAAGTGAAGTGCCTTTATTTTTTATAACTCAAATTGTTATCAAACAAAGTTTATTAGAATTGAAAACTACATCAAATTATGCTATAGCACTAAAAAATGTATTTTGCATTTTTTTACTGGATACACTGATTTATTATAAAATTTGGCGAATGAATGTAATTAGAATTAAATCAAAATATCTGATAATTAAGAGACCTAAATTATTGAAGATGTGTGGGTCCACCTAAGTTGCAATCATGTGCAAAACCTTCTTAATACATATAAATATTTAGAAAACAAGTTTCTCTATTCTATTCAACATTGAACGAACTTGGTCAAAATAATTAATGTTGTTTAAAAGTAAAATATCCTATTTGTTACAGTTAATTAGATCTGTAACCTGCATCCAATTCAGCCTCTATCTCTCTGAAAATTGTAAAATAAATACATTAAAAAAAATCGGCTTCAACAAAAATGAAATATAACTAAAAAGCAAAAAAATATTTTTTTCCGCAACAATTAAAGTCGTTGTCACGTTAAAGTGGAAATAATTTGAGAAGTACATTTATGAGTTGTACTGTGCAACTATGCTGATCAACTTGGCAGCAACTTTAGAAAAAGTATTTAATTGTAAATTAATATTTTAACTTTTTAAATATGGAACATTTTTTGAAGATCCATAAATGTGACAGTGCCAAATCGACAAAATTAAGAAGATATATCTCAGAATTTATTGCTTATTTGTTGCTAATTAGTAGCTATAAAATCGATGTTGTTGGTCAAACCGATCTCGAGAAATCGACAACAATGCATGTCAAGGTAGCATGGAAATACCTAAAGACGAGATAATCCAAAAAACATATAGACCAAAATTTGTTACTAATTTGGTGCTGTAAGACCCAACTGAAAGAAAAAAATTACATAAAATATCGATTTTGTTGCTCGAACCGATCGCGAGAATTCGCAACAACGTAAAGGTAGCAGGGAAAATACCTGAATATAATAATTCAAAAAACAAATTGACCAAAATTTGTTGCTGTAAGACGGTTCGGGCAAAAAAATCTATATTTTCTTTTCTTTCATTTTTTTTCTCATTTAGTTGGGTGTTACAGCAACTAATTAGCAACAAATTTTGGTATATTTGTTTTTTGGTTTATCTCAGATTTAGGGGTCTTTCCTGCCACCTTTACGTTAAGCTAGCATATTGTCGTTTTCTTGAAATAGGTTTGAGCAACACAATCGGGTTTTTTAGCAACTAATTAACAACAAATTGTGAGATATATGTTTTAAATTTTTGCCAATTTGGCAGTTTTTTTACAACATTGTGTGTTTTTTTAATATATTGATTAGTTTTATTAATATACAATACAGGAAAAGACACAAATAATGATATATGTTTATTACCTTTAAAGCCACCCGGTGGGTTAGCCGGAAAGTCCTTCAGCTCACACAATTCTATAAAAAAATTGGAGCTTGATAAGAAAACTTGGCCCGTGGACGAATCCCAGCCAAGTCAGTTTTTTCAATTAACAAAATTCTAAGGCAAAGTATATGTTTGAGTATATTCTTATTTTTTAAATTAGATAGCGTGGAATCAGCAAGCTCGTGAAATACTCACTCCATCCATTACCGTACAGTTATTTTTTAGTTTTAATATATAAAAACGAAATTTCTAGTACTCGAAACAATTAAAAGTATTTATCATAACAGATGTAAATGAAGGAAGAGACTACGCTGACGACACAGTGCTGATAGCGAAAAGTGAAGAAAACCTACAAAGTTTCACATGAATATCCCAACAACAAATACCAATAGCAAAGTGCCCATCTGATGTAAGATAGGAATCAATAGTACAAGCATAGAACAAACTATGGAGCTGTGGAAAAATTGAAACTGGAATCAAAACTCTGATTCAAAAAGCCAAAGAAAGTAGCAGGATATTCAAGCAATACAATATATAAAAACAAACACATTGAAACGAAAACAAAGTCGGGAATATATAAAGTAACGATAAAATCAATATTGACGTCAACAGCCCAAACAAGACCTGACATGTGGAACACAAACAATGTTGGAACGTTGGAAGCCGCGAAGATAAGATTACCAAGATGAATAGTCGAAAATACTTTGAGTGATCGAATGAGGACTAATGAAATAAGAAGAACATGCAATGTGCAAAAAATAAATGAAAATACCATAAAGTAACTTAGGATACCCGGAGAAAAATCACCACTAGGAAAGAGATTCATAGGTCAACTACGCAAACGTCGCAAACCATAGAATGACAACCTAACATAAAGGCCATAATTCAGTAAAAAATAGACGTAACCAATAAAAAGAGAGGAAGAAAAAGAACACGTGGGAAGGGAGGAAGAGTACATAGTTTACTTTTATTCCGCAAACCAGAGTCTTGTAATAAAAGAAAATGGCAATATCAAACAAATGAATTAAAAATTATTTCCATAATGTTTATTAACAATACTGAAACAATAAACTATATAACTTTAATAGTTCCTGGAATTACAGTGATTATACATCTTGTAAAAATACTTAAAGTAATTAATCTTCACTTTCTCATACGCTCAGTGCACTACATAACACCGTCCATTATAATACAGCCTACTGGCGTTGTTATTATAATAAATTTTACAATGACTGCCTGCAATACTTGGTAATGAGATAAGTTTTAGGAAACAATTACGTTTACTCCACACGTGATGATTATGGTCCTCCGTTCAAACGGTGCATTACATGCAAATCTTTTGTAACTATTAAAATGCGGTTGAAATCACTATTTCCTTTTCCTCAGATTAATTTACAGCGGTGATTCATTTGTATATGAGATTTCTGGAAAAAATCAGTTCAACTATAATTTTGTAAAAGCTGGGGTTAAATATATACAATAACAAATATATCAAAGTTTCATTACAGGACTTGTAATTAAAAAAACGTAAGGTAAGACTTTTAAATATATTTATTTATTTTTATGCATTTAAAAAGATAAAGTTTGCGGGAAATATGTTTTAGAGTTATATTTACAGTTTATATATTATTATAATTGAAATCAGTATAATAATTTTTAACCGACTTCCAAAAAGGAGGAGGTTATCAATTCGTCGCGTATTTTTTCGCTTTTTTTGTATGTATGTTACCTGATTTCTTCTCCTGTGGTGCACCGTTTTGAACGAATATGGTCTTGTTTAATAGAGTATATATCCGGATTGGTGAAACTTCAAATTTTGGAAAAGAATTCTATTGATAAAGTGATAAAATTTGTGAACGAACACATGCGTGTATGGAAATCGACCAATATCCCTAATATGTTAGTCGATTTTTCGATAACTCCTTATAAATGTGTATAGTTTTTTAACGTTTAATCTATTAAGGAAGATCCTTAGGTGATCTCATATACTTTTCTGCGACGTGCAACTTGCAGTTTTGCAGAAAATCACCGAAAATTCCAAAATTCTTACCAAAAATTTCATCGAAATGACATAACGGACATTTCCTCATAAATATTTTAATTCCAACGTAACAGTGCGGTAATTTTAGGCACTGGAAGTTTTAATTGCGAATTTGAAAATTTTCTATGTACATTTCAACCATATAGGTAGTAAAGCATAGTGTTTTCGGCTCCTTAAATCAATGAGTACCAAGCTCGCTTTGTTTGTATACCAGACAAATATCTATTTAAATGCAAATTTTTCCATTTTGTGAAGACGGTACTTTTGGTTGTCACATTCTCCCGGCCTAATAGAAAATTCAGTGACAACACATGTCAAACTTTAAACTGGTACTTGGTGGCTTATAGACAGGGTGTTTAGTTATAGCAAACAAAATCACAAAGTAAAGTGGTAGAAGGAGTTGCATTTATATGAAGATTGAAATATAGGACGGACTAGAATGATAGTGGTCCGTAGGCAGCCGTATATACAGGATGGTTGGAATATAGGGTGGACTGGACGTTTGGTGGTATAAAAATGTTGAAAAAAATATGAAATTAAAATTATATAGGGTGATTAAAAAACTGTTATATGATGTGGATATAAGCAAATCATATACAGGATGGTTGAAATATATGCTGGAGTTGAATTATATTTATACAGTGTGATTAAAAAATTATTTCTTTTATAGCCCATAAGAAGTTGCATAAAGTGTGGAGAGGAATTAATGTTACACAGGGCGATAACATAAAATGTTAAAAAGGAAATAATTTATGGGGTAGCCCACAAGGAGTTATATATTATGGTTGAAATATAGGACGGATTTGACTCCGTAAGTATAGGATGGATTCTACTCCGTCCTATAGTTTACAGAAGGCAGCTAACAAATTTATGCTTGTCCGTGGGCAGTCGTATGTACAGGCTGGTTGGTACATAGGTTGGGGTAGAATTATCTAGTTATACAGGGTTGTCAAAAAAAGTTCAAAAAAAGGTTACATGGCCTAGTCCATAAGGCATAAATATATTTTGGGCTTATTAAGTCAACGCGCACTAGTAGATTTTGTTCGTAAAGATTTATCTGTCAATTTAAATGATAAAGTATCATTGTGTAATGTTGAGGCTTTCGATGTTACCTGGTTCTGTCTATTAAGGTTATACATACAAAATAAAAAATAAAGAATGAAAACTACCTGAGTTCAAAAAAAAAACTAAAAAGTTGAAAATAAAACATTTTTTAAAAAAATATAACCGACTTCTACCTATAACTAAAAAGTTAAAAATAATTATAACAAAATACAACTCTAGCAAATACATAACACATTCAATGTTGTAAGGTACCTACCCAGGAAGTAAAATATGTAAACATTAAAAGGTGCTCATTCTGTACAAATTAATTACCTACCAATCTAGTATATTTTTGAAGTCGGTGCCAAGCAACAATCAAGTTTGATGAATTAGTAGATAAGTACGCAATGAAGGATTTTAGATTTGCTTGTCACCGACTTCAAAAATATACTAGATTGGTAGGTAATTAATTTGTACAGAATGAGCACCTTTTAATGTTTATATTTTTTACTTCCTGGATAGGTACCTTACAACATTGAATGTGTTATTTATTTGCTAGAGTTGTATTTTGTTATAATTATTTTCAGCTTTTTAGTTATAGGTAGAAGTCGGTTTTTTTTTAAATGTTTTATTATTTGTTTTTTTTGACAGATAATTGTATCATTAGTTTATATTCATACTGAACTGCTATAGATGTCAACGGTTCCGAATACATCAGGGTCTAATCTGAGGTTCCCACTCTTTTTAGGGTTCCGTAAATTCAATATAGGGAAATTCTTATAAAATCATTCCTGATTTGTTCGTCTGTCAAATCACAACAAATTTCCTCCGAAACTACTGGACGGAAGAAGTTGAAATTAGGTTTTATTGTAGAGTTTGGTGATCCGATCACATACGGTAAATGCAGAAATTCTGATTTTAGGGGTACTTCTGAGTGGAAATGGCAAAAATAGACCATTCCCAGGTCTATCTTCGAAAGTATCCAGCCCAAAATTTTGAAAAAAAAATGTGGAATATAGGACGTTGTCCAAAGTTTACAGGAAAAACAACGTTAAACCCATACTAATAATTTTGGAAGCAAATTTCAGATTTAAATATTTTTTTATAACGCACCATGTGATATATCAAGTGAAAGACTCATTCTGAGGAAAACTCATATATTTATATTTTAAAAATAATTAGTTAAAGAAATATTAACAAAAATTGAGAAAAATTTACCCATCCCCCTCCATTTATTTCCGAAAATATAAGACCTAACTTTTTGAAAAAAAAATAGAGGTATAGGGCCCCAATTAAACTTTACTGGACAATTGAGGAAATACCTTAATGTTAATTTTGGTTGCATTACAGATATAATGAAAAATAAATAAGTAATGTTTTTTCAAACAAATTATATAACATTAAAATAAGGCCTCAGAATACAATTCTCCAAAATATAAAAATAATTTGTGAAAAAGTACTTAAAATATGTATATTATGTACAAACTTTGGAAAAAAGTTGAAAATATAAGGCCTCACTCTAAATTCACTAGAAATGTAAGATTCAAATTCTAACATTCACTTTTAAACTTAAAAAGAAAATAAAACATTACTTTTTTAAAGTGTAACTAAAATCTATGAAATAAAAAGAATCTTCATAAAAAATATATTCAAAACAACTTGTTTAAAATATGTAATGCTTTATTATTTAAAATTTAACTCATTCTCCCCTTTATCTCCCAAATTACTGAGCATTTACATTTTATCAGGTTTCACCGAAAGTTTATTGACAAAAAAGTGAAAAATTTAATCATAATTTTGGAGACGAAGGGAAAAAATCCAGTCATTCTCAGCTTGTCTGAAATTTGAAATATCTATAATACAATTTACTTACATTATAACAGCTCACAAAGGTGATACCGAACTCTTATTATGCGAATCTAACTCACACTGGACCAAATTATTTAGCCTAGTACCCCGTTTTCGGAAACAAATTACTAAACACATCAAAATAAAGAAGAATTTTTAAAATTACATTATAAAAAAATATTAACTAAACTCGTGTATTGATTTGTGGATGAGGATATGTAAGGACACTAATTCTAATCTTGCAATAAAAACTATCTTAATATGGCCCATAATCCCAACTTTGCCCAATCTGGAATGACTATGCTGTTAGTTTTCTTCTAGAACTGCTTAATTTTTTCGATATTTTCTTTTAGATTGTTATTGTCTATGCTGTTGGTCGGCGTTTTCTCGGTGAAATTTGAATCTTTCCAATTTCTTATTCAGTACAATTATTGCTCTGACAAGCTTATGATCACTTCCTTTCCTGAATATATTATCTTTGCTAGTGTTGATGTTGTTTATCAGGACAAACTGATGTTGTCTTTCTTCTACTTTGACATTAAAGTCACGAATTATGTATTTGAAATGGCTATTGTTAGTATCTAATATCATTTGATTTTGTCCCATAGTTGTTCGATAACTTTTCCCGAATGGCTTAGTGTTGGAGTGTAAACTTGTATTATTTATAGAGTATCTTATTTGGATGATGAATCCTACTCCGCTAGTTCTTTCAGTTGATGTTCCGTGGTAGTATAGGTAGTTGCCTGAACCTAGTATTATTATTCTTTGCTTTTCCTCCCAACTTCACTTATGCCAATGATAACCCATTTGACTGTTGCCTCATCGCATCATAACTCTACAATTCTAGCTAGGTTTGTTAGTGTTCAGCAGTTATATCTATCTAGATGTAGTGTAGTCGAATTTCGCATCCCCAAGAATCCTCGAGATTGACTAGTCTCATAATGTCCTCTTGTGTACCAATCTGGGATACAGCCCTGTAAGATACTATGCTATCTCAATGAGGTTTAGTAAGGAGCATCAAATCTC
Organism: Octodonta nipae; assembly: GCA_034190945.1. NCBI lineage: Eukaryota > Metazoa > Arthropoda > Insecta > Coleoptera > Chrysomelidae > Octodonta > Octodonta nipae. The sequence continues at coordinate 119,039,190 of CM067219.1, read as the reverse complement.
TTTTTTATGGGCAAAAGCTACTGACCTTGTAAGCAGCACTGTGTGTCGACAAAGTTCTCGTTATGTTGATAATCCTGTTATCACGTTTTTAATGTAACTATTGATGTGATGCTATTTCTGGTTCTTGGGTTGCAGATTTTTGGAAGATGAGAGCCGCCTCCTCAACAGCCTGCCACCTATCTCCCGTTCATGGCTTCGTAATCCAAGTGCGCCTATCTGCAAAGCTAATCATGAACAACTAAAAAATTTTCAATGAATTTACACATAGCAGAATCTTTAGTCTGGGTTTCCCGTTTGGACATATTTCATTTTTAAACCTTAATACGTTATTGAAAAAAGGTTTCAGCAAATGCAGTTACAATCTCTGAGGTTGTGTTATTTCATTCAGCTCTTCAATTTGCATTTCCACTCTAGGCAAATTATTTGAGGGTCAGTTTATTGCATTCCTTGACTACTGGTTTGAAAACTATGATTTTCTTGTTCTTCTTCTTCCGCTTTGTCCTCCAGTATAGACTTTATTCTTTTTCATCGTGTATTTCAAACTGATCTGTAACGTCTTTACAGTTTACAATTCAATAGATTTGTTCTCGAATATATGGTGGAAGATATTGGTGCAAAAGTTTACAAATAAGTACAGCGGCCTCAGTAAATCTTTCTAAGAATTTGAATTTAAACAATATGTATACAGTTATCAAATGGACACGTACTACGTCCAAAATCAATACAAAACAATAAATTTCATAGAAATTTTGGTTCGCACATTTCCTTAGTTTTTGTTAAATAAACAGTATTATCGTAATTTTTCGAAACTGTTATTATCAATTTTGTGAATTGCTTTTAGTTTATGAAATAATCGTGAAGACCTAAAATGATTTTGTTTTAATTTCTAAATATTTCATTAAAAAACTTCATAAATATTACATTTATTTAATATTGCAGGTAACCAGCTTGCTTCTTGAAGGTGAAAGAAGAAAATTATCCGTACTTCAGAAGGAACTTCAAGAAGCCTTAGAAGAAGGAGGATCCTTCAAAGCCAAGGAACATCAAAAGCAAGAACTGCTAGTTGCCATCGCGTAAGTAAAATCTGATTAATTCTGAGATATCTAATGTCAATATCAAATAGACCAAATAGAACACTTTAGGTATCATCATACATTTTGTCAGACTGAAATTAATTTTAAGGTAACTTCCCGATCAGCTAGATTGTTAAAATTTTATACACATCTGAGATCTGGATGACCAGGCAGTTTTACGCCAGCAGCCTACGAGGTATCACCTACGTCGTCTCCGCTGAGAATGTCTGCCGATGCGCAGATGAATCATTCGGAAGGAATTCCAATGGACCAAAGCAAGAACAGTCTAGAAAACCTTAGTTTATTCAAATAAAATGCAACTCAAATTCAAACAATAGTGAAATAAACACAAAAGGAATACAATAATTAAATATAATAATGAATTAGCGACAATTTCTACGATTGTCAAAGTGACAGCCACTCAACGAAAGCAATGCATGAGAGAGACAAAAAAAGATGTTTCAAATAAAGTGCTGAATTTCACACAAACAAGTTTAAAAAAGAGAATACAATTATTTTAATTTAAAAAAATTATATCCCACATTTTTGAAACTAAAGATTGAAGTAGATATTTTCTCCTAACCTCATACAAATTCCTAACCCCATACAGATAAACTTGAACACTTCTGATTATGAATTATTAATATCTATAGAATTAAAAAAAGTTGGAGTACAACTGACAACAGGTAGAGTATACAGTTTTTCTTATTTAGAGCGTAATAAAATTGTTAGGGATTGGGTGAATGTTTAAATATCAGAAGTATTTCCTCGAAGTTTCCTTGGAGTTGCATCTCTTGAAATGGTTGATCTCACCAACAACCATTTCAAGACGATGGAAGTCCAACAAACTTCGAGGAACTTGTCTACCATCTTCAGACTAATATTAAAAGTATATTCATATCTATTTAAAAACTCCCAAATAGACATTTTCAGGGCTATCTCTATGGAGTAGGAATTTGTATGGGGTTACAAATCCGTATGGGCCTAAAATTAATTTGTAACTCAGTAAAAAAATTATTAACCATTAAAATAGATGGTGCAGAGTTCCCATAGTACTTATGAAGCCCTTTCATGGTTCCGGTTTTTTTCCGCAAAACCACTTTTACCATTTCCGTTAAAATTCCCGATGTTGTGTTTGACTATCAAACACAATGCAGCAGCTTTGACAGTAGTCTATTCATAGATGGCAGATGGTAGGAGCGGTGTTAAATTTAAAGTTACTGTGCGGGAATTAAAAAAATCACTGCTCATATAATAACTAATTATGTAGTATGTATTAAACCTATAGCAATTGTTTCAATTACCAAGAATCTAATCTTTGTTGTCAAACCCAGCTAGAGTGCACTTTATGACTCTTGCATCATTATGAAACCCAAAGTATTTGATAGTGACTTCAACTTTCTTTAAAATACTTTCTCGGGAACCACTATTTTTTAGAAAATGATCGCATTTGGGGAAGAAAAACTTGAGCTACGAAATGCTACAGCCCATTCATCATAATCTCTAGATTTACCCTCCTGCAACTATTTCATTTGCCCAGATCTGAAGAAATGGATGTGAGGTAAGAGATTTGGATCCAATAAAGAGGTCACACTTTCTTTAGAAGGAATTAGAAAATTGTTAAACGTTGGAATAACTCTGAACTTATCAATCTACCCTCGTAATCTATTTGGATCGGACATTATAAAGCACCTTTGGAGTATGAATTATAAAATACTTAGCTTGTGTTTGATTCGAGAATGTTTCAATATTTTGATTCTTTATCTGCCCATTGTACTAGTTGGAGTTCTCAATTATTACCAAAATCTTATCCTTTTCTCTTTAACTTTTTTGTTTTACCTAAGTACCAACCTCAATTTAATAACACAAAAACTAAATGTTGTAAAAAATATGTTCTTGGGAAAAAATAAATTGGGGAGAAGGCAATTTTATTTAAATTATATGTTTGACTTACATATAATTAACTCTTAACACAATACAGTTCATAGAAAACGTAAGACCCAAAATTATATGTATTTTAAAAAAATCTTTTAATGATTTACTTTCATATCCTGACATCTATTAACGAACGTTGTAAATCATAACTCTGGCGTTCACAGTTTACTGCTTCGCTTAGCACACATGTTCACTCTTTACGCCGTTACTCCAATAGAGAGCAACACTAATCTTATATTTACATAAAACCGTCAATTGAAAATCAGATTACATTGTGTTATGAATTGAAATTTAAATTTTTTAAAGATCTTAGACGATCTTTAATATCCTATTTGATAAAATTATCTCCTCAATTTAGAATATAAATTAAATATATTTCAAAACCACGACGCTTTAAAAATATTAAGTTACTCATTGATTTAAGTAATATTTTTTATTGACATATGATTACTTAGATAAACTATATTTTTCAGTGTAATAAATGTATGATGTAATTCCCAAATTAAATTAACGTCTCTATCATTATGATTTAGGTATAATTTTGTTATGTAAAATTATCACAGGCTACTTAAGTCAATTTAATCTTTGAAAGTACTGTCTTATCTGTATGTACGTTATGCTTAAATGAAAATCATTAACAGGCTGTATTGTTGGTTGCAGGCGGATTCAGGCGCAACATGACCGCTTAGATAAAGAGTATCGTGAACATGCACTTGGAGCTTTGCTAACGGCAAATACGAGGGGATCTGGAAAAGTAAGTAAATTAAACCACAATATATTTTTATTTTTAACCGACTTCCAAAAAAAGGACGTTAGTAATTCGTCTGCATCTTTTTTATGCAAGCTCAGTGATAATTATTATAATTATACAGAAGAGTTCAAAAAATATTAGAAGCAGTTGCATATACAGGTTGGTTGAAATATAGGGTGGAGTAAAATTGTAGTTATACAGGGTGGCTAAAAATATATTATATAGTATGGAACATAAGTAGTTGCATATACAAAGTGGTTGAAATAAGGGTGTAGTAGAATTATCGTTTTACAGGGTAAATCATTTTTTTATATAAGCATAAGTTATAGAAAGCGGTTCTAAAAATGTTAGAAGCAGTTCCATACACAGAGTGATTGAAGTAGAATAAAATTATACTTATACAAGGGGATTTAAAATTTGAATAAATCGTGATATATGTGAGAGTATGAGCAGCTGCAAACATGGAATACTTTAAATATATGGGGAAGTAAAATTATAGATTTGCAGGGTGATTCAACCAATATTAAAAACAGTCAATAGGACCGAGAGAATTTATACTTAATATAGGGTGGTTTAAAAAATATTAGAGCTATTGCAATAACTTGTGGAGCTGAATTATAGTTTTACAGGATGGTTCAGAAAATGACAAATAAATTATATTGGGTGACCCATATACAGAAGCATATACAGAGTGGTTGCAATATAGGGTAAGTTAGTGTTATGCTTATATCAAATAAAAAAGAGAGTGAGAGAAGAAGTGAAAGAGGGGGAGAATTGAATAAAAAAGAACTGACCTTGTTGGCATTATAAAAATAATTAATAGAATTGTACCTGTTAAATCACGTTTCACGTTTAGAGCTGATGTAAGGTCCACATTTTTTTAAATCCGTTATAAATTGTAAAATACTATTTTTCAACAACAACAATATCTTTTAAATATCTTTCCAAATTTAAAAGAATATATGAGAAAATAATGACTGCTCACGGTTTTTAAACCGTTTTCATTTTGAGTCAGTCGAAGTCGGTTCTTTTTTAAATACATTTTAAAATGGATCAAGATAAATTGCAATATCCCTAACATACAGATTTTTTTCTCAATATTACTGTTTGATAGGAAAGTTGAACTTGCGCATTATTAACATGACTATATTAATGAGCTCATTTCTATGATAAACCAGTGATGTACAGCTATGGAGTAGTCATGATCAATGTTTTGCCCAATTTCTAAATTCCGCATGACTTTACAATACTTCAGCATTCGATCCCACCACTTTTGTTTACAGATGATCATATATTTTCTACGCACATAGTAAGGAGAGATGGACACCTAATGTTGGGGCAGGAATATTCGACAACCGTGTTCTTGGTCCATTTTTCTTTGAATTCAAACGTGTAAATAAATTTCTTAGATATCTTCCAGGCCTTGCGCCAGCCCAACTAGAAGATATGTATTTTCTGTCAGATAGGGCACCTACTCAGTGTACCCGTGTTGTGAGTGCATGGCGTAATACTGCACTCCATCAAATCTGGCTGGGAACGACTGGGCCAATACGTTGGCCAGGGAAATCGTCGCACATAACACCCTTAGAATTTTTTCTGTGGGCACACGGTATACAAAAATTATCTACTGAAGAACCAACGACAGTTGAAGAATTGAAAATGAGAATAAGGAATGTTTTCGCAACTATCTCTCAAGAGATCCTAATGGGGGTTCAAAATTCTTTTCGCCGAAGAATACATATCTACGTTCAATAAGGTCCCCATTTTAAACATTAATTTTGAACTTAGTTGTTATGTATTATTTATTCACTGAACTATTTTGTTACTAGCGTGGTTATTGGTAATTATTTTTGTTCATTTATTTGAATGTTTCGTAAAGATTTATAGTGAACCCTTTGTTTGTATTCCATGCCCAGCTTGAATTCTGAGTATTGAAAAAAACTCTGTAGAAATATGGAATTGAGGATTAAAAGGAGAGTATTATAATTTAGGTATATTTAAAAAAGAACCGACTTCAATTGGCTTAAAGTGAAATCCGTTTAGAAACAGTGTGGAATCAATCACTATTTTCTGATATATATTCTTTTTTATCTGATTTAAGGTACAATTGCATTGATTATTTTAGCGTATTCTTATCCCTCCCTCTCTCTCTCCTTCCCTCTCTTTCTTTCTCCCTCTCTTTAATTAGTATTTTTTCTATATCTTCCACTATTTTTAACTTTTCTTGGATCACTTTCTATAAGTGTAACTCTAAGTCACCCTATATTGCAACCACCTTGTTTATCATTATATGTATTGGTCACCCAATATAAATTATGTGTCTATCATTTTCTGAAGCACCCTTTACAAATCTAATTAATCCTTTCCATCTTATCAACTGTTTCTATTTTTATATTGTTTACCTGTATACCTATAATTTTACATCGCCCCATAAGTCAATTATAAGCTACTACTTATGTTCCTCACTGTATATCATTTTTTGAACCACCTTGTATAACTATAATTCCACCCCATCTTCTATTTCAACCATCCTGTATATGCAACTGTTTCTAACATATTTTGAACCTTCCGCCCTATAAGTCAAATAGCCTTACTGCAGATACTTATTTAAAAATATTTGTTAACGTTTTTTGATCCACTCTGTATAACTATAACTTTGCTCCACTCATATTTCAACCACTTTGTATACGCCACTACTTATATGCCACCCAATACAACATTTTTTGAACCACCCCATATAACTTTAATTCTATTCCACCTTATATTTTCAACCATCATATATATGCTTAAGTACCACTTTATATCACATTTTTTATTCAGATTTTTTGAACCCACCTATAATTTTACTTCGCCGTATACTTCAACTGCGCACATCGCATGCTGCTTGAATTTCAACACACACACACACACCTACCACCGTATACCTTATAGAAAAAACAATTTCCTTTTCGATACATTAATGAAATATTTTGTGCCATTTCACACGACTGTAAGCCCCGTAAAATGAAAACCGTTACAAACACCCTGTACGATACACTTTCATGGCATATCTCGACATGAAAGTTTGACATTTACATTTATGTTTACCGTTTTTTGCACATATTTTGCCGATTTTCAGAAAAACGGTATATTTTACGTCATATAAAATTATTTGGAATCAAGCTGGAACATCTCTTTGTAGAATACAATTTAAAATATTCAAATTGATTGTGCCGTTTTAGAGAAAACAGTGTATACTCATAACCATTGAAATTCACTGAAGTGTAGACCCTTAATTACCGTTTTTTCTAATTTTCTGAAAAACCCTATATCTCAGGTTATAAAATATTATATGGTACCTTTCTGTAATATTTCTAATATAATGCAATTTAAATCATCAAAATTGCCCAACTCATTTTTAAATACTCACTGAGTATACATAAAAAAACGTGCCCTTTTTGGAAGTCGGTTAAAAAATAGCCCTAGAGAATCTATAACGTTGAAAACGTAAAAAAATTTCAAATTACACTAAGATGACAAATATTTTAAGAATAATAAGATATCACACAAAACGCATAAGTCGTTTTGATATCTGGGTTTCGGAAGAAACTTTTGGAAACCGATACACCTGACATATTGGACCAAAGAAAATCAACTGAGTTTAGATAATGTGAAAAAAATTGGGGGTTCCATTTAAAAAATAATTTGTCAATAGTTAAACTTTTCTAAATTGAAGTCATGATATATGGCACAATAAGAAGAGTTCATCATTATCATCCTGGCTTTGGGGAATATATGGAAGGTGGTCAATATTTTCCCCCAATTAAAGCCTCTTATGATATCAGTCAGCTCTAATATTCACCTGATGTCAACATTGGGACAAAATATCGAATAACCCGCAAACAATGCATTTTAGATAAAATGTACGGGGATTTAGTCCCCAGGACAGTTGACAGAAGAAAAAAGGAGCCTCAATATAAATCACCCTGTATATGTCTCGGAATTCCAGAGAAAGTATTTTTAGTTTGTATCTTTCACTATTCCTCACCCTCACCTGGCGTCAGATTTTTAAAATGTCAAGCATTGGCCCACTCAATATGTAAACAAATTACTGTTATATTACTCAGTAAAAAATTGACTGTCACTCCACATATGTGAAGCCGTCAATCCTCAAAATGAATTTTACAGATGACTCTGATGTTATATTACTTCCTAAATATTTTTGTTGTGAAAAATAAATCGATATTCTGTCTCATTGAAATGCTTACCTATACCTACCGATTTTTTTTAACAATGAGTTATTATCTATTAATAAAATTTGATAACCTTATCAGATGTAAATTTAATAAGTAATTTTACTATCCGATTTGTGAGTTCATATTTTAAATTCAAAAACATATCAATAGTTTCGATATGCGTGCAAGCGTGAAACGTTATGAACAAATTCTCGTGTTCAATGTTCTCGTGTTGTCTTCCAGAAACTATACCAACGAAAAAGTTCATTGACACAATTTTAGCCATCGCACCACCCCTTTTCGTTTACCCTATTACTATCCAGCCCTTTGATTCAATACACATTATCACATGGCCAATTTTTTTACTCTATTTAAAATCCGAATCCAACCTGTTAGTGTTTTCTTCCCTCGTTTTATCGATCAAATTGCGGCGCACTCTCGCGAAAGATCCGCCAACTGACAGCTTATAGGGAGTCAACCCCCTAAAAACATTGCAACGTGCTCGTATTTATAGTGCCTAAAGTGACGTTAGTGATTTTAGTGCAGTATGTGACTCTTGATAATTGTTAAGCAAAATATACACAACGTTTTAAATGTGTTTTACAACATTCCCAAAGCGTTGACCTTTCGATATTAGTGTTTAATAGAAAATATTTAAGAAAATCCCCAAAATGATATGCTAAAAATTAGAATGCAAGAAGGTAGGAGCAGTGAAAGACCGAAAATTGCACCGAAGCCAGTGATTGCGACGAAACCGAGGTATGTTGCGCCGGTGAAACTACAAGAACGTCCACCACACGAAAATCCAAATGTTCCTCGAAAAAATGCCAGTGATCAAAGACCCCATCCTCAAAAGGAATTGCCGAAAACTCGCGAACTTCCTAAAATCATACAAAGTGAGAAAAAGATTATAACCTCCGAAAAGCAAAAATATTTAGACGAAACCAATCATCAGATAGGAATTGCTACCAACGTTAAGTACGACGAGTTTTCATCTAGCTATGTGAGTGAAAAATGTGATAAATATATATCTAGTTCCGATACCAACAAAAAGATTGTTGATCAACCGCCGCAGAAAGCCCCACATTCCCCCAGCACAGTGTGTTGTAGTATTTTATCCAACGCAACAACTGACTGCTGTGGAATGATAAACGTAAATAAAAAAGATATAGGCACTAAAATAACAAAAATTGATTCCTTAGATTCAAACTCTTCGGATTCTGGTGGATTTAAAGATTTCGTTCAACTAGATCTAACTAAAACGATTTCACCAGAAAAGCAAGAAATCACCAGTGATTTGATATCTTTCCACCAAAGGAAACCTTCCTTGTCAGACTTCGTAACTCCTGAAGTAAGATACACAACAGTACCTCATATAAAAACAACCATAGCTAACGCTCAAGCACTGGCCCCATTTCTACCACAAACTGAACAGAAAATCCTCCAACACAAGCATCAACAAGCCTTACATCGACAAGACGGAGAATATGTACAGTTCTCTAGTATTAACCCACTTCTTACCAAAAGACTGAAGAACAGAAACCTAAGCCGACTAAGCTAGCGCATAGTCAATTTCAAGAATCAACGAAAAAGTTGGAGGAATTACTTTCTCAACGACTGGAAAGAGAGAAGGTTATGAGGAAAGGACAGAGTTGTATGGTTGACGGAGAATTCAGCCAGGATGTCGAACAAAAAATGAAGATACAGAAACAGTTGCAGCAGAAGTTACAGGCTGATTTGCAACAAACGGTTAAACAAATTCAGGAAATTCAGAGCATTGAACTGAGATTGCCTCAGAATCGAAAGTGGACAGATGTAAGTTCTTTATGTTTTGTATTTACTTGTTATTTACTGTTTTTTTTCTGCGCTGCAGCCTTTTGACTGATATAGTTAATATGATAATAATAATAAAACTTAAGGGGAAAAATAAATGGATATCTTCATGTTTCTTATGTTTATTCCTTTAGTTGTAAATCATGGCTAAATTTCAGTTCAACAGTTAAAGTAATTTCGCTGGCTTTAAATATTGAATCTCAAAAGGACAACTTAAAATTAACGAAATCAAAAATATACATAAAGACTGCACAATTTTTTTTGTTATCATTTGGGCATCAAATAACAGCAGATTGAAGTCATAATGTACTTCAGTGTACTCTAATATGATTTTAGACGTTTCGTATGCGTAAATTGCACGAACATCTTCTATTTTTCTGTCATTTTTATTGGGGTTTTCTTTCCTCACTTCTAAGACAAATATATTTTGAATTTGTAACGAATACAGATTGTAGTATTGTATTACGAAAAATTGCTCGGATTACTGCTTGTCTCTTACAAAGAGTCTTCCTCGCGGTTGTTTTGAAATGAAAAAGTCTCTACAATGTGATCAAACAATATTCCTGTTTATAAATAGTGTTTTGTATATTTTGTGATACTTATTTGTGTTTGGAGACGTTTTAACTCTGAATCTGGAGTCGTGTTTTCGCATTTTCTTAAATTTTCGCATTGATATAAATTTGGTTGTTTAAAAAAAAAAATTGGCAGTGACAGGCGGAGATTATTTGATATTGAAAGTTTTATTTTTCCGCAGAGTTTTCTGCTGATCTAACCTTCATTTTTCATTAGCAATTTTGGAGGTTCCAAAAATAAGCACTGATCAGTAATATTTTTTAGTGAAGATAAAGTCCATTTAATATTTTTTTCTTCTTTTGGGACGCTGTTAGGTATAGACTTTGATTTAGACGAAGATGAAACAGATGCTGCTATTGCCGATGCGCATTTTGGAGCTGGTCTTCTTTTCTGCTGCCGTAGCTTTTATAGGTTTGCTCGTCAATTTTTTGACAAGTTTCTGTGACTACCCTACCTAGTTGGAAAAATCAAATACAGGTTTTTCCATAATTTGAACCAAATTTCCAGAACTTATATAAAGATCAATCTGCTCCACATCCGTAAGATGAAAGTTTTCAAACAAAAGTACGAATTTAATGTTGGTCCACAAAGGATAGGATCATGTATTTCGTTATTGGGTAACAATTTTTGTGTTCAGTCGAAAATTCTGGATTGAAAACTGCTTTTATTTGTTGCCAGGTCTCGGTGTGAGTTAATTAATTAAAGTCAAGATAAAAAATCGTGAAGATATTTGGACGAAACGAGAAAAAAATTATACTGAACGACCCGGATGTCGTTTCATTAGGGTACTGTATATTCTAGGTCAATTAATTTTTTTTTGAGGTCGTTAACTGTATTTAGCTTGGAAGTTGGTTCTGTGAAACATTTTGTTCTTAGTGATCCTTTTAGCTGCTTTGGTCCTTGTCTTATAGTTAACTGATTCATTGTCTTTTTTGTAACCTGACAGGCAGTAGAGGAATGAAAGTTATTCACTATTGTATTGCCTCTGATACTGGCTGTGAAATAATTTCCCGGTCCAGTAGCATTTGGTTAATTTTTCTTTCTTTCTCAACGATGTTCTCATCGACTGTTGTTTCTACCCCAGTGATCGCCTTGATTGGAGGAATCCTGATGTTTTCGTCTGGTGTTCTTCTCCGTTTATCCTTTGCTTCATTTCTGGTTGGGTACTGAAGCTTTAGGAGGGCGTAAAGGACCATCGATTGGCAAGAAGTATATTTATCTATTTATTTTCTCGGTCTTGTATATTTCGATGGTTACCAGGCTACAAGATGGAAGTTTCAATTTTTTTTTACTCAGGAGAGGCATTTCCCTGTGATACCTACTGTATGAAACTCATTAAGGAAGCATGGCGTCGAGCGTATCTGGACAAGTCAAGCATCCCCAGAAATCATAATTTTTGTATTTTAGATTTCTTCCTTGAGATCTTTGTTTTCCTCCATCAGCTTGGAAATTCGCATTTAATGGGGCAAGGGGTTTTGATTAAAGAGATATATGAAAGTACTTTCTTCCATGTCTCATAAAAGCCAATGCTTTTAAACAGGCGTATACGAAGTCGTAAAGGGCCACCGATTGGCAAGAAGTTGTCTTGTCGATGCCAACAAGGTGGAAGCTTCGATTAGTTTTTCTTAGTTTTGTTTCTAAATAAATAGATGGCGGTGAGCGTATCTGGGCATCGCAAGTCATTACACTCTAGGTACCAACTAAAATAAATAATTATAGGTTTTATTTCACATATCACAAAGCACAAATGAACGGCAAGAGAGGTCTAGCTGCCCCTCTACCCATCCCTGGCGCCGCCCTTGTAACTAAATAAAGGAAAACTGTATTTAACTGGGGCGAACTAAAGCATTTATTAATTCTTGAAACATTGCTGTTTTCTGTTTTTGTATTTTACATCTACTTTAATTTGTATTTAGATACTCAGTTTCCCAAAAACGTTTTTTTATAATATGTGGACTGCCATAAACTATAACAAAATTACGGTCACGATATGCCTATTTCTATCAACTGCTGGATGTAGGCCTTCCCCTGTTCTCAAAAGCATTCTCTGTTCCGTACTTCTCTCATCCACTTGGTTTCAGCTCTTCGCTTGATGTCATTAGTCCATCTGATGTTAGCTCTACCGGTGGAATACGCTTGGTCCATCTATGGTCTGTTCTTAGGGTTGTGTCCTGCTCATTCCCATTTTAGTTTTGCTTGCTGCACTATCCAATATATTCTCTAGTTTGGTTTGCTACATTATTCACAAATTTCGTTTTCTGTCACTTAACCTAATGACAAGCATTAGATACAGCGATTATATAGTTTACTTTTCAGGGAATTTCGTATTTCGGATTTGAATTTAGTGTGTCAAAGGCAATTCAGGTATTTGCCTTTATTCCTTTATTGGACCAGCATTCTTAAAATCAATAAAATGCCATATGGAGCTCGAGAATATATTCCGTGCTATTTCCTGTTTTAACAGTTTGCAGATGGTCTAAAGTGCTGAAGCCAGATCAAAATCCAGCTTGTTCTGTTGGTTGGTTAAAATCAATTTTTGGCTTTATTTCAGTCTACTATTATTCTTGTGAACAGTTTGTAAAGCTGAGACAGTAAACATATTGGTCCATAGTTATCTAGACTTGACGCATTTTTTTGTACTAATAATAATTCATAAAAAATATTCAATATCGGAAACCCATTATTCTTAGTGATTACGTTTTTTCAAACCCGATACAAAATTCATTACAAATTGCTATATTAAAAATGCAAAATCCAAACAATAGCAGTCTATTCGTACTCTCGTTTTGCAACATAATATTCCGAGTTTAATGCTCCAAAAAGAACGAGCAAACAACAACATGCTGCATACATTATTACTGCTTCTCATATGTAACGGAATTAGAGTATAATTTGTGCAATCCCTAGATAACGCGGAAGCTAGATTTTATTATCTGGAAAGGAGTTTATCATCCATAATTTACGTGCTCTACAACGAAAATAAAGGTATGAAATAATAAAATCGTGGAAACAGCACTAGAAAATCCCAGACAATACAACACGCAGAACGGCTCTGGTATTTGTTCTGGTGTTTTGATAATTCAAGTGAAATTAAAGCATAACAGTGTATCTTTGTCGAGATGTTTGTTCTGCGAATGTACGTGGGATGCCTGTTTGTTTTAAAATTACGCATTTTTGATGGAACAAACGCTTTCATTTTTGACTTGGAATTACTTCAGGTTATTTATTTATTTTAAAGCAGACTTTAATAAGGACAGTTGTTTTTTTAGTCTCATTTAAATTTGAAAAACAAAAATTTCACTCAAAAGGTCAGGGATGTACTGGATATGTACCTTCCACCAAAAACCAACCAATCGTTAAACAGTTTCAAAAATCCCATTGTTGTACCCCCTAATTTACTCGGTTTTTGTAAAAGTCAGTTTTCAATACAACAGGGATTATTTGCCTAAACTGTTGATTTTAACTTGGATGATTTCTCCATAACGCACCAGTCACAATCGTTAGTTCTAAGACGCATAGGCGTATCCAAAGGGAGATTTGGGGGCATTCAACCCCCCTCCCCTCCCGAAATCAAGCAAAACATTATTCACCATGTCTGCATTTACAATTATTACTAAGTCGTCATAAAGAAGGGAGGTAATTCTAATCCTTACATATTAAGAACTTCTGTCAAGAGATTATTAATAAAAGAAAATTCCTTTTTTCTGAGAAGCGTTTTTTAAAACATGACGATTCCCCTTTGCTTGGACCTACACCCAAGGGCGTCGTCAGAAATAATAGGCTTTGGCTTTTAGGGGGAGCTGGTGGGCATGTTTTGGTCTAGAGGGGGAACAATTCTGAAGTTTTCTATTGGTATATATATAAATGCGTGCGTTTAATACACTAGGTGCTAACAAAAATAAATAATATATATATATATATATATATATATATATATATATATATATATATATATAATAGGTTTTATTTCATATATAACAAAGCGTCAATAATAGACAAGAGAGGTCTAGGGAGCGGCTACTGCCTCCCCCTCCCCCCGCTACCCTTATCTGGCGGCGCCCTTGCATATACTTCCTGTGGCTTCTTGGAACCTACTTTTTTGATTTACTCCCAGATATGACAACTTGCTTATTGAAACGTCGTTAATTGTTGAAACTAAAACTCTGATGCTCGGATAAAAATTTATACATTCAATTTATCTTTCTTTCCTCTTAGCATTTATTTCTTTTCTTTAAAGTATTTACCAACTTAATACATTTTATGTATTTTTTCAGCTTATTGGGATCTATATTTATACAATCTTTAATTATTCTCAGCTGATTTCAAGCATAGTATTGGATCTAATATATCGTTGATAGTCTCAGAAATAGTCAACATAATAACGAAAACACTCAAATTTTAGGGGAGTATCTTTGTTTCTCTACTTAGGCTCCTTTATGCCCTAACTATTTTGAGGAAAGCAGGACAATTATATGCCTAAATTCGCTTAGGGCATATATACGATTGGCTGTGGAAGAACTGAAAGGGCTCCACTGCCTTAACAGACCCCACACAGGGCCTACCTCTCTATTACATGGAGGTAAAAAGAAACTAACCTAAGAGTGCACCTACAGGAGATACGTTTTTCTCCGAATACGATCCGATATCTGATGTATCGGTACACTGGAGCCGGACCCCCATTCGCATAATTCACATACGTCTGAACGATAGGTGGTTATTGGATAGGAATAATTATATAAATGCGCCGTATAACAACCAGACACATCCTAACTTACTCACTAGCGGATCAAGGGGTTGGGTTAAGGAGCTGAAGCCCCCCGGCAAATCATCTGAGTGGTATGTTTTTTTAATGTGCTAAAATCAACCCTCAGTGACGTCAAGGCTCTCCAAACGAGATCAAGTCCCCCTAAATGACAATCCTGGACAGATGAAAACCTCAAGCTTAATTTAGATTCTGTAACTCTTTTAAATGAGACCTATTATCGGAAATTCAACAGTAAAATGACTACCCTCATCTGTCAATTAATTGAAATGCTATTTTAATAGATATCTGCTAAGAAGGGAATCAATTTGTGATGGGTTGCCTCTCAAAATGTGGCGGCAAGAATTTTTTATTCAATTTTTTAAATATATTTTTTTAAATTTTACTTTATATTTATAACGTGTTTTAATGAATATAATACCAAATTACAGCTGACATTTTTCTTACGCGACGCTATTTAAAAGTGACCACAAATGGGTAAAAGGTATGGGAAAGTAAGACGAAGTTCTGACCAAGCTCATTGAAGCAGTAACTATCATAGCTTCAAATATCCACAGTTTGAGAACAGCATTAATAGTGTATAGTGGTGAAGGATATCTAATTGTTTAGTACAGTTTGGACAGAAACAAATCCATTGATATTAAAAATATATGTAAAGCAACGATAATTCGTTGTTTTACAAATTCAAGATAGTAGGTTGTTTATTCAATTCACTAATTGATCTAAACTGCAATTTAAATGCTAATTATAAAAAATATATATTGAGTAAATTAATTGTTTATTGATGATCAATAAATTCATTTATTACTCTGCACTTTTTCCTTAATGGAAAACAGGTTTATTGGAAGTTATAAAAACTTGATATAAATCCCGATATAATTGACGACGAAGTAGCGAAATCCAATTTAGGATGGAAGACATTTCCCTTATTCCACACTATAAATGGTAGAAACGTCGTAAAAAATTCATTATCGCTGAGTTTAAGATCTGAGAGTGTCAAAGACGAAGATACTAAGTTAAAGCAATATTCTACAATATATTAATTTGATTTCTGTTGACAAGTCTAAGAAATTGTGTGTATACTATGAAAAACATTAGGGGAAATCTCAGTTCTGATTAATAAAAGTGTTGCAGTTCTGTTATAATAGTTTAATATTAGAAAATTTATTTGATGTCGGCAATTACTAAGACAGTCTGCAGGTAATACTTATTAGTGTCTGATGGTGATAAAGTAAAATTTTTCCTAGTTTTTACCATATGAAGCTCAATAATGGTGAACTTAGTAAAATGAGAAAATAATAAAGAGAATCCGTTAATATACTGTTAACATAATAATTCAAAGGAGATTTATGTATGATATTGAATTTATATATTGTAATGTTTTTATTTTCACACTCGGGTTCAGTTCAGTTCTTGAATATATTTAAAAACACTGTCCAACTCACTGTAATTTATTTCCACACTATTCACAGAACTATTTACAATTTTTCTTTACTATACGACAATCGAATACTGAATGAATGCTTCCGTCAGCTCTTCGCATTAAATATTACTTCTCGGAATTCTCCAGAACGTCAAAAAGCCGCCGAGAGATTTCCTTCATGGACTAGATTCTTCTTCAGCAAAGCAAGCGGCTGACCTCGATGCGCCAGACGAACAATATTTTGGATTCGCCGAAATATCGGATGAATGCCGCTTCCACGAATTATCGGATGAATTTCCGTCACAATATTTAAATAAAAAGTAGGAACTAACCTCAATAAGTTGTCCATATGAATTTAGATCTAGTTACATATAATACATGGCAGACATTTACCATAAATACATGGATAAAATCTCAATTATAAGTTCCTACTTAATATTTACTACTTGCCCCCGCACTGTTGTGGGCCTGGAGGAAAATACTGGTAAAATTGAAATTCTTAATTACGTGGTTGGTTTCTACGAGAAGTCTTATTGTTTGCGAAACTCTGATAGAACTTTAATGGAAAATTTTATCCCCTACTTACATCCATGAAGATGAAATTATTTATTTAAATTAAAAACTTTAAAATCTTTTCAAATCATTGAAGAGATTGCATAAAGGCAAATCCTCATGCTGCCGATATATGCCGAGTGGCAAGGCCAAATGGCAGTTGTCGCTGCCGCATAAAACTCACCACAGATCATATAAAACTCACTGCATCCATATTGGAAATGACATTCATCCGACAAATACTCCAGCCCCAGATTTAGAACGGTTTCTTTATTAACTTACTGTAAAAGTGATTAGTTTTTTCACGTTTCTTTAAATGTCATACTTCCATAAGCCAAAATTCACAGCAATTTCACAACCTATAATTTGACAAAATGGACCTATCGCTGTGCACGTCAATTAATGCCATGACTGGGAATGACTAGGAATCAACTGAGTCTGCCGGAGGCCAAATCCGGCACGTCCCCACCTCAACTTTCCAAGTGGCTTCTTTTGATTTGAAACCAAAGTCTCGAGTCCAGGTTCGGGTAAGGATGCCAACTGACATTAGCCAAGAAAACGTTCACATCGCTCGTGGCTTTGCCAGTTAGCCTTGCCACCTGGCACTTCTCGGCATAGTGATGACTACGATTAATATACACAGTCATAGAGTACAATAATTTATAAGTAGCATAATAATCAACTGCAAACAGCATGCGACATCAGGTAAATAATAGTTTATAAATCATAACTGCAAACTCATAGAAGTAAATTATTTGAGCCTTAAAACCCCAATTAATATGGGGTATTTTCGTTTTTTGCTTTTAGTGTAATAAGTAATAATCTGTTCACAAGTCAACTGAAAAATTGTAAAGGATCAGAAAATCTACAAAATGAGTGTGTATAAATTTTAATCGCAGCATGTTTCACAAAGAAAAGCTGGAAAAACGAATATAAAGTAAGTGTTTTAAAAAAAAGCATAACTTGGTGGTAGTAACAGCTGGAACTTTAATCACCACAATAGTTCGATAGCGATTTGCAAAATATATTTTGCAGCTCATAAAATACACTTAACTTCGTATATCTTGAATTTTTGTTATAGTGCAGTAAAATGTATTAAAACTGCGTGTGAATGTTGGCTTAAACGTCGAACCCTTACTTCTGCACCGATGTCTTGACAGTGGCGGATCTAGTCAGTGGAAAAAAGTAATTTAATTAATAGCAGTCAACTGTATACAGGTAACCATTAACTTAATAAATCAATGGAAAATACACCATGTGCAGCTATATCCGTCTATGTGCTATTGTCACTATTATCAGTGCACCGCTGGTTGGCTGTCGCATATTCCTACATTTAATTCAATATTATCTATTATTTTTAACCAACTTCTCGGCATTATAGCGAAATTCCAAGGTATACAAATTAAAGTAGCATGTGTGAACTTTCAAAATCTCTAGTATATCCCGATCTGGACTAGTCTCGTTAATCGGTGGGATGTGCAAAATATCCCTCTAAATTATTTATCCCTCTATTTATTTTATTTCAAAAACTGCTTACGCGATAGTATCCATCGTGAGCCCCTATAAACTAAACATCATAAACTATCGTTTTGATGATGATTAATCTTCCATTATCATTTACCAGAAAGTCATCAATTTTAGAAAAAAATCCACTATTGACCAGTTTTTCTGAATTTACTCGGTAAAAAATGATCCAATCAGGTTGTATAAACGCTCATTACAAAGAGTTTCTGATTTTCTGTAGATGGCATTACGATTCCTTTATTACTTTTCATGATATAAACAAAAAACAACAGAAATTCGTATTTCTTTGGGTTTCTATTATTTAAATACTTCTACGACTTTGCTGTTCAAATCTTAGCAATTATTATTTTTAAACTGCTACTGGCGTGATGGTATAAGCGAATTGCTGTTGAATTTTATGTCCGAAAATGAGTTCAGTTTTGCTCTATAAACTAGTGTATAAGGCCTACTCAGCAAGAAAAGAATCATAGTATGAATTTGGTGGAGGTGTTAGAAACAGAATTAATTTTATAATCGCACGTTATACAATTTTCACTTAGGTTCTTAATAAAACTTTAGACAAACTAAAATATTTAGCCGATTGTAAGCGATAGAAAACAAAAAGCAAGTTAATAATTGGTGTGATAACCGGAATGAATGCAAAACAAAATAACATACACACTAGAAAATGCGCCAATAAGATGACCGATGTCTGAACCCACAATAAGGCTAGGAGTTAGAACGAGTGCCAGGAATGGATTCTGGAACCAGGAAGGCATAAAAAACGAAGATAGTCAGTGATAGTTTTGGACAGATATCTAATCCCGATTTCTAGGTTAGAACAAGGGCGATATAAATATAGGTGTTAACTAAACCGTTCAAAGCCTTTTGAGAATTACAGGCTTTTGAGAGCAAGAAGAAATAGCGTTTCTAGGAGCTACACGTCGTCAGTCACTAAATGCCTAGCAAAAATATGAGAAGTACAAAGAAAACGAGTCATTACAGAATTTCAAATTAGGTATAGTGCTAGTGTATAGACTTCATAATTTTAAACGAATAAATAATTTGGCACTCTTTTGTAATCCCTGAATCTTCTCAATGTCGTTGTTCTATAAAGGAATTAAATATCTATATAAATTTAGAAATGTTTGTTTTCGGAAAACCAAACTTTAACATAGTTATTCTCTTATCACATTCCAATTGGATTTGTCTGCATTTACTCATGGTTAATATTTAAAGGAAAGTAAAGTCCCTTAAAAGCACTCACCTGACTTTTTTATCCTTTATCCTAGCTAAATAATTGATTAAACGGATTAGATCTGAAGTTAGTAAGGCACTCTTTTAAATTGCTTAGCTGAAGAAGATTGCTCTGGGCTTTTGTTCCCCTCTTGCCGTCGGTATATCAATGGTAAACTTTAATTCAATTTTGCTAGATGAAAGAAATTTTTTTAAACTGATTATATATTTTTTATGAACAGTAAATTGATTAGATTTTTTATCAGTAGTTGCTTTACGTCATTGATAATAAGTCAGTGAAATATGCTACACTTTTTTGAAATATATTTCACGATTACTTTTTTGAACTGGTAACTGCGGTAACCGTCTTTATTTTAGAGACTGCGCGCGGCGCTTTTAAACTTTATGAACTTTTTAAAGTAGTAACTTATTCCTGTGTTAGTATTTATTTAACAAAAGAAAATTCATGAATGGCCTATCGAATCTTGTGTGTTAAAACATCTCTTTAAATAAGGTTAAGTTCTATGGAGTATATTGGAAACTGGAACCTTCTCTTCAATTCTTGAACATCAGTCATTTTTCTAGAAAAATGATATTCAGATGTAATTTAAGTTATAGTTCTTTAAAAGAAGTTCTATGATTTCGTCACCTTGGCTTCCTTTAGATCTAATCCTCTGTGGCAGATTAATCTTAACTTGGCGCCAGGCGATCCACATGAACTTCATGTTTTTTTTTTGAGTAGCATTATATGATGCACAATATGCACATAATACCATTAATCATTTTAATAATTTAATTAATTGATGCCCACCTCGCGAAGGTAACAACTTCAGAGACTTTTCGTCGTTTGTACAACCAGACTTTATTTTCTTGTTGTCCAGTAGAATGAATACTATGGCCAGTTGAGGGACCAATAAGCTTTTCTGTAGTTAACTTGCAGTAATTTAATGAGGACGTTCTTCCTGGGTACCAATAGCTGTAAGTGTAACTCTAATTTACCCTATATTGCAACTAGCCTGTATATGTTTCTGTGTATGGGTCACCAAATATAAATTATTTGTCTATCATTTTCTGAATCGCCCTGTACAACTATAATTCACCTCTACACGATGTTGCAACCGCCCTGTATAAGTATCAATCCTCTCACCCTATTTTCTCTTTCGTTTAAATCACCCTATATATATATATATATATATATATATATATATACCTATAAGTATAATTTCACTCAACCTTATCTTTCAATCCGCCTGCATATGCAACCGCTTCTAACATTTCTTGAACCCTCCGCCCTATAACTCTGATATCCTTACTGCATAAGCTCATTTAACCATTTTTTTAAGTTTTTTTTATCCACTCTGTGTAACTATAGTTTTACTTAACTCTTATTTCAAACAACTTGTATTCGCAACTACTTATGTGTCACCCAATACAACATTTTTTGAACCTCACTGTATAACTTTAATTCTATTTCAACTTATATTTCAACCATCCTATAAACGGAACTGCTTATGTACCACCCAATATCACATTTATTTGTAAGATCTTTTGAACCCACCTATCTAACTGTAATTTTATTTCGACCAACATTTCAACTGCCCACTTTACTTGCTGCTTGAATTTCGATGCACGCACACATATAGAAAACATCGCTTTCCCAAATTATTTTCTTTTCGATTCACTAATGGAATATTTTGTGCCATTTTACTCGACTGCAATGAAAACCATTACAAAACTGTACGATATACTTTCATGGCACATCTTGACGTTTAAGCTAGATATTTGTAATGAAAATGTGACATTTACATTGATGTATACCGTAATTTTGCAAATATTTTTACGATTTTCGAAAAAATGGTATGTTTTACGTTATTGATAATTATACGGGATCAAGCTGGAACATTTTAAGAATTTTAAGAAAATTACATGGGACCTTCCTTAATACAATGCCGTTTAAATCATTAAATTTGCCCAAGCCGTTTTTGAATAATCACTGAGCATACATATAAAAAGTGACGACGAATTGATAACCTCCTCCTTTGGAGTCGGTTAAAAAGTATATATTTGTCTTTAAGGTAAATAAAAGTGGTGAGGTTTTTGATGATTATCATGTACATTTTGCGGCAAAATGGTAGTTTAACAAGAAAGTCTCGATATGCTCCTTTCAAAATTTCTTTTCAAACTGCCTCAATTTCATTGTGTGTTTGATCTTCAACTGGTTCTTCTATTTTGTAAATATCATTTTGTATTTGATTTTCAACTAATCCTTGCAATTTGTTACTCGAAAGTGGACAATCATCCGATCGATTGACTCAATCATTGGCATCTTACCGTTTATCGTTTACCCTAATTGCTTGACATTCAGAAAAATTTCGTCCAATAATGCCCTACTCGATGAAACCACTCCAGTATTAAGCGTTGACTATCAATGGGTTATAGTTTTTTTTTTAATTTTCATCATTAGACAATTATGTTTGTTGACATATCCTGAAGATATGTAAATGATTTTCTTCGGCAAAAATGACTTTGTGAATAACATCATTATTATCTTCTTAGCGGCTTGAATTCCAGGGTCAGAGGGATTTTAAGTGCCATAAGACTTTTTTTACATAATACAACATTCAATGTTGGTCTACAATATTTGGATGGTAGTGAACCTGGCTTCCAATTATTGCCCAAATTAATAGTCTGGGAAATAACACCACAAGTCAACTAATCTTTGCTATTTGGTCTTTCTCAAAGGAAAATGGTCCCATGATTCCTCGCTACCAAATTTAAACCAAATAGTAAGACAAAATCACCAACCACTTCTGTTTATTGAATGGTGAAAATACTGTAAAGTATTGCTTGGAAGTCCAGTTTATGTGCACTGTCCCGAATCTGCGTCCCTGAACTCTCAACTTACGCTCATTAACAGCTTTGATCAGTACGACCACCACGAGCTCTTCTATACGTTTCAGGTCAACCAAGGGGCGAAATTCGAGGTGCCATTGCTGTAAATTGCTTTCCAAATTTTCGATTAAACTTTCCATAGTTGATAATTGACCTCGCAATTTTTTACGGAGAGTGGTTTTCCACAATTTGTTTTTTGCATACTTTGGTTCTTGTTAGTTTATTATATCCAATATACGGAAATCCTTATAAAATTACTCATGAATTCTCCGTCTTTCACATCACAGCAATTTTCTCCGAAACTATTTGGCGGAAAAGGTTGAAATTTACTATCAGTGTAAAGTTTAGTGACCCGATCAATAGTGCATATAGTAAATGAAAAAATTTTCGTTTTAGGGGTACTTCTGGTAGGCAAATTTACAAAAGTCGACCATTCCCCCATATCTCCGAAACTATTGAGCTTAAAGTTTTCAAAATAGGGAATATAGGACGTTATTCAAAGTTTACAGGAAAATTAAGGAGAAATCTCTAGTGTTAAATTTGGGGGCCAAATTATAGAATTATATCAAAAATTAAAGATAAAAAAATCAATCGCATCAGGTAATATATCAAATGAAAGAGCTTATTCTGAGGAATACAAATGTATTTTTTCATATTTAAAAAAATAAAATTAGTTTATGTTAACAAAAAAATACAAAAATTCACCCAATTAAAATTTCTAAAAATCACGATATTAGAATAGTGCTCATCAACATTTATATCTTATGTGTTCCAGAGTAACAGAAGTCAACCAGCAATTGGACTGAAACATACACCTAAATCAAGGGTAAGTGTGAAACTTATTTATTTGTCAATAATTAATAAAAATGGTGCCTCTAATTAAGTAACTAATGCGGTATTATGTCGAGATATAAAGTATTTTATGTTGACGCTATTTTTGATATATTTTATTGTATTTTATATTTTTTAGTTAAAAAAATATAATTTATAGGTAATTTGAAAAGAAGGATTTTCAATTTTGATATCTTCTTTGCTTTTCTGTATATGACTATCAGTCTTTATTTCTATCGTGAAATTTATTTTCTCATCAGTGTCTTAACCAAAAGTCTTTCTAACTTTAACAGTTGCAAATTTGGAAATAACAACATTAAAATGAATATTTTATGTCGCCTCGTCTGATAATATGATTGTTAAGTCTTTTTTCGGTCATTGTTGCTCGCAATTCATTTTATTTGATAAAACTCCCTTCACATACAGCAACTGATAAGCAAATTTTCATAAATCCTGTATCATTTTAAGGTTCCAAAAAAAGTGGTGAAATTCAATCCGCTTTGTAACAGCTAACTCGTTCCAATAGGATATGAATTCTTCCATCTATGTAGTGTTGACGAAATCTTAATCCGTTGGGCGTAATCCTCGTCTCTCGACATCTGCCCAAGAATCTCATGCTATCTTTAGTTCGGGCAAGCTACTTATAAAAGTCTTCTATGTCCCTATACGCTTTGGTTAATGCAGTTCCATGGCTACTTTCTAGAAACTGTAAATTAGTTAACAAGGTTATTGATTATTAGTCTATTTGTAATCGAAACAAAGTGTAGTAAAATTTAGAGAAACTGCATGAATGGGGTCATTGTTATCTAAAGAAGTGTCGAGAGAAAACCCCAACGGACAGCCTATACTTCAATGTTTACCAAAAATAAAATATTTTCTGCACAGCCTCGAACAATGGAGTTATCCACTTTACAAAAAAATTCCAGATGTTGAAGTATCATAGCCGGATACTTGAGAGTTAGTGTCCACCACTGCTGATAGCCTGGCGTAAATGTAATAATTTTGTACTATTAGTGACAGCAAATATAGGAGAATAAATCATTCATGACAACACATTTGTTTACTATTAGAGATTCACCCATATATAGATACCATTGTAAATGACCCTGCTCTGATTTGGAAATATATTTACTTGCTTTTTTGATTATTTCAACGCATATTATCAGGAATGCGTAGACTCTAATGTAGCATATCATCTATACAAAAACTTCTTCGATAGTAGGAGAATCAGCAGTATTATCATTGTCATTTTTAATATTTTTTCTGATTAGTCTTCTTCGTTACCTAATTCTGCGCTGTTGCTGCTCATTGCTGGAGACGACTTAAGATTATTCAGATAATCTTTGGTCATCTTTTCACTGTTTCACGGTTAACACCATTGCGGACCAGCTATCTACTAGCTACATACTTGAATATTCCCTGCATGAATTATTCTACTTTAATTCCAAAACTTGACAAGACTTTCATGACAGTCAAACGTCAAACTAACTTCTAGAAATCCTATAATCCTAACGTGATCCTAACTATGTAATAGGAGAACCAACCTTGCTGTCCAAGTAACATTCTATTCCATAATTTACAACGTACTTTATACCACCATATGCGATACACATCAAGAACAAAAATTATATTAAAAATCCTGAGAGTATTGTTTAAAAAATATAATTGTAATTGTTTTACACAATCTATATAGAGTTCTGCAGTGTTTATTCCCTGGAAACAAGTCGTTAAAATAAATCAAATTTTCCAAATAAAACCGGCATGATTTCGAGATTAATTTTAATACCAAAATCCTTTACTGGATGTGAGTTAATCCTCCGGGTGCACTGCAATGCAAATCTGAATCATAAGCAACTGCTGTAATCTCATAAAAACATTCAAGCTAAAATATTCTTTTACGTCTATGAATATACGAGTCATAGTGCTGTACAATTATTCATATTCAGTATCCTAGTTCGCTCGATCAACATTGATGGCGCTAGATGTTCCATCGTACACAAACATGACTCACTCCAACAGTTCCGTCATCTTTTTCGCTGTCAGTTGAACATTAGCCGTTCTGAGGTGAATTTGCGCTAGACGTTCGTATCGATTTTCCGAGTGTTAGTAAACACATGACACGAAAACGTGGTTTTCCGGCAACAAAAGCATTTTGATTTGCTTTTTTCGACAGCTTTTTGCTATCTGAGTATCGAAATCCGAGCGTTTATCGCACTGTCTGAGTTTTCGGCTTTGATTTTGACAATTTAAACATGAAGTGTTATTCAGTTTGTTTGTGTTATTGTTGATTTTTGTTTATTTTTTGTGTTTGGATCTTTTTGATTTTCATTCAGTGGTGTTTGGTCACACTATCAAGAAGGGTTTAGCATCGTACAGGTAAATATTGTTTTAATTATTACAAAAACATATAACGGAACAAAAGCAAGCAAGATTATTGTTATTAATGTTACACTGAAATTAAAACTGATCTTGATATATTAATTATCGTTTATGATATAACTATTATCCTTGTGAAATTATTGTAATGTCATTAAACTATTATGTTTACTGTTTATAAAAATCGCCTTCCCGTATGGTTTTAAAACCGGTAAACTCTGTCTTAACCTTGTTGGCTCTGCAGGTATAAACGAAGGCACTAGTTTTTGAAACCTGTATTGAGTTTTAAATAATTTTATATAGCGGAATGTATTGTATTTTTTGTTTATTTTTATCACATCATATCGTTTTACATGCTTGAAGAATATCAGATATCAAGGGAATATTTAGGTGGTATATTCTTATTAGGGGTATTATTTTGAAGCTTTGTGGTTTGACAGAATTTCGCACCTGCCTTAACTCTTTCTTATTCTATATGAAAATTTATAATACATATAAAGGAGAATGGACAGTATTTCTCAGCTACCAGACCCAAATTGGAACTAACATTTGTACTAAGGAATATACTTTGTATCTATTTAATGCTACTCAAACATTCAAGAATAGAATCCTAATTAAACATACTTATATCTAGCTATTTATTTAAAGCAGTGTAAAAGAGATACAAAATGTAAAGACGATAAAATATTAGCCTTTAAGTCCTTAAATTTGTAGTACCTACCAATTCGTTATTTTTCTCCCCTCACAAAATTCCTCAAATACCTCAAATTGACCTTCTTCAGAGATTTACCTAAACGTTTTATAATTAAAAAATTATCCTTTTGGTCTATAGCAAACAGGCATTTAAAAATATTATATAATTATACATTTTGGCCTGACTCCAAACCCGAAATTCAATCAAAACTTACTCCAGAATTAAATCGTTTAGTTATTCGTTGTTTATCGGTTTCCCTATATTGAAAAGCTCCATATCAAAAATTTAATCATTTCTTCATGTTTCATTTTTTTCTCCATTGTTAACTTTTCGAGAAATTTTTACCTAAGAGATAAGGGTGATTTCTAAGTATTTCCGGTAACCAACCGCAATTCTTATCCGGTTTATTACCTTTTCATTATCTGGATCATATCTGTGCTCTTACGTTACAACCTGAGAGAAATAGCTACAGAAATATCCAACCGGATTTGAGAAATATATATTTTTCAAGAGGGTAGAAATATTTGCTTTCTGAAATATAGTTGTGGCATCTCTGGTTTGTATTTTTCAGATTTTATGGGATTAATAGTATAAATTGTTTTCCTTTTAACAAATTTAAATATTTATAAAAAAAATGTACTATCTGCTATCATTTACCTTCAAAATTTCATAAAGAGTTAGATAAAATTGAACACAAAACAGTGACCAAGATGCTCCAAACAATACCGATACCATTGATAATAACATTACTACAATAACCATACCTTACATACAGAGTCTTTAAGAAAGACTGAAAAGAGTGGGCAACAGATTTAATATTAAACAACAATCAAAACAAGAAATACACATAACTCAATTATAACAAAAACTAGATCAAATAACGTAACACAAAACTCAAAAAATTGCATTTATAAATCTCCTTACGAAAGTACCTACTTAACAAATTTTATATTGGAGAAACCTCTACACCTATAAATGTTCGAATAAATGAATACAAACATTATAAAAAGTAATGGCAAATCGAAAAGTCAAAAATTTGTTTAACATGCTTGGAATTTTGGTTATAATACATACAATTTCAAAATTCAACCATATTATACTAAGAGCACAATGCAAAACAAAAACTGAAAGAGTCTGCTTTAATTTTATTAAATGAAAGCGATGTATCGCTAGTACTTCTGTAGAATTCCGCTGTTCTTAGTTACCAATAATCAAGGATGAAGGTAATAATGCTAATATTCATTTGAACAAGCCTGTATCGGGATAGTTTATAAGGTTTTTCCTAAGTTTTCCCTTGATTTTAATGGGATCCTGGAACATCAGAATCTTATAACAAAGTCGTACCTAGGACCGCCACATGAAATTCTACAGATAACTCTTTCAAATTCTTCCAATTTAAAACAAGCTGTTGTTTTTCGAGAGATTTTATCTACCAAAACTAATCTATTGTGAGCAACAGTCCGATCAGTCCATATCGTGCGGTCCCAGTACAGCTCGTAGTTGTTATTTTCTAAAACAGATTCTGGTTTGTATTTATAGTATGGTAATCTCACTGACTGTTATAGTCCAAGTTTCAATTCTAGTTCCTGGTGCAGTATGTTTGCCACAGCATCGTGTCGCTCTCTGTGTTCAGTTGCAGCGAACGCTCGACAACCTCCTCTGATATGCTCGATAGATTCAGATGTTTGGCAACCGTACCTGCATATGTCGTTGTTAATAGAAGGGTCTTTAACGATGTACTTTAGATAGCTCTTAGTTGGAATTACTTGATCTTGGATTGCCAATATAAAGCCTTCCGTTTCAGGAAACATATGACCAGAGATCAACCAGTAGTTCGACGCTGCACTGTCGACATAATCTTGGTTGACATCATTTATATGTCTTCCATGAAGTGACTTCTCTTTCCATTTCAGCAGTTTTTGATCAGTGGTATGGTGGTGTAATTGGACGTGTTGTTCTGTGAGTCGTACTGGTGTTGAGGCATCAACTTGGCATATGACTCTTTGTAGATCAGAAAATTCTGCGAGTTTCTGGAAATGACTACGCAAAATAGAAATTTGTTGATCTAATAGTTTGCTTATATCTGCCAATCCTCTTCCTCCTTCATACCGTGGCAAAGTTGTACGTTCTACAGAGCTCTTTGGAAGGTGATTTTGAACTTTTGTAAATACTTATTATAAGTATTGTCATCTCAATTTCACTCTATTTATGGTATCTTTTTTGGGAATGATTTTGAGGCGATATGTCGGATTCGGATTTAGCGTCATAAAATACAAAGGTAGATAAATTCGAAGGTTACTGTTCTGGGACTGTATTTCTTTATTTCTTACATACAGCTGAATTTAATATTTTAATGAATTTAATATTTTAATGAGATTATCAGAGAAAAGTAGCCCACATAGCCCTCAAATTGCCTTGTATACTACTGTTTCCCTATGATCCCTAGGATACAAATCACATCAAGGCAGTCGTACGTTAACTTAAACCCGTCAAAGCAATTCTGATACTATATTAACCCTGAAACTACTGAGTTAAAGCTATTGGAAAAATATGGAATTTAGTTTTGGAGGGGCTGTTAGAAAATTCTAAAACAATATAATTTACCTCGATTAGAGATGAAATCTCGAAAGTCGTACTGAACCCGTAGTACGCGAAAATCTGACTCTTACTTGACCAAATTTGTTTATATTTTGAGTTCTACTCCTGAAAATACTAACTAACTAACCAAAATAACCAGGTTTTTTTATATAGCTATTTAAGTAAGTGGTTGTATTTAAAAAACTACGATACATACATAGCAAAATCGGTCCGAAATTGATTACAACTTACAGCTACATAAGGAAGGTAATATTCAGAAATTCCTCCTAGCAGACACGCTTCTTCAAATTTATTAGTTCTCCATTTATCTCCTAGAAAGCCAGAGTATCCTTAATCCGTTAGTCAATGCATAAGATTATAACATAGCGAACATTAACCATAAGGTTATTACCCAAGCCAATATAACATAAGAGCTCGTTATAAACTGAAAATAGCATTGGCATTAGAGATTATCATTCGACACACACTGCCATAATATTCTGCTTCATTAATTTTTCAATTTCGAGTGACATCATTTGCCTCGATTCTGCATTAAACGTACGAGGTTTATTTCATATTAGCAGACATTACGTCTCAAGGCCTACTTTACGTTTCAGAGAGACAAGGCGTGCCGTACCTCCTTCATCAGCGTGCCGTTCGATAAGAGACGTGATGGACTTCACACCTCGAGTTCCCACGGAACTCGAAAGTTCTCTCGCTCCGTGCTGTTTGTTTTTCTCGTTAGAGGGTATCTTTCTTGGCGAGAAGACCTGTGTGGTCATTCTCAACTTCGTGTGATGGAAACGGCACTCTTGGCAATATTGAATGGGCTCTCACAATTAGTGCCACTTCAAGAGTGACTTGACATTGAATATATTACTGAATGTGAACTCTGTCACTCATCATGTATCGCTTCTAGTTAAAGTTGAAACTTTTATAGACAAAACTAGCGTGTCAGCTATTGTTGTTTTTATGTCTGATTTGTTATGACGGTGGGGTGATAAAGAATACAGACTGAAGCCAATAGTCGCCAGAAAATTGTACTTATTTTATAATGCTGAGTTCTACAGATATTAACAGTCAAATTTTGTTGTATCAACAAAAGGCTCTTTAGGAATGTAGTATACGTTTAAAGTCAAATCTACTATATTTATTCCAAGATATGCGTGGTTAATATATTTCGTGATTTTTCGCTTTGGGTATACACATTCCAGCGGAACTTTTTTCCTTTGTCAGTCGTCACCTCTGTGCTCCCAAGTTGGCTCTTCAATAATTTGTAATGCACCACGTTCTAACACACCACGTTGGGCTGGCCAATAATAATTGTTATTGAGTTCTTAAACCCCCATGTTGGGCGTGAGAACGTGGTGCGTTAGAACGTGGCGATAGAACGTGGTCTATAACAATTATAATTGACAAGCACAACTTGGTACACTAGAACGTGGTGCATTACAAATTATTGAAGAGCCAACTTCGGAAAGCAGAGGTGACGACTGACCAGGAACAAAATAAGGTTTAGAATTTGAAAAATTAATTTAAAAAGATAGAATTACTATAAAGATATTTCCCAAAAATATTTAGTTGTAAAAAAGATTTAAAACAAGGTTTCGATTGAGTATTTAATGTTGGTATACTATTGATTGATTTAATTTGATATTTTGATTGTGCTGCTAATAGTAGACAACCTGTTAGAGTCAATCTTTGCTGTAGATATGGTCAAAATGGTACACTGTATTATTATAAAGAAGGAAAATAGGTAGAAATAGGTATCGGGGATAAGCATAAAAAATAAGGAATAAATTTCGAATAAAAGTCTCAATTTGTGAATTTCTAAATAAATGTCTTAGCTGCTGATATATATGTGAATTTTTAATAATTTTGTTTCAATCAAAATAGAGCCACACGCGCTAAAATGTTAGGATGCTCCCAAACCTCCCATAACATTTTAAAAAATTCTAAATTTGAAATAATTATGATATTATCTAGACATTTGAAAGAACTGTTATCCGTTATAATAATGCATTTATATTTTAGGACACTAGAGCCAATTATCACTTTCCCATTATGATAATTGTTAAACAAAAGCTACTAAAAGTATTTCGCATGGTGGAGACTATCACAATTGTTAAAATCTATTATTACCTACCCATTTATAAACTAAAAACGTATAAAGAAATGTTTGCATTATTTTATTAATAATTATTATCATTGTAATATACGACATAACTACCAAATTACATTCATTTTCATATTTGGTAATTTGAAAAAAAAAATAATGAGTTGAAAAATTTATTTTTTATATATTTTTTTTATTTTTTACTTTTTATTTAGATTTAGTCGTTTTATAAAGTATTCCTATAATAAGTGAAGGATAATCGCCCAAATGTCTATCTAGAAAATATATCAAAATACATATATACCTTGGCAAAAAGTCAAAACATTTTTTTAATCTTATTTTGCTAGTGTAGATAAACAATTGCAGACATTTGATCTGTCTTAATGATGTATTAATTGGCTAATTGTTTCATAAGATGTTGCTATTTTATACCTATATATTTGGTGTTAAGTTTTCGCGGGTATCAAATGTACTTGCGTAGTTGATAACTGTATCTGCGTAGTTGATAACTGATCCATGCTGGGATCAATGGTAAAATGACGTCGTTTCAGCAGAGTCACATTGCCCTCTTCAAGTCGGTTACGCGAATTGCTTTTGTATATTAATTGCATGTTATATTTGTTTATTTACTATAATTCCTTGATTTTGTATAAACGAAGGGACTCTTAATATATAACCTGGTCCCTGTTTATTACACAGAAAACAAAGTTGTATGGGTATTTCAAGGTCAAAATAGTGTCGTGTGCTTCGAAACAAATGCAGTTTTTTCATTTTACTATCATAGTCATGTAATTTCGTATGTGTCTCGGTTAAGAAGCTTCCGCTTCAATATTTTTTATCATGTTTTAAGGAGAATACAATTTATTCTGAAATTCATGAGACACCATTCCGAACACAATGTAGGTATAACTTATAATTTCAGAAATAAAACAAATATTTGCAAATTCTCCTCCGATAAACAATCTCAGAAGAAAAGTTTTTGTTACATTCTTGGTAATGCTGAAACCTAAAGTTTTGTGCACTTTTTGGTACATGTACTAGGGATGTTATATTTACCATACATGGGATTTCGGACGGTACTACCATAGTTTCAAGACTAACGCACATAAGAAATCTGCAACCATATTACCGTTAAGGGTCCATAAATGAAATATCTAATATAAATAGGCAAAGCTGTAATTTTCTCCTCTGTTTCTCAACCGTTTTCTTCATTTTTTTTGGTCCTATAAATAATATTGGTTCATTCAATAAAATTTAAAAATTCATTATTTACGTCTATACTGCTTAACTCAAAACATTTATTATATATAGAAGGACATTATGCTTTTATATACTTACTGTACCTCTGGAAGTGGCATGCAATTGTTATTGTTTAGTGGTAAAATAGTCTTTAATATATTGATCTTTCGGACGCGTTACTTGACACAACCTTCCCGGATTAAATCAATATAACTAGGGTTGTTGGTCTTCTTTTCTTTAATATTCCTGAAAAAAGTTACTTCAATTATTATATCTATGTTGGCCAAAAATAGAAAAATTTGTCTATTTGATTTCATTTTTATTTTCTTTTTATTTCAATAGTTTCTATGAGTAAACTTTTGGTGATTATATCCACTTCTCCGTTTCTCCAACTTAAAAAAAACTTAATTTCAATCGAACACTGATTAAAGTAACTTTTATTCATTATATATAACTCATAAATCTTTAATATCGTCGGTGCTAATATGTTGGTTGATTTGTCATCAACTTATTTTCAACATCGTGTAACTATCGAACACTGATATTTTCAGTGTGATCAAGTTTTTGACCACCGGATCATCGTTAGAATAACCTGTCTTAATGAAGTAAGAAATATTGGCATACTTTGCCACGGTACATTCACCACGTAATTACCTAGAATTCATGACCTAACTCATCCTTCACAGTAATATTTAATGAAATCCACACTATTTAACGCGAACCTTCGTTATAACTCGTCACGATTCTCCTCAGAACAATGTCAAGTACGCGGTCAAGTATAATGTCGGTAATCTCGACAAAACGACATACTTTAATTATAAAATTTAATGCGTATGTCAAAGTTCGTCATTGAAATGTAATTTGTTTACCTTCATGGAGTTCGGTGACGAGCGTGAAATTAGGTTCAACGTCGAATATTCGAGAGATTATTTCGAGCTAACAGAGTCGTTTAACAATTACAAACAAATACAGTTATTTTCCCTTTTAACTTCCTTGCTTTAGACAGCAGAGATAAAGTTTTTAACAAAAATTGTTTATAATCTAATTATATACCGATATGAAATTTTTTCCTGGAAAATGGTAAAGTTTCGAACAGTAATAAGCATATTAAAAAATTTTGATGCAGCGGATTTGCTGCATTTTTTATATTTTAGTTCGTAATCCTCTAGCAAATCTGATTCAGTTCTCGACTATAGCAACAATTTACTTGTCAGAATAAAAAAAAAAATAGCTGCCAAATAAGAAATAATAGGTATTTTTTTGTAGTTTTACCCTGTTTCACTTCGGATGTAGAATCTTATAAACAACTTTAAATATTCGGTTAAACGGAAAAAATCTCTTCCAATCCTTAAATTTGCTCTTTAAAAAATTGTTAAACTATCTAATTTAATGATAGTTCTAATGTTTTGGGTAATTCAATTTGAATTTAACTTTTATAAATTACAAAATATATTTTTATTTGTTAAATATACTTCTTAATTTAATTTAAAACTATAAATTTGTAAGAAAATATTATATTACTAAAGTCCAATTTTCATATCTTGTGTTTAGTTCTTCAATAATTTATAAATATTAGTATCTATTAAACTGTAAATACTCAAAAGTCAATATATTAATACTTAATAGCTGCATCGTAAAGTATAAATTATCCCTAACACCAAAAACTGAAACGCTTTATTAAAATAAATACATTTTTAAAAAAACAAAAACCGACTTCAAAAGAAAATTAACTAAAAAGCATGAAATAATATTTTGCTACAATTAAATACTTTTTATGAAGTCGGTGCCAAGCGAAAGTCAAAATATTTTGTGAGGTACATTGATGAGTTATACTTCGCAAAATCGCTGTTCAAATTGGCACCGACTTCATAAAAAGTATTTAATTGTAGCAAAATATAATTTCATGCTTTTTAGTTAATTTTCTTTTGAAGTCGGTTTTTGTTTTTTTAAAAATGTATTTATTTTACAATTTTCAGTGATGCAATGTCTGTAATTGTTAATGATTTATCCTACAGCTGTAACATTCTATTAACATTTTTTTAACCATCCTTCATAACAATATTTGTACTCCGCCCTGTATGTCAGCTATCATAAATTTCCAACTGCTATGAGCTACCTTATATAATTATTTTTTCTTGCTTTTACTAACCATCCTGTATGATATAATTACATTCGACGTTATATTCTAACCATCTTGCATAGGTAATCTTATGAATCACCAACATTTTAATAACTACCCTATATAATATTTCTATTTGATAACAATTTTATATCTTAACAGAAATGAAGATACTTTAATTTGTAATTTAAAGCCCTCTTTGAAGGCAAACTTTGTCTACAGTTAATAAAAATTGACATGGAATGATTACTGTTTATGTTTTAGACCATGTAAAAAATCTGTTTGTGAAGAATAACTTTTTTCTCTGAAAATTATGAATAAAAAGAAATCGTTTAATTTATAAATACACACTGTATATTCATATTAACTGACACTTATTTTGATTTTGATTAATTCATCCTATTTACAATTCACTCCAAGTTTCAAATAGTTAATACCAGTAACTCCATCTAATCTTATAATACCCGCGACTCCACCAAGACATAGAATATAAGAAAATAGGTAAAAAGTTTTTCCCCATTCTATAAGAAACGATAGAAGCTATGTTATTTGAAAAAAAGTTCTGACC
Organism: Octodonta nipae; assembly: GCA_034190945.1. Lineage (NCBI taxonomy): Eukaryota > Metazoa > Arthropoda > Insecta > Coleoptera > Chrysomelidae > Octodonta > Octodonta nipae. Next base: position 119,003,923 of record CM067219.1, on the reverse strand, counting down.
ACTTTGAGATATCACGGAACTAATCTAATCCCTTTTCAATTTGCCCCACGTTCCGAATAACATTTTTCAAATTTTATATAATAATACCGGCTCCTCCACCATGGCATAGAGTATATGAGAATAGGTAAAAATAGTTTTTCCCCATTTTCTAAGAAACGGTAAAAGCTATTTTAATGAAAAAAATATGGGACCACTTCGCTATCCCCCCAAACAGGATCCAGTACAATGGTTGAAATCCCTCAAGCCGTTTCGTAGTAATCGGTGAACAAACATAAAAAAAGCAACATAGATACAGACGAATGAGAACCTCCTTCTTTTTGAAGTCTTTTAAAAAGATCGGCTTTCTGTCCTTAAAAATTAGAAAATTCGACTTATGAGGTTTGACACATTAGCCCCACCTCACACTTTTTCGGTAATAGCCAATTTCGAAAAATTCTTTGTTTTTTTGGGTGTTCTTTACAGAAAGGCATCATCACAGATGAATTAATAGGTTACAATATTAAGTAAATTTGTATTTTTGTTTTAGATATGATAATTGTGAAGCTGGTATGCATTTGATTCATTGACTTTAATATCGCTTTCTTCATTATCTTCCAAATGAACAATCATTCTTTTCTGAGGTAGAGTCACGACCAGTTTTAACTTATATATTATTTCGTTTTCATAGTAGAAAATTTCTCGAAATGGCAAATTCAAGTTCACAGAATTTTGTAGAATTAAAAACTATTGTTAATTTACACATTTAAAGTTGTTTATAAAGATATGTGTAAAATTAAAATACACAGTAACACATATTTTATTCACAAAACAGTTCAAACAATACATGCTCTCGATGTACATCGAATCAAACCTGATTGGGGGATGATTAATGTTTATAAAAGTCTTTATTTTTTGAGAGACTGGATATAATATAAATTGTTTGCATCAAATTTTAATTTAAAAATTTCACATCTTCGTAGAATATTTGATTCTCAACAATTTTTGTTTAGAAACGTTTTTCTTACAATACAATCTGTAGCAGCAAATACAGAATAAGTCGGTTTTTCAACCTTTATTTGCTTATAAATACTTTTCCACAACTTTCTTTCAAATTAAATTAACGCTACTACGTACCATTATTATTCTGATATCGAGAGTTTGTCATCATTTTTGTAGTACGTATTTGTAAAGTGAACGGTCTTTGCTGACTAAGGGGTTACCATATAGGAGTGTCACAGTGGGTTGGATAATGCCGATTTTAGTCCTCCGTAGATGACATCATCTGATCTAGAATAGTTATATAACATCAATTTTGTATCATTAAGTCTTTTTCTTTTAAATAATTAATGCCAGGATTGGGTAATTGTTCAAACGTGGCGAGAACAGAAGAAAGTGTTTGTATAAAAAAATGTTCTTAAATACTTTCGAAGTAAAACTACATACGTTTCTATAATCATAATTAACATATACGAGAGAAGTTTAATTAAATTAAATATGTAATCTCGAGCAACCTTTTTATACGGGTACCAGATATAATTCTGAATTAACGTATATATATAATATATATATATACCACGGACAGTATTGCAAGAATTCTACGGAGACACAATATCGATACTATTTTCAATACAGACAGAAAAATAAGCACGGTGCTGAGGACTCCGAAGACGAGGATCCCTATAGAACAACAGGGAGTGTACGAGATTCCATGTGCAGACTGTCATAAAACCTATGTGGTGCAAACTAACAGAAGAATTCAAGCTAGACGTGATGAACACCAGAACGCTGTAAGAAAGCAGGAAAAAACAACATCCATTGCAGAACACGCCACCACGATGTCACACCGAATAGACTTTGAGAACACCAGAGTACTGGCCAATATAAAACACCCGAAATCAAGACTCGTAAGAGAGGCAATTGAAATAGCGAAGAGACCTCACACTAAACGCACGCAATGAAATTCAGAACTTATGGAATTGTTGGAAAATCCTATTAAACACCTTACCGGCCCGTACCCGTCCAATAACAACTCAACCGGAAATAACAAATCAGCAGGATGGAGTCGTGCCCACTGAGCGCCAAGGGCCAATCACACGCAGCCGTTCACGGTGTCAACCGATAGGCGCCGAGCGGCGATTATATAACAGCGCGCTGGCTTCAGAAAATCTTAGTATTCGAGTAACTAGAAGCGAAAGCAGAAGGCTACAAGAATCATGCGAATCGACCTGAAGAGGGCAGATGTGACTCTGCCGAAACGTCGTCATTTTACCATCGATCCCGGCAGGGATCAGTTATCAACTACGCGGATGAATTCCCGGAAACCACCTAAAACATTTAGTGCCCGCGAAAACTAAAAAACAAATATATATATATATATATATATATATATATATATATATATATATACTATTCATTCATAAACACTTATTCGCCAGTAGTAGTTTCATAATTTAACTTAAGATTTGTATATTATGAAGTCGTGCAAAAACTGGTCGGGAATCTGAATATGCATATTCGTTTTAGATCTTACTTTCAGGACTTGTGCCAGTTCTGGATCACAATATTAACACTAAAGACCAATTACAGCCCCAAAAAGACTGATGTCGAAGGCACATCTTTATTTTAAATGTTTTCGGATACATGCTGGTTTATCATATCTCCTTCCCAAGGAACATTCTCTTTGAAGGTTTTTCTTATTGATCGTCCTTTTGTAGAGTGATTAGGTTTTGCTACAATTGATCCATAAATGACAGGTCAGCTGAAGATTTTTGAGTAAAATTGAAGAAATTTACCAATGACACCCATAAAATACCAAAATATACGATGCTACTGTTTTTTAGATTCATAATCAACTTCATATATGGACTCTGGCATATTTGTCAAACAAAGCTCGTATGTACAGATATTTTTTGATACACGTTTTCTTGTTTCATAAAATTGGACAGTGGCAATAGATGTCCCTCCCCCCCTGTCCAGATAAATTGTAGGTGCTCCGGTTTCCTCTTTGTTTATCCATGGTACAACTAGGTTTCTTAAGATCAATCTTTTTTATTTTTTTCTTTCACTAAGATTTCTTCTTTGTTTTATCCCTGTCTTTCCCATGGCTGCCGGTGCTGGTTAATACATAGTTGGCCCAATTTTATTTGTCCTCATGTTTTCTGGAAATGTTTAACAACCACCATCTACTTTAATATGAATAGCAACAAGGTTTTATAAATAAAACAATAACTGATCTACAACGAAAGTCGCAGCTACAAAACTAATAACAACCAAAATGCAGACAGAAAACAAATTATGAGTATAATTCCATATATTTCGGGTGTATTTGAAAATATAAACGCATGGGAAATAAATACGATGTAAATACGATTTTTAGAACAAATAATACATACGCTCTATCCTTACACATACGAAGTTATTTATTGCAACTCTGGTGCAGTTTCAAGACCTTTGGAGGTAAGGAACAAGCAACACCAATATAATATAATAATATATAAGATATGTGGACAAATCAAATTTGGTCAACCAGCACTGGCAGCTTTAGGATAGACAGATGAAACAAAGATTTTGTTGAAAGAATAAAAAAGAGAAAATTAAGGGATCCCGCTATATGATTGTACACAACCTCAAATTCATCTGGAAAGGGATAGATGGATCTAGTGCTAGAAGAGCAAAAAAATGGTGTCTGTCAAATTTTTTGGCACAAGAGAAATTGTATGAAAGCGAAAATTTTCGAATAAATCTCCAGTAAAACCCACAGTGACTAATGACTTCATAATTTGCAGTTGAAATATCTCCAAACACAAATAATAATCGCACAAAACACGTATTTATATACAGAAACACTACTTAATCACACAGTAGACATCTTTCCCTTAGAATATCTCTAGGGAGTAATATTCGTACAGACAACCACAAGCAATTTTTCGAAACTGCCTTACTACACATTATTCCCCATTTTCAAATTTTAAATACAACTGTTGCGGGAAAAAACTGACCAGAGAAAATCTTAATGTGGAAAGAAATAATGAAAAACCTCCTCAACAATCATTCCAAAATTGATGTATGTAATGGTAATTGGCATAAAATAATAATAAATAAATAAATTCAACAACTCGACTGTCGAACGTAATAGTATAATAAAATAATCTCTGTTTTGTAATGTGGGAAAGACGCTGCTAACAATAGACATTTAGCATTTATTAATATCAAAAAGACATAAATAATAACATATTTCAAATATGTCTTTGAACAGACTTAGATCTGTTTCTATTGTTACGACCTTTTCAAAATACCATTAGACCGATTTTAACGGTGCCGCTATGCGAGACACAATGCTCGCGGGATACAAGAAAAAATGTCGAGAATATCTTTTCTCAAGCTAGCCGGTCACGTTCTGGAATGGAACGTACTGTTTCGCAACGCTCTTTGATCTCTCCGACGCCGACTCAATCGATAATGATCGATAGTAATATTGCGTGAAATGATACTTAAAAGAAAACAAATTGACAAATAGAATAAAAAAGAAAACAGCAATAAGTAAATCGTTTGAGTTTAATGAAGTCTTTTGTATTTTGCGCGAGACAAAGATAAAAGCGTGGGATAGTGGCAATGGAATATTAGTGTTCTAGATTTACTAAGAAAACTATGTTTGTTGTGTTTCAGACCGCTCGAAGAAGTCTTTATTTCGAATTATGTTTCGTAGAAGTTAAGAAAAGCTTTATCAACTTCAACATTATTTAACTTTCTGTTTTTCACCATACCATTATACCGCTAAACATCTAGCAGCTCATGAAACAAGCAGGTAGATATAGATTAATTTCATCAATCTGCTTAATATTTGTATATAGGTTAAGTAGCTAGAGGCTCGCCAAAGGCCAAAGAGGTAGGTAGTACATTACATTATCAAGTCGCTTCATAGAAGACAGGAAATTCCTCAGCTAGTCACCACAGTTACCGAGCTAAAGGCATTTTAAAAGTAGGATAAAAGCTATGCTGAACATTTATTAATACAAAAAAGAGCGACACTCACTTTCGACTAAACGAAAGCTTCTTATGAAATATACTTCCCATCTCTTCTTATCTCCCTGTCTCTCTTTCTTTGTGTTATTCTTTTCATATCTACTACTTTATTTATGTTAACTGTTGCTTGGCAATGACATTACAATTGTATATGTCTGTTTGCAGTACCTATGATCTATTTGTTTATTCATCAATAGAAAATAGAAGTATAAAAGTTACTGGCAATGAACTTTTATTAAAGAAATTATTTGTGTGCATAAATTGTACTATACAAAAAATAGTCGTTAGTGGTACCAATATTAAATTATTTGGTTGGTCTGTTTATATCATTAATTATAGATGGCTGCTGATTGACCAATACATTTATCATATGTACAATTGTAATAAAACAAATTTAGATTCTTACTTTAGTAATTTAAAAGGTATCCTCAATTTCACTAAAAGGAAATTCAGAGCCGCCTTCTAAGAATGGAGGCATGATCACCATACTTTATTTACCACTTTCAGTTATAGAAATCCTTTATCAGCCAAACTATAGAAATCCTTTATCAGCCAAAACTATATACTATCTTCCAAGTAAATCAATAAGACTACTCTCTATACTAATTTAAGAACCACATTTTCAACCTCCTGGTACCTTGGACTTCAAGCAGACGAACCCATCAGGTGTAATTTCTACCAAAAACTTTATTATCTAAACTTGATAGAACCTCAGATATAAACTCTATACAATCAATTATCCTTCTTATTCACTGTAGTTTTTTTTTTAACATTCTGGTAAACTGTTTTTGTTTCGCGACACTGTATTTTGAGGTTAAGTAGTTACCTCTGCCGATACTAAGAAATTGAATAATGGGTAATTACCTTACAAATTGAAAGTAATTTTCTATATTAATTTCAATTATTATTCAGAAGTCTTAATATAAATACTTATAATATTAACTTAGCACACAAATTTAATGGCAAATATCGTTGCCCTCTTTTGTGCTGTTCTGACTTTTGACGTATGTCAAGTCTCTAATTTAAAATATTGCAATAAAAGAATGGGTATAATTATTAGAAGACTTCCGGTTTAGATGGCTAGACAGCTGCATCTGTGCGTGATTTAGATTAGAATAAGTGACTAAAAACCCGGTAGTTAACTCAGTTTCAACAGTATTCCATTGAAAATGATAAAGATCGCTTTTAAAGTGTTCAAAGGTAATCTAGAGTGAATATTGATTTATCTGCAGTTACAGCTATGCTTCTAGAACAAACGATAATATTTTACCTAAAGAATTCTATGCAGCCAGATTGGACACTTCTCAACCAGAATGTCGGTTCCTTCCATTTGATGCACTGCAGTGAGTTGCCTAAGTACATGAACGTGTGAATGAAACTTGTGCAAGTCTATTCTTGTTTTTATAGTGTGTATACTTTTTTGGGAACGTACTTGATAAAAGTATTCTTGTTAATGTTGTTGCAAGTGAAATCAAAAGACCTTAATAACATAAACAAAAGCAAGCCTGCATACAAAAGACTAATTATTAAATTAGAAGAAAACAGTTCAATTGAAAAGCGTGAAATGGTGGTAAAAAACTAAATAGCTTATGAGCAACTCCCAGGAAAAGATATTTATATTTGTTTATGGTACACTTGTGTGAGTTGTATCATGTGGAATCGATGGAAGCTTGTACACAAACATTAATCAAGGATGAATATCTGGAACTACTTTTACAGATTGGGCATAATGTCAGTTTCGTCCGATGATCTTCAGTACAAATGTAATTATCAATCTCTTTGCTTGAATAAAGAATCGAGTGACTAATGAAACTTTATGCCGTATACAAAATGTAATAATTCAGCCAATATAGTTCGAATAAAATTCTGCATAAACAAAGGGAAAATAAATTCCTTTGGCAAGACAAACATCCAGGTTTATTGTATTATTATAAGCATATATACTTGAGTCATCTAGCTCAGAAATAAATATTCATCAGGTGTATATTATTGCCGTAATTTTTCTTATCTATAGCGATTATTCGTAAATAGTCACTTTGTAATCGGTAACTCTGATATGCATCAACTGTTTTGTACTCACTCCATATATTTGTTCATACTGATTTACGCATTGATAAAAACATTTCGGATCGCATGAAATTATCACCAGATGATGAAATGGGGGATTAAATGTTCAGAATATAGATCACTGGAGCGTACTGTCAACCTGAGGGTGAATTAAAATTTAACGCATGGTCGATAGACAATACGGAATTATGTTTAACGTCTCGACGTCGTTAAAGTATCATCATCCATTTGTCTGGAATCTGCGTCAGTATTCATCCGGACACGTTTGTGTATCCCTTTCATCGATTTTTCTCAACCTCAATGTGTTATCATAGTAAACTAGAAACTTAAACATGAGTAACTTCTAAAAGCTTATCGTCACTCTGTTTAATATACATATTTAACTATGGCGACAAAGATTTATCACTATAAAGGGATGTGATTAATTGTGGAATGACTCATGTAATTTCTGTGAAAGTTATACTAAATGTAAAACTAAAAACTACCATTATGAATAAGTACATAACAGTCGTGTTTAAAAAATCAGTATTGTGTTAATTTTGGCTAAGCCTCGTAAAATTCTGAAAAAGAAAAAGATACTTCCAAATAAAAAATCCAGACAATTTTTGTTTAACGTTGAAAACAGGACTACTCCAGTACCGATCGTAACAAAATCTTTTTACTATCAAATTTTAAATGAAATAAAAAAAACTACTTAGCTAGATACTTTATGAAAAACTATTCTGATGAAAAAGAAATTTAAATTAATCTAGTATTAATTAACATTTTTTTTAGATTATATTGCCAGACGGATAATTGCTAAACAAAACTTCTAAAATTACTGCACTTTGTGGGACTTGTCCTAATTATACTGTATGGGTTGATTGATGTCTTTTCAATTCTTATATATCTATTAATAATTATTGAAAATACAAAATACTAAAAACACAAAATATTTTTAAAATATAGTTATTATGTTTTTATATAAATATGGTTAAAAAATATTTATCTTCAAATTATGATTGTTTGTAATGGTATGTGAAAGTTGTATTGACTTTGTTTTTGAATAGATATTTTATTACAAATAAATCCTGAAAATATCATTTCCCACATATTTTTTATAAAAAATGCTTTTTTTCGACATTTAACACATTCAGTAATTCTTTATTTCGTTTATTTTCGCGTCTCAAAGAACTGCAAATGATTAAATTGATGGATAAATGTCTTAATAATAATTTGTGGAAAAACAATGTGAATAATAATTAGATATTTTTGTTTTAAATTATAAGATTTTTTGAACAAAAAATGTATAATCTACTTTTTTATATATTTTTTAATAATTATTATTAAAAATAATTCCAAACTTTATTTTTAATTTTTTAATTATATACATTGAATTATGAATAACCAATAGAGTATAACATTTGAAAATATCGCAGTTTCTGTCTGTATAATCTAGAATAGTTTAGTTCTGATAAGGTCTCAACAAAGCAATATAATTTAAGTGGCATTTGTTTAACAATGAAATATTCACAAAAACTGTTTTTTTAGCAATACATTTTCTTATAGATTCCTTAAAAGTCTTTTAAACTATACATTTCAAAATTATAAAAAATATACACCTTTTTCTTATAGCGAGCCTTTTCATTTCATTTGCTACGTTTTGCAATTGATTTTTTTAAATTATTTTTTTAATTCTCTAGTTTGACTCCAAAATTAGGATTAGAATTTTCGCTTTATTTTACTAATAAACTTGGAGTCATGACTTAGATCATCTTTTTTTCTTCTAAATTTTAGGCTCCGTCGTTTCTAAGATAAAGTGGAGCAATTAAAATTTTTGTATAAGGCCCTATATTCGGTATTTTTTGTAAATTTGCGCTACAGTAGTTTCGGAATTAAGGGGGAATGACCCATTTGTAAAATTTCTCCCTAGAACTATTCCCAAAATCGGAATTCTGTCATTTACGCTGTGTTACAGGAGTTCCGGAGAAGATAAGCTATGACAAAGTCATCCTATCTAGGTATTCGTCGTTTTTGGGCAAATTATTGTTCCGTAAAGTGTCTATGTAGTACAACAATATTTTTAAAATTATTAAACTAATATTTAATAGAATTTTAAAATACAATGTTTTATCTCCCAATGCCGAGTTTCCAGTAACCCAAGTAACAAAGATAAATTTCCGGGAGAGAGATGTTTACTGGAAAAATGTAGCAGTTATACACTTCCTAGGCGGCCAAGTGATATTTCTCAGTCTTCAAATAACACGTTCGGAAAATCTCTGACGCAAAGGTACAATAGTTCCTCCGTGTGTGCAACTTGTAGCGCCATACTGCTGAATTTAAACATGACTAACATTGAATGTAACAGTTTATTGTCCTCGACAAAATTTGGTTCAATCATAACACCGCCCAGAAATCTCACCAAGCGATAACTCGTTGTAGATAAAGATATTTCTCAAGAATTATTCTAGGATAGCATATAACAGTTCTGGTTATTCACGAACTGGAAATATGGCTCGTCGCTCAAGATGAATTTGCTGAGGAGCTTAAGGATAGTGTCCTGCATTCTGCCCATTAAACCAAAGTATGGCGTTGTTCGTGGTCTTTCCTTGAACCAGCTACACGTTAAATGCATGCAAGTGCAGAGATCTTTATGCATAATGCGAAGTAAACTGGTTTGCGTAATGTATAATTTCATTTTGAAACTACTTAATGTATAACTGTTGTGAATGTTGTGGAATCGACATACCTGAGTTTTTTTCTATATTTTTTGCAACCGCGGCGTTGTTTTGGGTTGACCTAAGACTTCAATGATATATTAACCTCTCTAACTTGTCAAATTGAATCAAATTCCTTAATGAACTTCACAATTGCTGCTCCACCAAATACACCACTAACGTTTCGAATTTTACCAAAGCATAGTGAATTTTCACCATTCACCATTCATTATTCTTTGTTCGAACGTATATTTTCTTCACGCAAATACATTTTCCTTCACAACTGTCAAAAATAGCATTCATATCTTTGACAGTACCAATATGGCGGGTACTCACAACCAACCTTTAATTGAAAACTCTGTAATAAAGGTGATTCGCATAACAATACAATATACTCCTCCTTTTATCTTAATTTGTTTCAATTGTTTATGTGCTAATCCGATCTTTTTGCTCATTGTGCTATACGTCATTTATTATTCAATGAGCCTTTGCTCATATTTGTACAAGCCTTATCAAGAATTAACACCATCTTGAGTTTGTCAACTGAACTATAAAGAGATGTGATTAATTATGTGATGACGCATATAATTTCTGCGAAAACTAGGCGAAGTAGAAGTCTCAAAACTGCATTTATGCATAAGCACATAAAATCCAGTCCCATACATCGCAATAAAGTAACAAGTTTTCTTACATTACGCTTGCTCCATTTATGTCTATGTGTGTTATCGTCAATAAATCACAACACTTCGACTTCTGAAGAAATATGGTATTTATATCACGGCCGTATTGCATATCTAAAAATACTTTTATCGCGGCTAAATAAGAATCTCAATTAATTTTCTATTTATAGAAAGCGATTTTTAAATATGATTTCCCGCAGAAATACCACACACCTTTTCATTAAATTAATGTCAACGATGCCATGTGATTGTCATCGTTGGTCGCGGTTGCATACACCGAGCTGTATGATGAACGATTGTTTCACATCATGTGGTCAAATGTGGGTGAAAGTTATTAGCGGTAGTTAAGAGTCACTTTAATTTCCAGTGACATGTTTACTAACAGATTCTGTTAACCGACTACTATCAAGAACAAAATATGGCAAGACACTATACAATGTTTGAACGGCAAAACATAAAATCAATTGTTGACTTAAATAATAAACATCAACATTGAAGGTATTATACACCAATAAGGCAAAATAAAGAAGAGACTTTTAAAGTGATCCTCTGGAAATTTCTTAAAAGTTTGAAGATAAATAAACGTGAGGTACGGTTGAAGCTTGTAATAGAATTGAATTGACAAATCTTTTGAAAAGTTTTAGATGAATAACTCTCCAATCCAAAAATGTTGGCTTTTGATTACGTGAGGCACATATTTCTATGCTCATATATTGTTGTATCAATGATTATTACTGATAAATTTTACTTTCGACATCTTTGCTTCTCTCCAGTTGTAACTCAGCATTGTCTTTTTCAGTAAAACTGAAAGATTCTTGGAGCAAATTCTAACGTGTATCCGTCCTGGTGTTGTTACAGTTACACCTGTTGATAGAAAATCCAAGTCTATTTCTTGATCGTTTCCGCATACGAGGCTGAATCCAATTGTAAATTAAGAGCAGTACGTCAACATTAGTTCTCCCTTGTTTTATTTCGTTTACTCTTCGGCAAAGGATATCATAAAAATGAGACCTCTGTTTTCTCAGAAGGCTACAAGAAGGTATAGAAATTCTTCTCAGAAACTACAGTGTGGTAGCTTCAAATTTAAGTAGCAATATACGAGACCGTGAAGTCTCAATACTGTTTTTTGCTCTAAACATTATAGCCAGCAACGTATCTATTCAGTTATTAGTAGACTATCGGAAATTTCATTAAAGATATATGCAACTATATTGTCTTCTAAATGTTATTTGTGGCATATTCTTGATTATTTTTGCATTTTATATTTTCAATGCATGTTAAAGCCATTGAAAACGAGGTCAGAATAGACCTGGAAAGGTTTGGCTCCTTGAATATATAGATTTTTGTTTCGATTCTGATGTTATTTCCCAAGAACACATAAAAATAATTAAAAAATATACAACTATAAACAAAAGACAAAGATGAAACTAAGGCTTATGATAGTACTAGCTGTAAATTCCGACTTCATTTACGTGGCTTTTTGTCTCTATATTGTTTCCCAGAACTAAATTTGTAGTCTAGGTATACTTGAAAACATTATAAACAATTACTTTATTGTAATTAAGACATTTTTGGTTTCCCAACATCTAGACATAATTCGCTGAACGCGTAATTTCCCAATTATGCAATCAACTTATGTTTCAAATAAAGCTTATCAATATGACTCCAAAGTACTAATCGTTTCAAATCCGCTTTGAGCCCATCTGCTTGAAGACCTTCAGTAACAACCGATAAAATTTGTCTAAAATCTACAAATGTTATCAAGTAAAAGTAATCCAAAACAAAATTTTAACGTAATTATTATCACTTTACTTTATTTTGTTAACATTGTAGTGGTCATGATTCCGAGCCAGTGGAGAAACCCTAATATTGATGTATTATGAAATTTTACATAACTTTTTGTTCTGTACCGAAAATTATTTTTAAATCTGGATAGTCCAGCAATCATTTCGTTTCCGAATATTTACGAATGTTCAGCCGTAGCGATACGGTTCGCGGCATTGTGATTTAAAACTTATTTCGGATATTTATTTAGGATGATTAATTTGTCTGCCGAGTATCTACTATTGTTATTTTTAACGGTTGACTGTTTATAGGTAACTAGAAACAGGCGTTGCCTATAGTAGAATGCACTTAAACGAAAAAGAATGCTATCTCTACGCTTCTCTAGGCCCAGATTTCGCGTATAATCGGAAGTTCGCAATTTTTGAAAATCGAATATTTGAAATCAGCATTATCGAAAAACTACTGAGGCAAAATTTTATTTTTCACCTACAACTGCATCTCTATAAAACTTCTGATCAAAACTCTTCCTGCCACACCCTGTATAGTACAACTGTACATGTACCATAGTTAATCCCACATTAAAGTTGTTAACTCATTTTGACCCCGAATTGACCTTGACTCTTACTTAATGAAGTTAAATAGACCTCGGATTCGAATTCAGCCATCCCAAAAACATATAGCGAGGTCAATTCATTTCAATTGATTTTATTTGTTTTAAACCTGTTTCAATCATTTTTCAGAAAACTACAAGGTGGCTTAACTATTTCTGACTAGAAATTCATATTTGGAAAAGATATAAACCAGTAGCAAAGGGCAACTGTGGACTACTAGGACAATGCTGGATCTGGAATCGTGTCCAGCATAGCAAAATATACTCAGGCTAACATTTATTAGGTTTGTTCGTAGGGACCAGTTGTCAATAACCTGAAGGGTTTGGAATATTTATGACGAATCGAGTGTTGACACAGCCAACTGTCGAGATCGCTGATTCGAGTATAATTTTTCAAAACGATGGAATTATTGGCTACTGCTACTAGCATCTCCGAACCACCTTCTGTATATTTTGTATGTTGATATTCCCTATACGTTCTCGTTTAATAATGTGCACACTCATATATTTCGCAATACTCTAAAACTTAAAATTCTGTCTGAGTTTTCAATGCTGCCAATTAAATTGAAATGTTTGATGAAAAGAACGAAACTCATTGAAACGAAGAGGGTTTCAAACAAAGTACTGCTGAATTTTTTGGGGAAACGCAGACTGGGGGAAGAAAACGACCCTGTCAAGTGGATGAATATGTGGATTAAACTGGTAACTAACGAGCAAAAGGGACACTTCTGGGTAGGGCGGATTATGATGAATTTCGTTATAAGGGTTGAAATACGCATAAGTTAGTGGGCGGAATGCAAGAAACGTCAAATCGGGCTCGATGATTAAGTGCGAATGTTATGTAAGGTGACTATTTGAGAGATAACGGCCTAGAAACAGACACTCGGAAATTATTATGAGAGCATTTCGTTATGGTTATTGTTTTTTTGCTCTAACTGATTCATGTGCATATTTAATGTTCCCATAAAGGTTTTCCCTTCATCTATTTTTTTTTTCTCTATAATGTATCCCATTTTCTCCGTTTCTGAGTTTCATTCTCGATTTAATTCTTTCAAATTTTAACAACAGATATTAGAAGGGTGTAGACGGTGGTATGTAATATTTTTAAATAAAAACCGTAGAAATTCCCCCAAACACAGCATGCATTTTATACATTATTACAAAATTTAAAATTATAATGTAGCAAGGTGTTTTTGAAATTATTAGGACCTTGCTTGCTTTGATTCGAATCGGTTATAAAAATTTGTTTCTTAACTACAATCACAAACATAATAAAATCATTATTGTGGTGATTTATGTCAATTGAATTATACAGTAACAGTCTATTTACATTCATAAATCTTACAACATTTTAGATAAGATAAAAAATGTGTTATATTATCAACGAGACGAAAGAGTTTATCAAAATTAGGAGTTCACATAGAATAAAAAGTTGTCGTAGATCTTTGTTTCATGCATTTTAAATACATTCACATACCAACTGCAAACAGGGTTTAATAACTTTCTCCAACAAATTAAATTTGTTGTCATGACATAATTCATTTCATCTTCCAGTTTATTATCTAATATTGATCCCTCTCATTATTTGCCTTGTTACTTGAAAAGTCAAAAACTTCTGTTTTCTACATCTTTGATTGATATTGAATCTATTATTATTCCATGTGTTTAAAGGTATTATTTATTCCATGTTTTTAAATTATTACATTTTACAAAGTTCAGTCGCCAAAATAAATTAATTAAACAATTCTTGCGATGTTTTATTTTTTCACCTCAGCAAGAAATAATAATAAAAGAGATGAATTTCTATGAATTTTATTTATGCAACCAATCTTAAAATAATATTTTTTCGCATGTAAATATGGTTGCATAATAAAAACGACAGATTAGTAATTCACATTGAGCCTTGTTATTCTGATATTTGTGAGGGAATTTTGTAATAGTTAAACTCCTTAGGAATCAGAAATATAAATTTTCCCAAATGTGAGATCTTCACTAATGGATTAATAGATATCGAAACCTCTGATTCTCCGTTTAGCTTTAAAAAACACCATCCTACAATACCGATGTGTCATCGTATTGTATCAGTAATAAACCAAATATTTAGTTTCCTATACTAATATTATAAGGAGGTAAAAATCTGTTTATTTGTATGTAAGGTAAATTCTGTACCGATCCTAAAAATTCTTTCACTAATAAAAACCTACATTCCTTGAATAATATATGTGTTATATTGTATTTTGATAAAATTATATTTTTTCCCATAACATTCTCAATATTTGTGATTCAAGTCGAAGAAAATGCAATTCAAATGGTTGGATTATACATGAAATAGGGTACTACACAAATATTATCGATCATCAGTAGAACTAAAAAGAAGGCAACGACACGATATACCTAGCCGTTATATTTAAGGTTCAATAACGTTAATATTGCCTAACACATAATAATGTTATACTGAAATAAATTTCGTGTGTTCAAATTATATTTAAGGCTATTCACCTTCACTTTAGAGAACTTTATTTACACACAAATATAATCCACCATTTGTTTACAACAGCTGATCGATACTCATACAATTCACACGGCAAATAAACTAAAGTAATACTAATTCTCTATTATTATTCGAGGGTAATCTCGTAGTTCGCGTAGCGTTTTACCGGAGTCTTACCGAAATTTCAAGTCGACCTTTAGCCGGCTTGAATGTTTACGTTTTTTTAGTCGGAATGATGAAGGTTTGTGAATTTTTCCAGGGGCGGCGTAAAATGAATTTTGTAACGATATTTAGTCTGAAGCTGGAAGACAATGTAACTCGTTCCTCGAAGTTTCATTGGACTTCCATCATCTTGAAATGGTTGATCTCACTACGTTTAGTATGCTTTAAAGAAGAACAAATGAATCTTAGAGAAGACCTTTAGACGAATGGATATCTGGAAACCATCATAAACAAGGCATCTGAACAACTGGATAACCCTAATAGCAACCGTATTACTACCATTCACTGAAGGCTTGTCGGAAAAACTTAGACTTTGGGCACGGATATGGAATCAAAAAGTTTTCAAAAGCAACACACCTTGAGGAGCACGATCACAAAAACAAAGCCCGATAATCTTGCAGTACTAAAAACTGTATTTACAGCATTTCCTGTGAATGTGGCTATCTCTACATTGGAGAGACTAAGCGACCATTGGACATCAGGGTTAAGGAGCACCGCATAACTATTCAAAGGGGAGAGCTAACAACGTCTGGATTAGCTAATCACGTATGAACTGAACACCATAACATCAACTGGAACCAGGCAAGGGTAATTCACAAGGAAGAACACTGGGTTAAAAGAAAATTCATAGAGACGGCATACATAATCTCTAATGAGAATATAATCAGCGATCCCAGCGTCCAAATTAAAAACGTTTGGAGACCTCTTCTTAAGCCACTGCTGCAACGCATCACGGACAACCAATCGACAGGTACGGCGACGCTGATTGGACGAGACAGGAGATTAATAATCTGAATTTCGTATCATTCACCTGATGACGATAACAGATCCAAGGCTATTGAAACGTTGTGAGATCAATCATTTCAAAACGATGGAAGTCCAAGGAAACTTCGTGGAACTATTATATGTATTGATAATAGTTATAGTTGTTGTTTCTTTAATAATAGTTGTGGCATCTGTACATTAGGGAGTTCTTAGGGATACTACCATAGTTGTAGTAATTCCTAGGATAGAAATTAAACGAAATAATTCGTAGGTTAACTAAAAACTCGCCTTTTCGAGATTTTCCAATCCATTGAACGCAATAAATTTTATTGTTTCGAGTGGAGAATCAGTTGCGCTTCTTTCAACTAATTTAAATCTCGAATAATCATTTACGTATTTAGCACATAAAATAAAATTTAATATTTTATCGCAAAGTGAATATCGACATCTAGGGGTTTCAGGAATTCTTTAGCGTGATTTCTATCAGTTGAGGGAAGCGCTACTGATGAAGATTCTCAACAAGAAACAATATATTGTCTTGCTTTGAATAGATTGTAAAATCTCGAAAACATTTTAGATGCGAAGCCCAAGCAGGTTATTGTGTATGTAACGTTTTACCCGTGCCATTATTTTTCTTTTTTTGTAATTTTTGAAATAAAATAAATCTCCTACAAAGGATATGAACAAGTATCTATTGGTCATTAATAAAATATGATGAAAATTATCTAAATTGAAAATGAAAAATAATATTGCCCCTTTGTTTCAGAAAAAAAAAACAATTGTTTAACTCTATTACCGACAAATTCGTTAACTAATATTAAGAACTCTTATGGGATCGAGTTAGAACCTTGATGAACATCTCAAATTACACTTTTAGCAACTGTTAGCTTATTGAGTGCCAGCATTCAAACGGTTTCAATAATTTATGAAAGTATATGGTAATTAACAAAATTTGGCTAAAAATGTGTCCCCAAACATGGTAGACTATTCTAAGGTCAATGAAAACACATGCAAACCGAAAACGAGTAATATACAATTACTAGGATCCGTCAGATATATCGATTTGTCATTTAAAACTTTGGGAGGAAGTGCTGTCACATAAACATTATTCAGTGTTTCTTATCGCTTTCGTGTCTAAAGATGTGCCGTTCTAGGCGCCGGATATCGTGTTAACCTCTCGACACCGGCACCGATAAGAAAGGATATCATTTGTTTAAATCTGAGAGCAAAATCGAAAGAGGCGATTTTAATGCCAATGAAAAAAAAACAAAATTAGTTTTAAGAGTAATTTAAAAGGAAGTTTTTTTGTTTTTTAATCTTTGATTTTTAAGTTGTCGGAAAATTCTTTGTCACCTGCTGAACTACCCGAACAGTTTGATCGATGGCGGAGATGCCGTCTGATATTTTTAAAGCGAGTATGAAAAGGAAGTCTTAATGTGGCTGAATCAGCAGAAATGCATGTCTTTCATCAATTTATTTTATTTTCTCAGGTAAAGTATGTTCCGAAACCGTTTCCAAAAAGGGTATCTGTCAAATAAAGGTAAAAAGTGTCTTTTAGACAGGATATCCGATGTATAGCTAAACCACAACATATTTCAAAGTAGATACAAAATGCATTACTGCACTGATGAATTGTAATTTTTTAAGTTTTTTTTTCTTTTTTATGAAGTGTTCAGTAAAAATATCGTCTTTTATATCGTAGAAAGCAGAATTCTTGTGCAATAATTCAAGCTTGCTTTGGTTGTAAGATCTTTTTTTTAAGTCTGGCGATAATAAAAATGTTTTCCTTTATGAAAGTCCAAATTTGAGAATCGTAAATGAAGCGTTAATGAGGACTATTGATTTTGGGGACCTTATTTTTTTATAATATTGATTTTTAGGAATGCTATCTTGTATTTTTCTTTTCCCTGATTTTCTGATTTCGTTTTATAATTTGCATCAAGCATATATTTGCTATTATTGTGAAGTTTTTGTTTGACTACTGTAACTATAAGTGGAATAGATTTTTTGTAACATTCAATTTTGAATTCTATTTCTATCGATTTATCAAACATTTTCTGTATTTTTTTTGGTATGTGTGCCTATATTGATACAAAATTATGTTTCGCCATTAATGTTTTAAGAATGTTATTAAGCGCATGATTGAATAGTTTGGTTTCTCTTGTTAATTGTTATTTGCTGTGGTTTTGCCTTATGTGTAATTCAAGATTAAATGTTTTTCTTTAGTCACATCTTCTGTTTTCTATTAATTCTATTAATGCCCTTTTTCATATTCTTTTGGTACTATTTTTCCATTGAACATAATATTTTTTGTTTTTTTGGTTTGAAAACAAAAGTGATATTGGTACATAGTCAAATAAATTCAATTTTCAGATTCTTTTGATAAGTAGTGAAGTCAACTGGAAGAACTACATTGCTGAGACAGTTGTAGAAACTAAATCTCGTCGTTGATATTGTTTAAGTATAATTTCCATTGCTTCACTAAGTCATTGGGAAGAAATTGGTGGAATCCTAAATCCATATAGAAGTAATTCCTACATTTTGTTGTGTTGAAAAATCTGAATTCCTATTTACCAATCAGGATTATTTCATTGACCATAAGTAAATAATTTGCTTTGACTAACCTCTTCTATTAGACTACAGGCCCGTGTTAAAAAAATGATGGGTCATTTGAACCACCAGATGACCTATGTAGAACGATATAAGAGCATAAAATAATAAGATTCAGCATTATGCCGTCACTTGTAAGCTGTCCAACTGAGGGCAGGTGAGAATTCAAAAGTACAGGTAGAGTGAGTATATTTTGGTCATATATTTTTGTACGGCGTTCTTACCATCGATAGATCCATAAAAAATAATAAGACAACGCGTAGTGCCGTAAAAAAATGGTGCGCCAAAAAGTCGAAATTTTTTTTGATTTTCCGACAATTTCCAGGGTGAATTTGGTCATTTAATTTTGTACGGCATCAGTTTCATACTATTTCAATACTGCTTCTAATACACCATTCCGCAACGCCGTACAAAAATCATGCGACAAGGGCAAAAAACCGAGGGTTGCAACCCCCTCTCTTTCCGTGGTCCCGGGGGTGATTTGAAAAAGTACGGCTTTGGTTCCAAAACATTATCTAGCACTTAAAAGTACTATTAAAAATAATGCCGTCAAAAAATGATTGTTCATTTGAATGTATATCAATAATTATCTTAATTTCATCGTTTTCTTGATTTATAAAGGTGTAAAATCATTTGATCCTGTACGGGAACTTTTTTTTAACATAATATTGTAAAATACAATTGTTATATAGTATTGCCGTTCAAAAGAAACTGTTTTGAAAAAAATTATAGAGAAATACAAAAACTGAGATTTTTCAAATTATTGAAGAAATTTAAATATCATAGATTAATGAAATATAGCAGTTTTCTACATTGTATCCCATGTTTTAAATAGTATTAACATAAATAAATTAGGAAAAAAAATGCAGACCATATCTTTTAGGCTGATGAAAATGACGCTACCATTTTAAGGGTACTTTATGGTCATCTGATACAGTACGGCATTAACATATTTTTGAAGAGAACAATTGATAATATGATAAAATCACTATGACGTCTAACTGAAGTGAAACGGTGTGTATATTATATCCAAAAATTGAAACTGTCAATCACAGTATCAACAGTTTTGTATACTTTTTGGTTTACTATATACTTCGAACATTATTGATACATATTGTTACGAAATTTACCCAAAGCCGACCCTGTGTCATTTCAGCACGACAACAAATGCTTCAATATAAAAAAATAGGATTCTCGAAAAGATTCGACAGCGGAAGGAGCGATGATGATTTCTACTGGAGAATTCTACGCTGGTGATAAAAGAAGCCCGCCACGATCGCCGAGCAGTTATACCGCGACGACTAGCTTATATGGGATTGTTATTGTGTATCTGAATCAGCTGTGTTAATGTAAATAAAGTTCTAGAAAAGTGAAAGTAAATATTAGTTTTATAATTTTAAATTGAACCCACGAAGTATATTGCAATATATATAATTGATTTGTTTCATTGTAATGATGTGAATAAATAAAACAATTATTTTTTAGAAAAATTCGATATATTTAATGATGATGATAATTACTTTTCGTAATATGGATTTTTTCTTTTTGATTTTTTCTTTTTCATTTTTTTTCCCCTTTGAACCAACGAAAATGTACGGCATATGAAAAAATATTATCTATGCATAAAATACTTTTGAAATAAATTAATTTGATGTTGTGTCAAATCACCCCTGGACCACGGAAAGAGAGGGGGTTGCAACCCTCGGTTTTTTCCCCTTGTCGCATGATTGTTAGAAGCAGTATTGAAATAGTATGAAACTGATGCCGTACAAAATTAAATGACCAAATTCACCCTGGAAATTGTCGGAAAATCAAAAAAAATTTCGACTTTTTGGCGCACCATTTTTTTACGGCACTACGCGTTGTCTTATTATTTTTCATGGATCTATCGATGGTAAGAATGCCGTACAAAAATATATGACCAAAATACACTCACTCTACCTGTACTTTTGAATTCTCACCTGCACTCAGTTGGACAGCTTACAAGTGAAGGCATAATGCTGAATCTTATTATTTTATGCTCTTATATCGTTCTACATAGGTCATCTGGTGGTTCAAATGACCCATCATTTTTTTAACACGGGCCTGTAGTCTATATTGATACATATTTTCATTTAGAGTGTGATCTATAGAAAATACTCGTATTTGGTACTATATGTTTCTTATACATCACAGAGCTGAACTGTGATAATAGTTTCTGGTAAACCTCGTACAAAACAAAATTTGATGGGGTATTCTGCTCGGAATAGGTTAGTACCTTCAACTGTACCATTTAATGCTCTTGCTGAAGGCTTTTCTAATGTTGATATGTCCTTTGCACTATTTATCTAAATTAGCTCTTAATATGTATATTATTTATGTAGATTTATAGGTATGCAGTTGTTAGAATTTTCTATTTTCTTTCTCGAATAGCAATAGTTTTGGTATTTGTTTTTTAAGAAACAACCTTCATTTCTCGAAAATATTTATGAGGTTATCAAACTTTTATATAACAACTTGCGTGTCAGTTCTTCTTTTTTGCAACACGCGACTCGAAAGAAACCGCGAAGTCAGAATTAACAGAAACATCGGGATTATTTCAATTAAATATGTTACTCAGCACTAATTACGACATAATATTTCCGCAAAAATTACTTCATCGTTGGATTTTTTTAACACACTCCATAAATAATTGCCACAACGAGTGCGTTATATATGTGCATCTTCACACTCTCTAGATCCAAATCACCTTGAACTCGAAGTGCACAAAGCGTTACCGAAGTCGAAGTCACACATGCATGTATATATGTTAGTCAATAAACACAATGTGGAAAATGACTGATGAATTCGCTGTCGAATTCAGAAACGTTCGAACTGGTAAGCCTTGAAATTCGTAAACAAACAGTTGCCGCCAGTCAACGAGCGCGTACAATTAATTATAGGAATATATAAAATGAGTAAACTCAACAAATTGTTAAATCATATTTTTGCCTTACATCTGGGCATAAATGTTTAAATCAACACAATATTAATTCAATAATGTGTCATATACAATGAGGATTTTATTGACCCCCCCCCCAATTAACTTTTGAATATCTATCTCGAACATAAACCACGTAAAGTGTTGTGAAATTCACCTATACCACATTGCTTTTTTTCATAAGGAAAGTCTTGTTAAAGTCCGATGAGTAGTTCCAGACTTACGTCTTATAATTAAAACTTACATGATATTTAAATTATTGTATTGATTGTTTAAAATGTTGTCCTTGCGACTTGCAACAATAAACTAGCTTATCCTGAAATACAATTCTCACATTTTTAAATATTTCTGGTGAGATATTATTCTGTTTTTTAGTTCGTCTAATGCCTCCTGTTTCATAACGTACACGACTTCAAATATCCCCTCAAAAATCGAAAAGCACCAAATCTGGTGTCTATTCGATAGGACTACGTCTATCAATCCATTGTTTATAAGTTTCGTTTAGCCAACCTCAAACTGGTCTAAAGCAATGCTACGGCGATAGCATTTACTTGCAAATTAAACTTGTGAGGATTAGCATTTACCATTTCTTCAATCATCTGATGATGGCTACAATACATTTCCACAGTATTCCAGCCGTTACATTAACTTTTTGAGTTGTGTGAAAATGCTCCACCAACAAGTGACTTTTTATAGAAACTTTAATCCTGGTATGATCTTTTAAGTATATGAGTTTCTCCTATACTAACTTGTTCTAAATACAATGACTCAACATTCAAACTGTTGTTTCAATTAAAAAATAAGGCTGGGTAACATCTTTTATATTTAAAAATTAGAAAGGTTAAGCATTTGGGTATAAATTTTTATACCATATAAGTTATGAATAAAATATTTTTATTTTTACTTATAAAAAATAGGTTATATGTATATTGTTCCAGTCTCAGATTTTGGACTATCGTATGTCTAGGGGAATTTATTTGAGAAACTTCTAAATATTAATTTCTATTTGTATTGGTTAAAGAATTAACCATAATGATATAATATATGACAGTGTTAACAAATTCATTATAAAATTTATTTCTGATTCAACCAGAATTCTTGTCTGTTTCCAGATTTAGGCGTAATGAAAAAAGACTTTAAAATTTATTAAAAATGAAAATTGAATAAAAGTCTATGCTTTCAATGTAACGAAATATGATAACTACCAAAATAACTTGCTTTCACAATATGTAGTTGCCGTATTTGACTTTTTGTATTGGTTAATATCAAGGTTCTAAGTTTCAAACTGCTTAGTTATTTCAGTTTATATTTATAATCAAAAATACGTTAATTGCATCAGTTCTGTCGTTAGCAACAAACAAATAGCACAATTTTCTATTTATTTTTTATTACTATGCGTATCATAATTTCCTAAGTTACAGTATCTTATGTATATTTTTTTCCCGATAGTTTCTTGTATCGAACCGACATTGTTATTTCAAAAGAAAGCCCTAATAATCCCATTGAACCGTAAAGTATACACAGCCACTGCAGTAATTTGTCACAAGGTATAGGATCTCGCCGCTTTTACGTATATGCATATACCACGAGGGCGTTCAAAAAACAAGTTGTAATTCGATACTTCAACCCACCATATGTGTGACTATTAGACACGCCTATACGCAGCCCATAACGCCGACTCGTTATGTAAGTATGAACAGTGTGTGTGTTTTTTCTTCATTCTCACGAGAATATGGGGAATTTGTTACGTTGGGCTCATCGAAAGATTTTGTGAGTCATAGCTGTTAAAATGAAACCCAAAATTTCAATTGTAATATTATTGATGACACATGAGTAGGTTTCAATAATTCTGTACTTATTGATTTATTTCTAATAAAACACCACATTTGAGAAAAAGTATCTATATTTCGAAACTTTCAAATATTTCGATGGTGCAGTTAGACCCCTTCCTCAATAGCCACTAAGGCAGAGAAAAGATAAATTTCAAAATTTCCCAATTTCAATCATTACATAGTTCATTAAGTCACGTGACATTCATAGATGGCGCCTCCGTAGCTATACTGGACATGTTTTTGGGACCAACCTTCAAAAGTGTAAAAATGTATTGACAAGCAGTTAAGTCTTTGTCGAGATAATTAAGAATAAGTGAAGATACATTTGTCGTTGTATGGAGTTTAAACGGTTGATAAAAACGAGTGTTACGGTGAAAAGTGCCCATCGAAAATAATAAATTGCTGAGGATATGCGGATTTCAAACTCGGTCGAAGAACTACCGAACTCATAGAGCGCCTGGGTCGTCCAGTGGACGTAGTTGCGCCGAAATATATTCAAAAAATTCTGTTTCTGTGAAAGAGATATGAAATTCATGAGAAATTCAGGCTGGTAGTATCGAGATATTGTAGTGAGCTTACTGACATAAACCTCTTCTGGGAGGTATCGTAAAAGAGAGTAGTCAGGTGCTCATATATCTGTGGGACATAAGGCCCAGTTAACCACACCAGATCTACTTATAAAACGTTCGCTAAAAATGTAAAGCTCTAGATTGTCCCCAACAGCTGGTCTCCCAATAATGATCTTGATTTGGCACAGAAGAAGGTGTCTTCTGTAACGAAGTATGAACCAATAACTATTTCTGAGATCACGATACTTGTGTCTGAGTTTTACCACTATGAAAATATATAATCTGCATATTTTTTCACTTTTTTAAAATGAGTAAAAGGTTTTGAAATACATGCATGATGATGCCCCAGCACATTTCAGCTTAAATGTGCTTGGGTTTCTAAATCTTACCTATGAAAACCGCTGGATAGGAAGAGGTGCGCCACATCTTTGGCAGCCTCGATCCCTAGATTTAAATCCTTTGTATCTGGAGATATCTGAAAGAATTAGTCTACACTACCCACTACCCAGTACAGGATATTGAAAACTCGAGAATTGCATCATGTGATACTATAAGAAATAATCCTGGCATGTGTTGCATCGCAAGACAGGCATTTTCAACAGTTGCTATAAAAATGGAGGATGTTGTGTTTTTATTTTGCATTGTTTAAGTATAGTTCATTCATTAATACATTTGCTAGTTTGAACCATGTTTGTTAATCAACTATTTTTAAAATGAGATTGTGTTTGAACGCGGCCCACTAGGTTATTTTTCTAAAATACATTTCATCGTCCCACCACGTAATGATTTACATTTTGTGTTTGAATTTCAAATCTGTAAGTTTTATGAAAAAAATACAAGAGATAAAAAAGTTTGAAAATATATCAGGCCCTCCAAATTTTTTTTTTCCATATCGTTGCGTAAGTTTTTCTTTAAGTTTAGGTGACAAAAGTAATAGGGGTCGTCTATTTTTAACCCTTCCACTCATCTTAAAAAAAGTATAAAGAAATATGAAAATCATAGTGGTAAAATTCCTATAAATTTTCATTATTCTACCGCTTTTCGTTTTTAAGATAAAAAATAATATATATATTTTACCGCCATATTTGAATTACGATATCTCCCTAATGATTGACTTTTGACCTAACCTTTATATAACAAACTATTCTTTATTTTTAACAAGTTTTTCGCATATGTTTTGAAACTCCCTCTATAATAATAGTTTTACTGTTGTAATTCATCTGATTGTGAGATTTGTTCGCACTTAAAATCACTGTTTAATTAAATAGATCAATAATATTCACTTTAGTTAAAATCATTTTTAAATGTTTTCAACATAAACCAAATCAATTCTCTAAGTACCAAAATTCATAATTAGAATAATGTGGAGTAATTCATACAAAAAATGCTTAGATATAGAACATTTACATATCTTTGTTCAAATCCTTTTTTTCACATTATATTCTCCACGAGTCTTACCAATCGGGCAACTCATCGCTTCTATACGTTCACACCTCATTAAAAATTGATATAAATTTTAATTTGAAATTTATTGTTTGACTTTCAATACTCATGGAATTTAGGGTCAATTATGATAACGTCAACGAGGTGTTAATGACTTCCAAAAATATATTTAACGTCAGTATCGAATAATTGATTTACTTTTTTTAACACTGTTGAAATTATGGCGTCGCCTAGAAATAAATTATATCATTAAAATGTAGATAGAATTTATTGATCATTTAAGTAATTACATACGATTTTAATACTGATTTATGTTTTTCATTAGCTGTCACGTGGCATTTGAAAAAAAAAGTTGGCGGAATACTGTCCTTGTTAAATAGAGTGCCGTCTATGTATCCGTAAAAACATCCTAAGGAGACAGGTGTAAAAACCGCAAGCATTTCTTTAAATTAATGAAAATGTACTTCCACTGAATTCCTAACAAATGACATCTAATTCAAAATGTTGACGTACCTATTTATTGTAACTATAATTTTATTTTTTACAAATTTTAGTGTCACTTATTGAGCATCTACTTCATTGGAAAACTCAAATATTCTTATAAGAGTTAAATTTATTTGACATTCCTAAGAAAGTCTCAGTAACAATAACTCTTTGGCATCAAAATGATCTAACAAACTTACAAACATTGATTATTGATTATTCATAGTCAACGTGGCTTTGTATGCGTAATTTATTAAGTAAAAACGATATTATAGCAGAAACATTATTATTGAAAAATGTCATTCCAAATCTATATTAAAGTTGCCAAAAAACTGGAAGATAACAATATGGTGGCCCACATTTTTTAAATTTTACTTTAATTATGAACTTGTTCATTTAAAATAGCTTTTTTGAGTTGCATTCAAATTGACGTACTTAAAGTTCTTCAAATGGAAATAGATAATATTAACATTTACTTAATTAGTTTACTAATTGTGACTGAGGAAAGTACACAATTCTAGAAACCAAACGAATAGAAATGTTTAGTATAAACAAGCCGAGATTTTCTTTAACTTTTTATTGTTAATTAAAATGGTTAACCTCTATTATACATTTTTTTGTTGGAGAACTGACTAAAAAGAGATCAAGCGTAAATAAAAATGTATAAACAGAAGCTAAGCATTCGCAATTAGTGGCAGAATTGAAACATAACATTTCCGGTATGTCGCCAATGCGTTTTACTTCCGCCACAGTTCTTTTGAAAGAGAGAGTGATTGTGAACTTTTACTGAATAGCTAATAGATAAATTAAGAGTGTCTTTATATATATCATATACTGGTACGTGTACTCTTACTATATTGTATATTGATGTTATGAGAAATATTGTAATACATCTTTCAGTGCTTAGAAGCCTATACAATGCACCTAGTTTAAAGCTCCACTACTTATTATAACGTATGTTCATAACGTTTTTAACTGTATGAGGCGATGTAATCTATCAACTTTTAATTTGAGTCAAGTGTTTATGTAATCTTAAGAAAAACATTTAGCTTTTTTGTAACAAACGCTTTATTGTTTTAATTTCTGGTTTCTACATATTGGGGTAAACATACAATCATTATTTATGTGTTTGGCAGTTCATTACTTTTTTATATCTATTTAATTATTACTTAATTACTTAATTTACAATAATTATGGCCAATCAGTAATACAAAAAAAACAAAATACGTATTCCATTATCACTGATTAACAACAAAAATATGCAATTTGTACATCACTTATAAATTTCTGTTGAGCATCGATTCGATTAAAAATCTGCTCTGTTCAAGGACAAATTCATGCTAACTCTGCTCTATTTTTTAACTTACATTCTCGTAGTGTGTTTCTTAGCGACTATTTCGTTTTTTAAGTCATTACGATTAGTACTGCTGGAAGTGCACAAAAGTGTAATTGCAAACACATTTTGTGGTTTTAGCAGATTGACAAGCTGGCTAGAAATTCTTACAATACTTGGTAGTTCTGTATTATAAACACTATACTAAGTCCCAGTCCTAGTCTGTTTGTTTAAGAAAACCTTAGCGACTACTGTAGAGATTTTGGTACGGTTTTCACTAACACTTATTCAAGAGTGTCTGTATATAATTTATGAATTATGCAAGCTCTCAAAAAAATTGCCTATTAAAGAGGAGACAACTATTGTCTTGACGCACCGTACTTGGTACCCTGCTTACATCGATTGAACGAAAGTGATGTACTAGAAAATTGTTCATCTCAAATAGGTCTATAGAATAATAATAATATTGTATTTATACAGGTGTTTTTTGATCAGAATTTCGACATTTTGGGGGAAGAGCTCTGTTTCGACTGTCGAATCAAATGAAGCTTCAGCTGTCATGTAATACGCTTCTTTTTGCAAATTTCTTCGTTGTTTGACCTCTATCTGTAGTTCCATATTTTATTTTTGTAATAAAGTTGGAGTTTATTTTAATTTACGTTAAGATTAAAGCTTTTTATCCAATTCTTGCTCATGAAACAGTTCTATACCTCCTCTGCAATCGGGTCGCCGGAACTTTTATTTTAATTCCTCCTGAACCGAAAGAGTTGGGTCGATTTGATGAATTTTTTATGTGAGTTAGGCTGGGTCACTAGAACGGTTTAGATTTACAATTGGACTTGGTAGGTAGCTAAAATACTTATATAGATAATTACTTCGATTTAAAATTTAATTCAAAATTTATTTTTGTAGCACTTTCCTTAATGGTCAATTTTATTCCAAACTCTATTTTTAGGAGTTACCTATTGTTTTACTACAGAATTAACTGACGTATCTTTTTACAGTTCTTTGTAGCCAACTTATCTTAATTTAATTTTGGCACTTACTTTATACCGACCTATTTGGCGTACCGAGCTTTGTTGGGGCTCCTAAATAAACAAAGTATTATGTGGAGGATGTCACACAGTGGTGGCATAAGCAGAAGTCGATAGAGTTTTATATATTAGCCGAAGAACTATATAACTGGCATGATATTATTGTCATCAAATATCACAAGGAACTACGGTCGAGTGGTTTTTCATGTACCAAACCCCTATGACAATTAGCCATCACAATAGTCCGTAGCGCCCGCAAATGAAAATAATGCCAATTTCGTTCATTTTTACACGAGACCGGAAACACCTATTGTGTAAACAACAACAATGTTAATGATCTTGAGGACCGGTTAATATATAGAAGTTTTATGAATGAACTTTTTCTGAAAACAAATGTGTAACCGATTTGAAACCTTCTGCGTTAGTCGTCAAAAAGTCATACTAGGTTTATTTACAATTACTTACAGCCGTGCAAAGTGCACATAACATCATAACAATTTTTGTGTTTCCTAACGGAACCCATGAAATTCGAGTTGGAACACCATTAGAGGTAAAATAATCGCGATATAAAAACAACAAAAGCGGAACAATCATTATTTAACCCTAGACTTCTATTCATATTGTTTCAAAGCAGAGGCGTTTCATTAATCATTTCGGGCAACATTATTTGGTATGATAATGTAATGTACTTGTTATTGCTATAATGATGTAGATACAGGTGTTATAATTTATATAGATGAATATGAATGAAAATTATTGTTATGTCATAAATTAACTAATATCAGATTCACGTATTTTTTATGATATCCTACTCAATCTCTATAAAAGCCAACAAAATGATTTTGAACGTAATAAAACTAGTTAAAACTCTGTGTGTACCACATGCATAATTAATTCATCCGTGTGTGCTTCACAAATATTGTTCTAGTACACCCTGTATCAGGAGTTTGTGGTAAGATGCCTTTCACAAAACGAAGGCTCCTAATATTGTTTCATTTCCTGATCACTTCCTCATCCAGTATATCTTTGAGTTGATTAATTTGATTCCTCCGATGTGGTCTCAACTATGTTTTTCAAAGTAGGTTTTACTTGTAGATATATTGCATCGCTATAGGTCATCTTTTGGTTTCTCATGACACGTTATTGAAACGTTTTTTTGTGACTGTTTTGATAACTTTTCATTGATAGTATCTTCTTCAGCACAAGAGTACAACAGATACACCACCTTAGGTTTGGGTTTTTGACAGACAACGTTGTGCAAACAAAATATTGCTGTACCGGTTGATCTTGTTCAAGAAGTATCCATATTTTTTTTAAGTAAACCAGTTTGTGTGTAGTAACATTGCTTTTAGAACCATGATTGGGTATCAGTATTTGTAATATGAGACAGTTGTTCTCTTACCCAAAGAGAGAACCGTATTAACCATGTACGTGTTCATTTTGTGTATAAATCCTACCCACAAAAGCCATAAACAGTTATTCTGTTGTATTTCAGTTTTATCAGTTATCTTCTGGGTAGCTTGAACATCTTCAATATAGATTTTCTAAATGTATTAACACAGTAACACTAGAAATCCTATTCACAGCAAATGTATACATACTTACACTTCATATATTCCAGGCTCGAAATTAATACTTTTGAGAATATTCATGTTTTTTATATGTTGTACTAATAAAATCAAATTGCAGTTCTAGGATCAAGTTATTTGTACATCGCGTTTCCGAATATTTGCGAAAGTTCAACCGTGTCGTTACAGCAATGTTAAATAGCATGTTTAGTGTATTGACAGTGAATGTATATTAATGCTGACTAAATTTGAGGTTTTTTGCATAAAACCTAAACATTACTAGGTCATAACACAGTTTATAGTAAACTTTAGCTGTGGCTGAAAACCTCTTCAAAATCTGTCCAGTCACTCCGAAAATTATTACAAACAAAATGTTTATGCGTATTTTTACTACTCCTACAATTTTATTTATATATTGTAATTTTAGTTAAACATATATTTCTCTTAACTTTTTTTTATTAGTTGTCTTTATTTGTGCTTACTACTTTTGTTACATTTTTACATCGCGTTTAATTACAATATGCTTGCTTCTTTATTTAGTAAATGTAAAAGAAATGAATTAAAAGGTAATTTCCAATTTTGCCAACAGCGTATCTAAACTAAACCAAATTAGGAATGAAAAGATATTGATCAATCTATAAGTTATTTAATCTTACTTAATGAGACTTCCTCTATATCATTAAAGCAACCATTTGACTTGACTTATACCTCTCGGAAATATCAAACTGCGTTAACGTTATATAATAGCACCCGATATTAAGCCCTGAGCAAGTTCATTAAAACGATGCCAAACGGCGATGATTTCGACAGCTCTTACCATTTTTAATAAGGCTCAACATATTTCCAAAGGCAACTAGGGGAAATATATGTACGAGGCTTAACGAGAATGAAATTCAAGCAATTACGTCTTTTGCCTTAAAAGTAAGCTCCTCGGGAACGTATCGCTTTCCGCGACTTTTGACACTTAAGGAGCTTTATAATTCCATTAAATGATACCGCTGTATAAATACTAATCTTTCTGGTATATACCTCGTTTTCGTAAGTCGTCTGATTTGAAACTCGACAGAGCCCTTGATTAATGTAGGGCGAAGCTGATACCTTTTTATATCGCAAGACCTGTTAGATTAAAAAAAAAACAGAACGTTCATAAAAACCGTTCATAGTTTTTAATTAAATTTGCCAACATTTAAGATATTCTTCTGTTGAATATGCAGTTGTGATCATTTTCCGTCTCTGACTGTATTGAGTATTAAGCTCTCCAATTTCTGTTAAGCCATCTTGGCAATGTCATAATATGCAAGTAAAACAACCCATAAATGTTTGAGAATTTATTGCACAAATAAGTGTTTGTTGCTTATTAATTGCTTTGCAAAAAAATACTTCAGTAAATTCCGCCGTTATATCACCTGAAGGAATATATATGAAGTTAACCGCATATTGCATTTATTGTGTTGCTTATTAATTTCTGCGGTTTAGGGCATCAGCGCCCCTTCCCAAACATCCCCTAACTGCCATTGCCATTGTTTATTTGAAAGGGTTGCAGCAATAAGTTGTTCCATATATCTACAGCAATTCATTAGCAACAAATTATGTTCAAATATGCTAAATCAAGTTAGTTCACGATATATAGCGACATCAACAGAGTACAGCTTAGTATTAAGCGATAATGAGGGGATTTGGTGGATTTGTTGAAGTACCGATCTTCTTATTCTCGTACCTATTCGGTCCGTATATTGACGATCAATCTGACAAACATAATTTTGTTTGTTGCGATACGGAAAAGTCCTGTTGTTGCTATCGAAACTACGTCCCAAGACTCGTTAACCAGGAAATTCTTTATCGACCTGGCTTACGTTTCCCTTGCAGTACACTATACAGCAGACAATACATTTTTTTTCATTTCTCATTATATGATGAAAAAAAAAAAATGAAAAATTCGAGTTGGCGAGTCTCTACCGTGATTATTAGTTCAGGGACTTTCTCCATTCTTCCATTCATTCAGATTTCTTCGTTAGAACGTGAACGTCTTCGAATTCTACGATAAAATCAATTGCCAATGGCTGCAATTTTTGTTGTACTTGCTTCGGTTAAAATCTATGCTTCTACTTCGCAAAGCAAGACAAAGCCCTAAGCCCATGTTTGGTGGTTAAAGTGAACCATCTGCCCTTAAATCTTTAAACAATACTGTTCTTGCTTCCTCTGTCCTGCATTGGATCTCTTGTGAATGGTCTTATTAGTCATTGAGTACAGTGCCTAAATTTGGTCTTGTTGGCATTTATATCAAGACCATGTTCTATTCTGACTTCCTATAATCATCAGTTTTATAACCTTTCTAGACTGTCTGCCATAATGACTACATCGTCAGCGTATCAATAAATTTGGGGCTAAAATCACAACAGTATCTGATTTTCTTCTGCGACCCTGATAGCTTAATATTTAAGCTAGCATTGTCATTTTTAAACTGAAGCAATAGTTTTTTGTGCAATAAATGAACAATAATCCTTCCCTCTCTTTTATATCAATTAGTATTTTGTCTTGTAATTGGAACTGTGTAAGACAATGTTAGCTAAAACAAATTGGCCGACAAAAGGTAATAAAAACCGATTTTCAAAAGATCAAGTTTTAGGTATTAAAATAACGCCAAAATTGCAACATATTACACTTGACGCATCTTTAAATATAATATAATAAATAATAAAGCGTAGGTCATAATAAAGTATTACAGCGTTAAATTGACGTATTATCGGGCTACGCACTCCAAAACGCTGCCTTATCCAGAATTTTCAAATGTGTTCATATTCGTCGAACTGAATTCCGTTTCCAAGTTGTGTTTCCGGTCTTCTACCGTTCTTTACCAGGTTCATTTTCTTCTTGCCACCTCTTCTCAACGGTTACTAACAGTAGGAACTAGTGATTTTCATTACGTATCGTATGTGCCAGGTATGTCTTTCTTTATTCTTCATTTCCTTCTGAACTTTCATATCTGAAAGGGTTCAAGGTTTCGAAGTTTCCTGAAATTTAGTACTATTTGATTAACCACAATAATACATTTGCTTTCTATTACTGAATAGGAATAGAAACGTGAACAGTTTTTATTTGTTTCCCGAAACATCCGTTGGCGTACATAAAACAGTTTTAACTCAAGATTCAACTTTTCTATTATTTTCTATTAACTAATAGGTCAGAACTATTAATGAAACAGTTCGTTAGTAAAAAAACACTAAATATTGATTTTGAGTATTTTCGGACATAGTATTCTACTTACGTGTTATTAAGAAATTATATTAAAGAAACTAGAACAGTTAATGTACATCATAAATTTCGATATAAATAATAAATTAATTTAATAAAACTGGGTCACGGATTCTAAACTTTCACATAAAAGTAAAATTTTAGGAAATGTCATATTTGTTTATTTATCTAACATATTTGATGGTAAATATTTGATTTCGTTTATAGATCTATTATTGGTTATTAGATAGTTTGCTTGTTGACATTATTTAGGCTAATTCTGTTAAATGTCAGTTTTAAATTATATTGAGATAAAAATAGATGTTTATTTTTTAGTATGGATTTCTCAAGTACATAATTATAAACAGGTTATAACATTGGTGTCTACTCTCCATCAGTTTTATAGCAGACCCATATTCGTATATAGGAGTCACAGTCTGACAGATCTGATATTTGGAATCCTTTTTAACATTTATTTTTTCAAGAAAAGCTGTAATTTAAATTGCTTGTATAAAACTATAGAAAGTAATCCATCTTCATAGTTAGATTCAGAATTATATACTCCTAAAATCATTATAATCTGATTTTCATTCCTGTATGTTCTAGCCGGAAAAGAATAAACATAAATGTTTAAAATGTGTCGTATTATGCAAAACTTATAATAGAATAATGTAAGAGTATTGAAAGTTGCTACATACACGATATGTTGCACATATACCAACTTGTACCAAATATGGCCAGCTTGTTATTAACAGTAATGCCCATCTCCGAATGTATTGAGTATAGAATTTTGAAAAGATGGGGCATGCAGGGAGAATGTTAATTATAAAATTAAATAAAAAATAAAAAAAATACGCTTATTTCAAGAGCGTCCTGTAACATATCAAATTAATTTTTTTCATATTTGTAATATAATTTCTTTCAAGATATTAATTATAATGCACAAAAATTAACCCATTCTCCCCTTATCTCCAAATTAGGAGGCGTAAAATTTTGAAAAATTCAGGAATGTTGGCTTTACGAGACAAATAAAGGGCAAGTCCTAATATTAATTAAGGGGACAAATTATAATATTAAAAAAACCTAAAATTTTTTTTTCAAGTGCATTATGTAATATTTCCAATGAAAGGGTTACTTTTGAGGAATACGCCTTTTAAAATAGTTTGTTTAAAAGATATTCACGAAAATTTATAAAAATCGGCAAAGTTTCCCCCTATTATAAAGTAATGAGGAATAAAAAATGACAGTATATTCTTTGGATTTTAAATATATATATAAAATTCTACCCATTCCTCCTTTTATATCCGAAACTATTGAGCCTACAATTTAGAAAAAATTCTGCTAAGCGCATCATATAATAGGTATATTAAATGAGAGTTAATACGAAAAATGAAAAGAAAAATCGAGAAATTAGTATTTTTTGAAATTTACGTTAAGAAACGTATTCATTTTTGTATTGTCTTGCACTTTTTTATATGAGTTCATGGGCGTACCGAAAGGACAGGGGAGGGCAGCTGCCCCCCCCCGGGCCTGTAAAACCTGCAGTGATTCATTAAACCTTCATATAAATTTACTGACTTACCCCCCCTGGACCAAAAAATTGTCTGAATTGTCCCTCCCTCAAGGACAATTGTTTTCGGATTTGTATCCCTCTAGGACAATTTTTTTTTCTAATTTCCCTTTCCCTAAACCAAAAGCTGAGGACGCCCTTGTATGAGCTGGGGTAACAATCATTGCAGCACCTAAATATGAAATTTGTCACGTTATTTTCTAAATTCTTCTTCACAATTATATTACAAGGTCTGCCCGTAAATATTCTAGACTTATGCGAAATGTGTGTTCTTTACATCAAAACAAAAATATTTCAAACTTACTAGTGTTTATTAACATATTAACGACATTCGTATTCAGATACTTGTTTAAAAAACCGTAGCCGGGGTACGAATATTTTATTGTAATTTCTCAAAGAAGAGAAAAATTTA
The DNA here is from genome assembly GCA_034190945.1 of Octodonta nipae. Classification (NCBI taxonomy): domain Eukaryota; kingdom Metazoa; phylum Arthropoda; class Insecta; order Coleoptera; family Chrysomelidae; genus Octodonta; species Octodonta nipae. Next base: position 118,968,562 of record CM067219.1, on the reverse strand, counting down.
ACTACTAGTGTAAATTCTATTACAATTAAAATGCAAACTGTGAACTAAGCTTTTTTGTGAGAAACTCGATCAGCAATACAATAACAAATCCAAAGCCTCTGCAATTACTACACACATGTCAATACAAGCTGCCGCGTACGCCGAAGAAAGACCTTGCAAAGATTATTTACTTGGAAGTTGGCGAGTGGTCGTTTTCATTTTTCATTATATCCAAGAGATTTAGCATAATGTGATACATTTTTTTTGTTGACATACAGCTGCAAAATCCATCTGCTGTTTTGCGCAATCTGCTAGCCGCGAGTTGTACCGCTTTTGCGTTCGTTCTCTTTGCAATTATTATTCATTAAGCAGACACTGCCTGCTTTGCCTTCGGTATTTATCCACTTTTGCTTCCAACATACGTGACAATTAAAACAATTTAATCTTTACGCTGAATCCGTAATTGGAGTTTTATCTGTTTCGCGAACAAAAACAAAGTGTTTTTGTTGATTGTAATCTTTCAGAACTGGTCAAACAAATCTCGATCGGTTTAATGAGTTGAATGAATACAAGGCTTGGTTAAAAAAATGTTGTAAACTGTTGGTATGAGCAACGCGAAATTTGATGGGTCTGTATAATTAAATATATAGAAAAGGCTATCCATATGTATCAGATTTGTCGATCATTGTCATATATAGTCAACCGTTATTTCATGGTTTCTCTCCATGGTTTTTAGTTTTCTGGATTCAAGTCGTAACTGCTATTATTCTGGTTTCCCCACTTGTATTCGTGCTTTACTGAATCTTTTAACTCCCATGGACTACCCATCTATTAACTCATCTCTAAATAGCCAGTTGTGTAACTTAACGTTTTTGTTTTTAAACTCCAACTTTCACAGCTAGTCAATTGCGTCACCAGAAATGGTAGTCTTTGGCTTTTAGGGGAGAGAGGCATGTCGGCAAATATTATATGTAAGTACCAATGATCCCCCTTGCAGCTCGTATTAATCAAATACATCTTCTATGCAAATTTGATTTTAGTTTTTAGACGCTAACTCCCATATCTGTATTTTATTATTAGTATGAAAGATAGATCAAATAATTTCTAGTGAAAATGGGATGTAAGTTTGATATGTCTTGTTTTCTAACTAAAATTTGTCCCATCTTCTGATTTTGAGCTTCAAACGTTCAATGTTTGAAGTATACAGACGTAAAAAAATGTAAAAATACATGTAATTTTCTATTTACCTACTTCTTTTAAGCTGGAGAACCATTTAAGAAATCTACTTCTGAACTAATGTTGTAGGGCTTTCAATTCTGCAAAGGATTGAATTTCTTTGTGTTTCGTTGCTAATTTGTTACACTGTTTTTTAGCTCTGACTGATTTAGAGAAACAGTGCTTAAATTTAATCCATATTTTAGGTATATGTATTATCGGTAATAGACCTTTTTAGGTGACATAAAGTTCAACAGCTAACCGCTTACACAATCACGTAAATAATAATTTTTCACCAATAGCTGACATGATTTTAACAGCAAACTTCTAGAAGTAAATTATTTAGGCATTAAAAATCCCACAAAATGTGTACACTTTTTGTTTTCTGTTTATATTGTGAAAAGTCGATTATAATGCCGCCAATGGAAAAGTTGTAAAGAATCAGAAAATCTTCAAAATGTGTATTCACAAGTCTTTATAGGAGAAGTTTTTGGCAGCGATAAGCCGGAAAAACTAGGTAAAAACTGAATGTAAAAAATATTGCCTTTGTTGTAATTAAAGCTGGTACTGTAATCTTTATCCTAATGATAGCTTATAACGTTGAGATCGAAGATAGTCAAATTGAAGTGAGCTTTCAAAATGTATTTGGTATATTCTGATTGGACTAGGCTTATTATACAGTCCGCATTGAAAATATATCTCTAAATTATGTAAATTACAATTCTTCAAAAATTAATTTGACAGTATCAATGTTAAGCCCATATAAAGTAAACATCATAAACTATCATTTTGATGAAAATTAATGTTCCAGTTTTAGGTAAGTAATACTTTTTTAATTCACGTTTACACGTTTTTCTGAGTTTTCTCGGTTAAAAATGATCCAATCACAAAATATAAAACACTTATTTCTGACTCTTTACAATTTGCCCATTGACTGCATTACAGTCCATTTATTACTTTTCATATTATAAAGAAAACATATTTTTGAGGGTTTTTATAATTTAAATAATTTACTTCTAAAACCTTCATGTTGGAATCATCAATTATTCTCTAGAAACTTAAACTGTTTCTGAAGTGCTGGTATCAGCGAATTACTGTTGAATTGTATGTCCCAAAATGCGAATAGCAATAACTGCAACTTTTAACCAATAGAGATAGCAAAATACTCCAAGCGACAGATTTTGTTGCTATTTGGTTGCTAATTTGTTACGCCTGAAAAGATTTTTTGTAGCCTCCTGTTTTAGTTGTCTTTCCTCTACTTTCTCTAGGAGGGTAACAGCATGTGTATGGATTTCAAATGCAAAACCCGAGTTTTAGTTCTTTCTGCATCTGTAAATTGCTTCATGGTAGGTACTGAACACACACTTTATATGTAATTCTACATTGATTGAGTTCATTCAATATTTTTGTTAATTTTTTCATCAAATTGGGTCTGATTGGTGAAAATTATTTGCTGTTTCCCAAAAATTTTTTGTTAAAAGACAATTCCTCAAGAGCAAAAAAGAATTTTAACCAATTACTGACTGCCAGGAACTACATTATTGATGAATACTTTGTATTGATATATGAGTATTCCGTTCGACACAAGTTTATTTTATGGCGTTTCAAATGTAAACTTTTTAAATTAATAAATATTTTAAATGTCTTGTCTACATCTAGTGTTATGTGTCTAAGTGATACATTAGTCGAACCTTTTAGCTCATTACATTTGACGCTGTTTTCTTTCGTAAACAACAATTAACAAGTTTCGTGGTTGTCAGACGAGTAAAAAGTAATAAAGCATAAAATTGAATATGTAACGGGCGATGAAGAATGACGAGACGCCAAACGCACATAACCGACCGGTTATATTAGAGAATTGGGTTAAATGAAATGTAAACATTCGAAATCGTAAATCTGTTAGTGGGAAATTATAACATACATAAAATATTATGTATTGCATTTTAAATAGTAATTTTACTTTTTACATATGTTTAATTTAATCTTCAGTAGAAATTATTACTCGTGACCGAATATTTTTTACATAAATATCGTGATAGACATTACCTGGATAATCTCCGAATATTGCAAAATGTTGCTTCATTTGTCATTACCAGATGTATTGAATGAGGTTTTTCCACTCGTTTAACCGTCTCTTCAATATTGTTTTTCCATGAATATTGACTGAATCAGTTTTGTTAACAAACTATTCTAGTCGACATTCCCATAAACATGTTATAGTTAAAGGGAATTAAAAGATGTTCTTAATGACGCCTAGAAAAACATTCGTAAGTTATGTAATCGCCTATAAATAATGATACCATTTTTAAACAAATCCGAACAAATGCATCTAGTATAGTTGTCATGAAATATCACGAGAACTGTAAGTGCAGCTAGTTTGAATTTACAAAAAGACTCTTGAAGTGAAAGAAATTCGATATTCCCCTATTTGGCATATCCTAAAACGATATACGTTCCAAACAACACAAAACGGTAAATTTTTGGAGCAGCGTTGCCAGCAATTTTGTGTATCAAGATCATATTGGCATAAACTCAATATAGAATACCTAGTAAGTAAACAAAAACAATACCTATTTAAAATACATGAACACTGTTGAAATCACTTCTAGATATGTTTGAAATTCATATTGGAAATTATTGTAGTAGGTATAAAGTACTTTTGACTCAACAAATTCTAATATGTAGTATTATATTATATATCCACTGACACCCCCCCCCCCTGGGTATAAGATATATCGTATATGTTTTAAAGAACCAGTCTTAATAAAAAATCAATAGAAAATGTTTTAAATAAACTTTATTTCAGTGATAATAAATTTATAACAAATAAATTAAAAAATTCTGCAAAAATTAATAAAACACTTTAATTAAAATTTTCTCAACGATAACTAAATAAAGTAAACTAATATGTGTTATTGGAACCTCTGCTTATTATAAAAGCATCCACACTTCTGTTCATTCCTTTAATCGAGCTATTAATCATCTTTTGATATAAATATTCCGATTACGCTGTAGGCGCAACAGTCAGTTTTTGTGTCGTTCTGGGTTGGTTATAAATGGTCCTTCTCAAGTAGTCCCACGCATGTTCGATGGGATTCATATCAGGTGACTTTGGTGGCCATTCCAATTTAGTGAAATCTTGTTTTCGCAGCTCCGCTTTTAATAGCCTTACTCTGATGAAGACTGGCATTTTCGTCCATTAAAAAAACGGGCAATCTAATTCGTTACGTAGGGGTATAAAGATTGCATGTAAGACATTAAGGTAATATGCGCCTGTCATTATACCCCTGGTATATGAATCTGTGGAGTTCTTCTGTTGAACATTATACCCCCAACATTTCTGTTCCGCCGCGGTTAGGGGCAACTTCAATCGCTGTTTCCAATCTGTATGTATTTCCTTTACTCGTTAATCATCACCTACTAATCCAAACCGGTATTCATCAGTAATAGCACTTTTCTCCAGTCAGTTTTGGCGCCCTCTAGCTCACTGCAGACGATGACAAGCAGTTAGTATGGAGACCCTTAAAGATCTCCTCGAACGCAAACCTTGCCAAAACTGTTCTTCGAATTCTTGCATTCGAAATTAGGCGTGGTGTGGTAACATGACGTCGACCACTTCGTGGTCGGCTTTGCACTTCACCCGTTTCTTCATATCAACTTATGATTCTGCTCACTGTGCTTCCAGTAATATTCTGTCTATTCGCTATTGTAGTAGAGATAAAACTTTGTTTTGTCAAAAACAAAGGTACAACTTTGGTATCACAACATGCTTTCATTATAGTCATTCAGTTGCCCAAAAAAATCAAGTTCAAGAAATTATTGCTTCTAAGTATGTCACTGCTAATGTTTTTGGGGTTATTTTGCCGTGGTCTATTGGAATTCAAATTCAATTAACAATTCTTTCCCATGACTCCAAACAACAAATCAAATTAACGAAATTAACAGTGTTCAATATTTTTTCCTTAAAAATCTCCACGTAGAAATTGACAACCTCTGGAATAAGATTCTCACCATTGACTTGTTCGTAGACTTCTTCGTTCCACAGAAAGTACGTGGTACTTAAAACATGTCGAAACAATTCAAAGTTATTGCTTGGGAAGGGACGATATTTTGTAAATAGGGTATGGTTTCATCTAGCGGGATCATGGTGTAAAGGGAAACTACGTCAAAGCTGGCTAATATGTCACTGGACATACAGTACCAAAACACCGATATGTTGTCCACCTCATCCCACTATTATTTTCGTCTCCAGCGAGATGCTATTGAAAAAAGCATCAAACAATTTGAACAGGACGGAAGAGGATCTTTGGAATTTGGTATCCTTCTACACCGATCGATCCCAAAGTAACCCCCTAAAGGCACATCGACCGTGAGAGCCTGCATACCTGATTACAAATTTGTGGAAAAAATATATAAAGTGCACATTAGGAATACTTCTTACATTTAACGAATAAAACAAAATAGAAATTTTTATAAAAAATATGTTTTAGGTACACGATAAGTTCTCTTCCTTTTTCCAATTAACTTGAAAGCCATAAGCGAAGTGGTGGGCAGTTGCAGTCTGCCGGCTGTTGTATTTCGACGGAATCTTTTCATCCGTTTCAAATTTGAGATAACGAATAAGAACATGAGCAAGAGCAGATGCGAATAAAATTTTATGGGCTCGAATAACACCTGATCGTTTGCACAGATTAAAAAATTTATACACACCCGGACAAGAACAAGGCTAAATTAAGTGAGTGTTGCTCAACGATAAAAATGTCGCCGATAAATTGCTCTTGGCCTTTGCGAAGGTAATTTCATTCTTCGTTAGCATTTCTATACGTACCAGACGAGTTACGAAGGAGAAATAACCGTGAAATAAAACATCAATTGTATAAATAAATAAATTTTAGATTGTAGAATATTCGAAGAGGTTCTGAGTCGTGTTAGCCAACTTCGTTTATGTCCGACATGTAGGGGAAAAATTGCTATAAAATTTTTAAAGGTATTAAAGGTTTAAATGTCTATTTAGGTTTGAAAATCTAATTTTAAATATATGATTTTGAAAATGTACTGAAGCTGAAAATAACGGATCGTGGAAAATATAAGTATTCAATTTGTCATATAAAAATATAATCATTATTGAAGTACTGAACCAAAGATTGTTTGATAGAGATTTGTTCAGTAAACTGAATGAAACTAACATTTCTGATAAAATTTATGCCAGGAAGTTGTATAGGAGATTTTTTTTTGGAGTTTTTGAAATTACTCTTAGGGTGGAAAATTTAAAATATCGGTAACACGTTAAGTATTATCAACTTGATTACGGGCAGCTTTAGAACGAAATGGAATAATTATATTACTTTAAAGAATGAACAAATTAGAGCAAGATGACAAATGAACTTTATTATAGAGGTAAAAAGTTTGTTATCAAGCTTTTATTTACTTATTTAATTAAATGTTGAAAATAAGTTTACTCTATCAAAGACCTATAACTTATTTTCCAAGGGAGATAAAAAGAAGAAACTCCACAATAAATAAGGGTATAACTCTGTTTATATTGGATGTGGTCATTAAATCAATCAGGGAATTGAAAAGTAATAAATCACCAAGCAAAGACCAAATAATAGGCGAACACCTTAAACATAATATATATGACCGTTCTAGTAAAATTTTAACTCAATCCTTTAAAGCTGTTTACCATAGAACTTGTTTCCATGAAAGTCCCACGTCTAGAGACTGTGCTCCGAATTCACTTATATTAATCATCATGCAGCTAGTGTTTTGAAGTTTCCTCTGTTTTAAAAGGCTTCTTTTATTAAGAGATTAGTATTGTCTTGTTCTACTCTTTGGCTACCAAATACTGGTTAATACGTTGTCCACTTGTTTTATATTTTACTGGTGATTTTCCTTCTAGATTCTCGAAAGTTTCTCCCTTATATACCTATAACCACAAACACAAGATACATTGTACACTCAATTCTTGTTAATATAAGTTCTCAATAAAATGGGAAATGGAAAACGTGTTGGAACCTTAAATAATCTGCTTGAACAGATAACATCAACTCAAATTACAGAGATATACAAGTAGGTGTTTTACTTGTTATTTAATGCATAAGTTCCAAATTTAACTGAAAATTTCTGAAAATTGTCCAGAGGGCGCTAAAATCAATGTGGTAACAGATATTTGTTGTGTACTGATGATTTTAAATTATTTAAGTCTATCAATGGCATAAATGATGTTATTGCACTTCAAATTGACTTGAACTGGGCGCTCAATGTAGCTATTGATGAATTACATTGAAAATTGTAAGGTCAAGAGATGTAAGGAGGTTAACGATCTAGGGGTAGTCTTTCAAGATAACTTCAAATTCAATACCCATTTCAACTCACTGATAAACAAAGCATACAAAGTTCTTGGATTTGTCATACGTATTAGCGAAGATTTGAGTGTAAAAGCAACTTTATACATCTATGGTGAGATCTCATCTTGAGTATGCCTCCAGCATTTGGTCACCAAATTGTTACAACCAAAGCAATGCAATTCAAAAAGTTCAAAAACATTTTCTACGCTACCTCTATATCAAAAGGAATGGCATATATCCCTTGATGATATCTTATAGATCAATATTGGCAACCTTCTATGTTCTCTGACTTCTAGAAGAAAGACCCATGCTGTTATCTTTATATATAACATACTAAATGGCAGAAAATATACTGCTTGTGGCTTGGTCAATAGCGTAATTTTAGGGTCTCCACAATTAGAAAAGACTGCAATCATCAAATCTCTTCTACATTAACAACGGAAGGCCTTCGCCCCTCACTTATGTACTCAGTGTCTGCAATGATATGCTGTCCAATAACATAGTTCCAGACCTATTTAACATCAAATATGGTGAGCTTAGGCGCATATTATTGCTCTTTATGATATTGGCATATCTGTGACATTGGCAAATACTTTTGTGCTGTTTAACCCTTCACATGTAATTACATATTTGGTGTTTGAAAAGAGAATAAATAAATAAATAAAATAGTATTTTCATAATCGGAAGCACTGTGTCAAACAATGTTCCATTCTATTTTATTGCTGCCTACGTTGATTAGTCCATGCTTGTCCAATATTGATATATTCGCATGTCTTCGGTAAATGTACTGGAATCATTTTCCGTACTTCCATAGGTCACCAATTCTTAGCGTCCCTCAAACACAATGTACACTGTACACATTTCTTCGAGCATTCAGTGGTTTTTTGATAACCTGAACATCTTTCTTGGTAAATATTCATTATATGTTGATAATTCTATTTTGTTATAACAAATAATGGCTAATGATATAAAATATACGTAAACACCGACATTTTTAAAGGCATACTACTCTCATTATACTCTTAATAAAGAAATTAATGAAACTATGTAAGAAAAATATAATCAATCTTCTTACTTTACCATTTTTAAATCAGATGATAAAATCTCAATATCATCCCTCGACGATACGTTTAAATTACATCCTTAGGTGAAAGATCATTTATTTTCCTTATCTCTTTAATATATTATAAAGCCCTAATAAATCTCCGTTTTCATCATACCAGTTATTTGATCTTATATTCGTACTGTATAGCTACAGAAGAGAGTATATTTCGCTTAGCATGTATATATAAAAAAAAACACCAAGGCGAGATCCAAGCGAGTTATAGGCTATTACGTTTTCTTTAATTATTGCTGTGTTTTAGTTACTAGTTGGTTTTATTTATAGTGGTGTGTGTAAGGCGATGGCGCCAAAGTCGGTTATTTCCTTTTTCAGATCTCAATGCGAAGCGGTATCTAAGCTTCGCCTTTAAAAGTCAATGAGATTGACCTATTTTTTAGTTTATGGTTTCAACGATTCAAATCGTTTCGCATATGGTGTTGAAATGTTGACAGCGTATCGGACACGCGTATGACGACTTTTGCATTGATGACAAATGGTGACATTAATATACGAGGAGAAATGTTTATCTAACTTGCTTGTCCATTAGAGAAAACGTGAAAATACATAAAAGAAATGTATTTTGATCTGTCATCAGTGTTGTTATAGCCACCCCGGACGAAATATTTCTACTCCCCTATACGACCATGTAACTCTTTGGCTGCCGTCAATCAACAAATTAATAGTTCTTTATGTAATAAAGAGAAACGTCTATGTAATTTGTTTGTACATGAAAGAAAACATGAAAATGTATGGAAGAAAATGTATTTTTAGTTAAAGATATTGTCATTAGTGTTGCCATAGCTTCCCCGGACGGAGTATTTCTATCCCTTTATATAACAATGTAACTATATATAACAATATAGCTCTTTGGTTGCCTTCAGTCTACCAAATTTGATTGTCTATGGGACAAAACATGGAAATGAATCGGTAAAAATGTATTTTATCTAAACATCTCGTTGTCAGTGTTGCCATAGGTATGCCTAACGCAATATTTCTACCATAGAGGTATTATACGTAGAGTGAATTAGGTATGGACGTTACTGTAAGTGGTAGTGTAATAACAATAGAAAGAGAAAGACAATATCAGGGTGCGCTTGCTATGTCTCTACCCTACCAATAGTAGGCGTCACCCCTGACACTGACCAATCGGAAACGAGCCGCTTATTTACAAATACTTAATTATACCTAACAGTGATATCGTTTGTCACGAAAACTATGAAAACACTATTAACTAAAATGGAGTTTTCCAAATTATTCAATAACTGAAGGTAGATGACACCGACGATAATTTTGAAGATAACATGTACAAAACTTTTCGCTTCTAAGGAAATTGACTGTAACGAGCTCCATTCATAAAGGCGAATTTAGCATTATTTATTAAACATTACTAGATATTATATTGTTATAAAAATATTGGACAAAATTTATTGCTTATCACTTAATAGATCTTACTAATGAGAATTGGAAAGCACTCACGTCTAAAATTGTTTCTAAATATCCTATCTTTAAAAACTTATCATGTTACACCATACATAGTCTATCTCCATAGAAAAGGAGATAGTTAAAATAAGGGCGTACCCAGCTTTTGGTGCAGTGAGGGGCAAATTAGGAAAAAATTGTCCTAGAGGAGGGGAAATCGGAAAAAAAATGTCCTAGCAAGAGGGACAATTCAGAAAATTTTTTGGTCCTGGGGGGGGCAAGTCAGCAAATTTATGTGAAGGTTTAATGGCTCACGGCAGATTTTTCACGTACAGGGGGGGCAGCTGCCCCCCTCTGCCCATGAGTGGAAATACTGCTTGTCATTCTATCTCACGAACACTTTGTTGATAGATAAATCTTCTTGCAAAGCTCCAGACAAATTATCAATTTAGGTGCTTTATGTCCACAGAGTTTAGAAGCCTCTATTTTAGTTCTTGATTTCAACGACATATTCTGTTGAAATCTAAACAGTTTATTGATCATAAAATATGTTTTTTAAATTGATGCTATATTTAACTCGACCTAATATAATGTCTGCCATATTCGGCAACTTTCCAGCACATTCTCAAATGTTTTATTGGTTTTAACAGAAATTACAGAAACAGACTTCAAATTTAATAACCACGGTAAAATATTTTCACGTTCATGACTATAGTTGTAAGACATGGTATACAAAAATGTTAATTTTTGAGTACAAAACCTGGAATTGTTTCTAAAACGCATACGATATTATTTTAAAATCGATCATTATTTATCCGCTCTAAAACCAATAATTAGTAAAGATGTCATTTATTTTATTTTATATTTATCGTATATAATAAAAATTGTCTCTGAAAACGCGAACGGCCCTTGTAGTAAAAACCTTTGAACAACGGGACAGTCAATTCATATTTTTTTCTTTTATTTGCATATATTAGAAATAGGTATATACTATTTATTTAATTAGTATTATGTCAGATATATTAAATCATCTCAAAGTTTGACAAGTTTCTGCAATCTCCGAATTTTATTAACTTCTAACCGAAAGAAAATTCATTTACGCAGTTCAGTTAATTAAGAAAGCTTTTATGTTTAGCAACTTTTTTCCCAAGTAGTTAGACGGAAGGACAAACAATAAAAACAAACTAATTCTAACAGAAGTTTCTCCATAATAGTACATAATGGTTTTCATTTCAGTGGCTAATGAAATGAATTTCAGGATTGTGGCCAACTCGGTTCATCAGATAAATAAAACTATAATCCAAGTTTCACAATTTGTTTTTGAGTACATGGATGTGACATTATAGGTATATAATAAATCCCGGGTTTCCCTAGCGACACGATTGGTTTTTGCAGATATGAAGAGAAAACATAATGCCACTATATCTTGTAATTAAAAATTATTTCAGAAATGGAATGTTTCTTCAATGAATATCATGTAATACGTTTGGCTTGCGTCATAAACTATTTACATAGTTTATATATACGTATGTCTAGCCGCTATCTATAATTCGAAATAGTGTCAACAAACTTTTACGATAGTTTACTATAAAACGTTGTACCTGTCATAAAGTAAATAACTGCATTGCACATTCGTATTTCTGTTATCACATAAAGGGGGCATCAGGGCTCAGCTGTTAAACCGCACACTTTGGCATTGTGAGTATCTAACATGTATTTGAACAATAATCGTGAAAAATCGAAACGATGAATTGAAAAAAAAAACGAATATTTTAGCATAATTGTTTTCTATGGAATTTAAATACCTTAAAATTCTGATATAAATCGATCAACGAATTTATATACTGTGGACATATCCATTTACAAATTAATGAAATTTAATATTATTGAAAATTTTCTTGAGTTGTATGTAGGTACAGGTGACAATTGGGAAACTTACAATAGTTATATCCAGTGCCGGTTTGAGAGGGGGGCATAGGGGTCATGACCTTCCCCCCAAAATCGTACAGGTCACATTTACAAATCTGTTAAAATAAAAAAATTTCAAAAAAATAGGTATCAAATTAATTTTAAAAAATGCGCCACCCCCTCCCAAATTTTAGTCTGCGGCCGTCCCTGGCTATATCTTAGTAACGAATAATATCAAGAGGGAACTAAATTGATGTATTAACTACTCCGTCTTGTCTTACCCCCTCGCCTCCAACCAACCCAACACAGTAATATTAGATAAGCACCGCCTACTTGTGATACATCATCTTAAAAGCTCTCAAAAAGATGCTTTTCATTCACACTCTTTTGATAAAGTATTCTATAGTTAATTAAGGAAAATTATCAAAATAATTTTTTAAACTAATAAATGCTGAAAATGATTTCCATTATTTTAAACACAATAAATACAGCCTGTCATAAATCTCTTGACGCATATTTGTAAATGTTTCTCTGGAAATAGCTCGAGGTTCCCGAATTGTCCATTCCTGCAATTCTTCTATTAACTCAAGTTGCGTTTAAAAACAACAAATTTCAAGTGACTCCAAAAAAAAATCGGCCAGCTTTAGGTCCAGGGATCCAGGTGGCAATTCATTGACCCCCTTGTTCCACTCCACTCATTGGGGTACTGCCCATCTAACCATTGCCTAACCAGGACTATAAGGGACTCCATAGACTTACCTAACGTGCTTAAATAAATAAAGGACGGAAAATAACATCGCCCAAAATACCAACCCAGCTATTAATTTGCTAAACTCAAAATTCGTATAAATAAAAAGTAGTACACTCGTCGCTAAACCAAATATTTTTAATTAATCTTTCCCCAATAACTTTCGAAAACACGAAATACACAGAGCATGGAGCAGATTGTAAAACAGAAAGTTAATGTAGAAACTTGATAAAGTTGCTTGGTCAGGAAAAATACTCCACAGATGATCAAATTGCAACTTGATGAATGCTAAATAAACGCGAAATGTATACAGCGCCATCTAGAAATTTCAGGAAAAGGAGCTTTAGCTACTTTATTACACAAAAAAATATTGCCCCAGAGGCTACCCAAAAAAAAAAACAATAGTTATGTAATCTTAAACACTGTGTACCGTGATAATATCACAATAGGCAACTTATTCTTGGCAAAATTATTAATAATTGTGGCAAAAAAAATTAATGCTCCAGACATTTTCGAGAAACTTTAGTATAACTAATGCTTAATTGTTGTAGAAAAGTATTTGTCGTTACGAACATGTTAAGCTTAGCTATTATTGAAGCTAAAGTTTCTTAACTGACGCCTACACTTACACATATGAAAATAGATGAGTATGGAAATGAAATACAAAAACTTAAATTTCATTTGTTTGGACACATCGTTCCAACCAACACTACACTTCCCACCGCACACCACACTACCTTAATCATTAAATAGCAATAGGATCCAGGTTATATCATCAGATTAAATAGCAATAGAATCCAGGTTATATAATAAGAGTCTCTGCTATATATTAAATTAGAGCCTTAATATAAGTCAGAATAGCGCAAAAGGCACGTTTATAGATGATAGCGACAAGACAAGCATGACAAACTAGAACTCCTCAGAAAAGGTCATGTTTATAGATGGTAGAGACAAGGATGACAAACTTATATGGGGATTAAACCGAAACAGTGTTCATATTAAAGGATTAAATAACTACTTCCAGAAGTGACCAGAATGACGCTGGCGAAAAAGAGGGTATGATGTAAATTACTAAATATAAAATAATAATGTTAAACCACTTGTTTTGCCTTGTCTTCAACAAGGGTATATATAAAATTAATATTTTTTCCCTGAATATCTATGAGATATTCTAAAACTTATGGCGTTCTGTTTAAAATCCATCATCTTGCTACATCAGCGCCACCCTAATTTAATGCACGTTTTATTATTATCAATTGGATTAAACTGTATTACAACAGCTATTTTGAAGAATAGTCTGGAAATGCTGTGATATAAGTATGTTGCCAGAATTTTAAATAGGTGAAGTGTGTTTGAAATATTATAATTCAAATATTTGTATATTTTAAATAAAAATTAACTTACAAGTAATATTTACCGTTGCAGTTATATTTAAGAATTAAATTTAATCATTAGGATTAATACTTGAATCGTAACAAAATAGTGACAACTATTTTACTTCTCCTGAAATTTATATCATTACTAACAATGACATAAAGAGAAACAGAGACAGGGAGATAACGAGACACAGGAAGTATAATTCGTAAGGAGATTTCGCTTTCATCGTTCAATCTCAAATGACTGCCGCTCTTTTTTTCGAATATAATTGCAACTAAATTAATCGGTTCTTTATCTCACTGCATACATTTTCCCATGATTTTGCCTTGAAATAGCATGTTTGTTTTCGATAAACTTGCAATTCCAAATATCAATAAGTGGTTTTCGTCGATTACTTCACACAATTTGATAAAGCACACAAGTTTACTTGAAACTATTTCCCAGAACAAATCAGCAACAGGAAAGTTTACAAAAGTAGAGTAAATATTTATTGAGAGATTTTAATGCATTTCGAATTACATACATACCTACCTGTCTGTGCTTTTACAAGAATTCTTGTACGTAGTTTGTACAAACGGAATACATGCATATACATTGCTTAATAATACCAACACGACCAATGAGGAAACTGAAAAATTCATTAAATGTTCTGTCGCAGTTCTTGTGAAAGTCGGAACACTGACGAATGCGAATGGTCAGTCTGTCTAAACAAAAATGAGGAATAGAATTCTTGAGCAGCAGCAACAAGACAAAGTAAACGTTCATAAAAATCGGGTCATGTATATTAGGGGCCGACATTTGGGAGTGTTTGTTTCTCGGTGTGATATGTTGCTTTGTGTAAATTAATATGCGCCTCGTGTGAAACTAAACTAATTAGTTTTTAAGGCAAACGATTGCTAGTTCGTTTAACTTTTTAAGTTATATAATGATTTACCATAAAAACGATCTAGTTAGGCTTCTTGCATTGTTAAATTTTGTTTCGCAAATAACAGCTTATGATGTGTATTTAACTTTTTTCTATTGCATTAGGTGCATATTTAAAGTAAAATATGTATTTTAGTTTTCAACATAATTACCTTGCAATCGACACCATAAAATGTATTTTTTTGAACCTCTCGAAGTAATCTTTTGCAGAAGACGATGTTTGGGCTGTAGGTAGCCATAGAATTACTTCAAGCTTCAACAAGGAGAAGTTTGAATTGCCTTTTTCCATTAAACCCACTTAATGTGAAGTATAAATACCCAATTTGGTAAACTAATTAATTATGCCTAAATCAAGAAAGAGACATCATTCCAGATCAAGATCGAAATATCGATCCCATTCATGAGATCTCCCGATAAATAAGATATACACCGTAAAATTCAGTGTTATGGGAAAGACAGAGATGGAAAGAGGAAGGAAATTGGCCTCCAGTGATATCCCCTTTCACACAATATCGGTTTCTGTACCTAAACTTGACTCATTTAACCCGTTTGGACCTGAGAAACCTGCCATGAACCATTAAAGCTTCCATGAAGTTACTCTTAGAATTTTCAACAGAAAAATTGTGTATTTCATTCTGATTTCATTCTTTAAAGCACACATATTTAAAATTCTTCTATCGTCTTATACTTTCGTTCCCCATATGCTCTATTTGTTAAAGTGCCCCACGATGATTTCTGTAAGTTCAACTATCATGTTATACTCTCGTTTCCCATATGCTCTATTTTTCAAAGTGCCCCACAAAAATGTTTCCAGAACTTGGAAGACCTTGCCGGCTACCTTAACGGCAACCAATTTCCTAAGTGTAAGCTTTAGTATTATGTGGAAGGGCCTGGTCATACTGAAACCAGTATTTGAGCATAACAAATTCCAGACAATATTTTTAAATGAAACCGGACTTGTAGCTTAACTTCCCTAATAAAGTGTTTAGGGTTGTTTGAAAAGTACTTGCGTAAAAATCTAGAGTAGGTATGATCCCTATTAGAGAGCTAATTACAAACTTGCATAATCGTATAGGTAACTGTATAGCATCGCTTAGTGAAACTTATACGATAATTCTGTTTTTCGACCAACATACTCCTCACTTTTGGTGGTTTCTTGAGGAAAATAACAGCTTACTTGGAAAACGACGACTGTCTTTTTAAAAATCTATACGTTTTAAGGTCTGATTCTGACCTCGTGGTCAATAGAATTATCTGAATACACACACTAAACTGAGTTAGTGGTGTGGGTTAATAAAAGATGAAAACATTGTAATGGTGACTTACAAGGCTGAGTTATAGCTTTTGGATCAGGAACTTAATGATAAGATTGTAAGAACCTGTCGTAACTACAGAATGCTCCTTTAAACCACTTTAATTTCCTGTCTTCTGTTAGCTAATTTGAAACAAGTATCATATCCTTTCTTTGACATAATGGATTATAATCTGATTTTTGAAAATCATTAACGACGATCACTTTCGTGGTAAGATTATGCTCGTTATCTGATATTTCTAACTCAACTGTCCTAGGTATACGAACGATTGTTCTAAATAATTTGTATGGGCATCACATAAACGTTATTTTCATGCCATATATTACTTGCTTACTATTCATAAATAGCGAAAACAGCTCTTTCGGCGGAATGGAATAGTTTTCCTGTTATATTTCACAAACTTTTCGGATATTAATTCCAACTGGTTTCCATCCTCACTCTGTTGATTTGTAGTAGGTACTTGGGTTTAATCCGAGCGCTTTTAACGAAAACTAAGTTTTTAATGGGATTTCGTATTTTGTAGTCCAGTTAAATGATGTTTAAAATGCATTAGTTTGTAAAAACGGGATTTCTATACTAGGTACGAAAAAGGTTAAATCCGTGTATGCACCACTCAAAAATCTGTAGTCTTCCCATAAAATGTATATTCCGTACATTAGAAGAAAAAAAAATGTAATCCTCATAGGATCACTTTGCCGAAGACCCTATTTTTGAGAAACGGGCATGATTAGGTAATAGCTTAAAATTAATATCACAACTAAATTATGTGATAAGCGCAGACATACCCATCAAAACCTATAGGATTTTTCCGATTGACCTATATCCTGAAATTTTGCAAAAAGTAAGGTCTCACAGCTTACAAATCTGGTTCAAGTTTAATAAGTTAGCAATCACTTTATTTTGCGATTTAATACAGTCTACTAAATACTCTCTTCGAGGTGTCATTCTTTTGTATGCAAGGCAATATATATAATATATTTGAAGACGCGAGATGTAAGACCGACATCTAGGATTTTCAAGAGAATACACAGAGGTTTCGAATCTGGAGCCGTTCCCTGTAATTACGATAAAATTTTCAGGTGAAAATTTTATCGTGACATTCTGTCCTAGGAGTTAAGGGAGAACAGTAATTAGACGGAACGGCTCCAGATTTGGAACCTCTGTGTACTGATTCTCTTGAAAATCCTAGATGTCGGTCTTACATCTCGCGTCTTCAAATTTAACGAAATGCATCAAATGCATAAAGAAGTGTTCGAGAGGACATTCAATTGTGGGAAGCGCAACTGATTAAGGTTCCCGACCAGAAACAATATATATATATATATATTATATATATATATATATATATATATATATATGTCTTGCGTACAAAGGAATGACACCTCGAAGAGAGTATATATAATATATATTGTTTCTGGTTAGGGAACCTTCATCAGTTGCGCTTCCCACAATTGAATGTCCTCTCGAACACTTCTTCATGTATTTGATACATCTCGCGTCTTCAAACAGTCTACTAAACCCGCGTTGATCGCACTCTTATCTGATGATGAATAAAAATAACTCCGCAGAAGAAATGCCCACTCAATTTCGCTTTAAACATAATAATTTTGTCGATAACAGTATTTGTTTCAGAAAATTAGTAAAATAATAACTAATAACCAATCTCGAAGGGAATTCGGATTCCGGAACTAAATTTTGAAATTTTCTGTGGTTTGAAGTGAAGAACCTGATATATTAAACTTTTTTAACATGCATCGATACCAACCTATTATGGGAAAAAAGTGGAGCCCGTCATTTTTTTTCTATTAGAAGATGTAGTCCGACTGGATCCATAAACACGATCAAATCTGTTTTTTATTTTTATTGCATTTATTTAAGATATAGTGATAAAAACGTATCCTATAAATATCTCTCAGGACAAATATATCAATCGTTTAGTGAAAACTTACAAATCAAATAGTCATGAGGCTGTATTTTAAAGTTATTCAAACTTAAAATTCGATATCAAGAAATTGGGTATGTTGCTTATCTGGATTTAGAATTTATCGGTGTTAAAACCTAGTCAAAAGCGGTATATCTGTAGTAACTGTGAGTAATTTTTTATTTCATTCCATTCAAAGTGTTAGAAATTTATGTACAGGAATTTATCGTTAGAAAAAGGGTTCGACGTTTCAGATAAAGTGGCATTCTTTAGATGTTTTATTACGAGCGTGGGATGAAAAGAAGCAAAGCATTCAAGATGCTTGTTGTGGTTTCTTTGATGTTGTTTTATCGTTTTTAGTTTAGTATTTGTTTCAAGTTTTCTTTGATTATTGTATACAAAAAAAATTAGTATTAGTTCACAGAGGAGTTGTGCTTGTTCAATTTTGGACTCAGTAAGTGACGCTGATGTCGAAATTTCAATTTTTAAATAAAATAACCAATTGTGCATATATTCTGATACCTTCACCAATTTTCAACCAAAAAGCCATACTTTTATTAAAAAAAAACGTTGAACAACTGCTGCGAATCCTGCGGTGGGACTCCGCTCAACAGAAAAATTTTGTAGAATCGAAACGTGACGTTACTTTACAAACTTCATACTTGTCATACATCGTTATACCAGCGTTATGCCTTATGATGACAAAATGACGTCTCTTTTCTATTCTACAATAATTTTCCATTCATCAGAGTCCCACGGCTGGAGGGACTAGGCTTATATATAAAAATTCAGGTCTAGTGTGTTTGTCCCCGCACAATTTTATTTTTACACAATAGCATTTTTATATACTTTTTTCCTACGGGAAGGGGACATTGAAAGCGTTTCCCGATATCTGTGTTTTTTGTTGGTATACAGGATATTTCAAAAGTAAGGTAAAACATAAGGGGGCCATTTTTGGGTCCATGTTTTCAAAAATAATTCATTTGAACACATGTTCTAAACTTTTGAGATACACGACGATAAAGTTTTCAAAACTTTAATAATAACTGTGATACTATTGTAGTATTTATTATTACGACCAGTTTAAATGAAAAAAATACCTTAAAATAAACGTTATTTTTGAAATCTCAACTCCATTCAGAGAAAAATTGATTTCGCTTAAAATTAAAATATTGTTACATTCAGGGTCAAATCGCTAAAAATCTGATGCCCGAAAACGATTAAATTAAAATTCCTTCAATTCGCAATACGGACTAATAATTTTTGAACACATAAATCTGGTACTCACCATCATTGAGGACCTTGACAATGTTCTTTTCTGAAAACTTTACCAACCTGTATCTCAAAAATCAAAACGTTTATAACTTATGTTCATATGAAGTTTCATAAAATGAACCCAAGATTTGCACCCTTAAATATTTTAACTGAGTTTTGAAACACCCTGTATATAAACAATATATATTTTTCATAATTACATGATGTAGTGAACGACCGCAGTTTCTTGTTGGTACTTCTTGACAGATACGCTTCCTTGAATGCATAAATTGAAACAAATCTTTGGCATAATGACGTCGTTTCGGCAGGTGCATATACCGTCTGCAGGTCTATTCCAAGTGTTCTGATATGTCTCAGCTTACCCTTCGGGTTACATTTTGATAGACCCCACCCCTTGACGAATACTTTTATGTTATTGAATATAAATAGTTTTCATGGTGCAATTAAAAGTATGTGCTTTATCGTATGGAATTGATAAAAAAATTATCAAATCGATCTTTAAAATATCTTTCAAAGGATATCTACAAGACCAGTATTTCAATTAAAAAAATAACTAATAATGCCACCAATGTAAACACGTATGACGTAAAATATAATAGCTCCCCTACAAAACGAAAACTGAATAAAAAATGTTAAAGTTACTCTTTACATTTACATGATAAAAAAAATCCGGTAGAGATTTATTTTCTCTTTTATGTGAAAAAAATCCGCTAATTGCGGTATATTCCTCCAATTAGGTGCTACACAAAAAAAAACCAACGAAGATGTGTCACTACTAGACAACACAATGAGAGCAGAAATTAAGTCCATCCGAGTTCTGAGAATAAAATATAACTCAACACGTCGCTATCAGTAGTGGTTCATTGAAAAACTATATACAAATAAGGAATAACGAGTTCCCATAAGAATCGCTAAGGAAGCACACAACGCTTCGAGAAAAAGGCAATTGGACAAGTACTCGTACAAGCCGTTAGATAAATGGTGATTTAAAAGAATGCCCATGTAAACGCGCGCAATGTTTCTGAGAATTCTCGCTGGTACTGAATGAAGTGCATAGGTAAACTTTGCGATAAGTGCTGAATTGAATACGAAGCCACTATCGGATCTGACTATTCTAAATGAATATTTAAAATTATCTACAGAATAGTGGGAACAAGTGAATATGTCAATCTGGAATTTGAAATGGTATTTGGCTTAATACAATCATCAATAGTGCAATTGTCTTTATAAACACGTAAACCAAAACTCATAAAAACGCATTTATAAAATTCCTTGCGACTGCAATAGATTTTATATTGGAGAAACCTTTAGACCTATAAGTGCTCGATTAAATGAACACAACAATTATACAAAGAAACGACAATTCGAAAAGTCAAAAATGTGTGAACATGTTTGGAACTTTAGTCATAAAATACGAGGGTGAATCAAATATGAACCGGACTTTTGTTTTAAAAATTTTATTGGCACGATCAATACAAATTTTAATACATATTATTTTTCTACATAGTCTCCTCTCTTATGTATACATTTTTCCCACCGAATCGGAAGTTTTTTAATACCTTTCTCAAAGAATGAAACTGGTCGTGTCGATAACCAATTGCGCACAAACGTTTCTACACCTTCGTTGTCCTCAAAGTGGTGGCCTCCCAGTTCTTCTTTAAGTGGCCCAAACATGTGGTAGTCACATGGCGACAAATCAGGACTGTAAGGCGGGTGTTCAAGGGTTTCCCAATGCATTTTGTTCAATTTTCCTTGAGTCAATGCAGCTGTATGTGGCCGAGCGTTGTCATGCAACAGAATCACACTTCGGATAGACATATCCCGCCTCTTTTGCCGATAGGCAAGTTTCACTTGGAGTAGTTCGCAGTAATACTCAGCATTAATTGTCGGCATTCGTGCAGAAAATCGATCAGCAGTACGCCTTTCGAATCCCAAAAAACTATTTTGTTTTTCCCTGCAGAAAGACGGGTCTTGGCTTTCCTCGGTGCTGCCTCTCCAGGTTTTCGCCACTACATGCTTGCACGTTTGGACTCCGGGGTATAATGATGCACCCATGTCTCATCACAGGTGACAATATGTCTCAAAAACTCATCCCCCTCTGCTTTGCTTTCTGATCTTCCCTTAGAAGGCGAGGAACCCATCTTGCACACACTTTTCGGTAACCCAACTCATCTGAAATGGTTGATTGAGCACTCCCGTATGATATTCCAACGTGTTCAGCAATTGCCAATACTGTAAGGTGGCGGTCACCTTCAATCAGCTCACGAATTGCGTAGATATTCGCCTCATTGATGCTTGTCGTGGGACGGCGTGCATGAGGCTCATTTTCCACTGTCTCTCGGCCATCTGAAAACTTTTTGTGCCAGTCGTACACTTGGATCCTTGAAAGTGTTTTATTGCCGAACTGTGCAGATAGTCGACGCAAAATTTCAGACGGTCTAACGCCCTCCCGCGCCAAAAATTTGATAACAACACGTTGCGCAACAGACGTATGCACCTCTTGCTCTGACATGATGCTACTAACAGCGCATCGACTACGCCTCGACAAACCGACGAACTCCCCTCTTCTTAACATCCCTACCTAACATATATCGAGACGTCACGCCACTCGAATTACCTACAGGGCGAGAAACAGAAAAGTCCGGTTCATATTTGATTCACCCTCGTACAATTTAAAAGTTCAACCATATTACACAATCAAAGAAGGACACAGTACAAAAGGTAAACTGAAAAAGTCTGCTGGGTACCAGTAATTAAGCATAAAATGAGTAAAGCTTTTTCCTAGGTTTACCATTGAAAACGGGTCTGATTTACACTCTGAAAGATTTGGTGTATCTGAAATATACTGATTTTCCAGCAATTGTGGTGTTTTCCCAAAAAATCATAAAAATGCAAACTAAAGATGCCACAACTATCGTTCGGAAAACAAAGTTCAGCTAATTGCTTCACATAGCCTTTGCCCAAGTTAACGACTAGATTACTCCTAGGTGCAGGTAAATTGCACAAGAACATGTTAAATTTCAAGCAAAGACCACATATCTGAAATAGATTCTAATTAAACATAAAGCCAACTTGACTTAAATAAATATTTTATAGAACAAAATCAATTAAATAATAGTCCTTGATATGTTCAAACGCAAGAATATAGACTCTCTCAGTTCTGGGCGAGACATTAACCATGAAAGGTGGAATAAGTCTACTACAGTTAGCAAAGCTACATCTTTCAAAGTAATAGGAACGTTAATATTTTATACTTTGGCAATCCCAGATGACGCTTTGTTCTTTGGTCTAAGTGGTGTCTGATTCCGTCCATAATTTAATTCCAAGGATAAGTACAATTTATGATTTTAGAAAAAGAATTACTTCGTTTAATATTACTAATTTATTGTCTGTTAATTACATAAATACAGAACCGTGACTAGTTTCCGACAATAAACTATGATGGAAGTCAAATTAACGAAATTTGAAGTTTTTTAAATTAGCTTAACGACCAAAGTTGAATGCCACGTTACCCCAACAAAGCGAAAAATGTTAGACATGTTGCTTACTCTTGCTCCTGTTATTTAAATACCTCGTAGAGCTTTGAACGAAAAATATCATATACGACCTAAATCGGAACAAAGACCTTTCTAGTTGAACTCGGTGAAGACGTGCACAAATAAAATACTAGTAAACAAAGGAAAAAAACGTGAATATGAAATAGAGGGCAGCCCACATTCTACAAATAGGTCGTTAGATTGTTCTCTAGAGTTCTTCTCAAGATCGTTCGCATGGAAGCGATTTTGTTCACGTTGCTGGGTAATGAAAGAAATGCTTTGTTACCACGGATGTCATAGAAAACGTGAATGCAGTATGTATGACGTTGGAGACATAAAAATTTTGAGTATATTCTAACGTGATGTAAACATGTAAAAATATTCCATGTTATAAATTCGACCGTGCAATTTATTGTTCTTTTATTTCGCTTTCGAGTTGGTTTCGTCATAAACCCAAAGTCAAGGAACTAGTCGTGGAATAAAGGTTATGGAATATATGTAGTCATTTATTTCGGAGAACAGAACACCCAAAGGCCGATGAAAAATATTTTAGGACCAAATGAAGCGTTGAATGACGTGAACTGATTCAGGCGGAACTTGACGGCGGATTTGAATTGCTTTCGTTTTCTATAGAAAATTTTGCTGTAGTAGAGTTCAGTGACATCCACGTTTTGGTTTTCGGTTCAAACACGTGTTTCTGTATTCAACTAATATTACAATATAATTTATTAAAATTTATTATAATTTTCCGATATTGCTAGTGATAGGTTTGAAAAAAACGAATGTCTAATATGGTTTATAAGAATTCTTTTGTGATGTATATCATAAGTTACGTACAATATTTAAGGCCCGCCTAATTTAAAACGTAGGAAACCCAATATTTGGTGATATTGACGTTTACAGACACGTTTGCTATGAATTTGGTTTATTTGCAAAACTAAATAACGGAAAAGTAACACAACATTATTTGAAAAATACTTTATTTTTTCCTGAGCCTTATTAAATTACCATATTGTAACTTCATGC
This sequence comes from Octodonta nipae, assembly GCA_034190945.1. NCBI lineage: Eukaryota > Metazoa > Arthropoda > Insecta > Coleoptera > Chrysomelidae > Octodonta > Octodonta nipae. Next base: position 118,944,472 of record CM067219.1, on the reverse strand, counting down.
CCTAAAAAAATACACCTACCAAATATCAAATCATCGCAACCTTTCCTTTTATAGTTGCTTAAACTAAGAGAGTCGGCAAATTGACATATTAGTGATGAAAATTCAATACTAGGCTTTTTTTAACGCTGTGCGGATCTTGGACTTCTCCGAACCCGCTGAAAAACTTGATGTTGCAGTGGTTCAGATAAATAATATATGAATTTGGCATCCCCTGAAAATGCCGCCCCGGCTTGCCTCCCCACCCTAGATCTGGGCCTGATCCTCTGGGGTTGCTAATGTCATCTAAGTTCAGTCATAAGTGTCGAGATCAGAGTAAACTAGACAAGTTTTAAAATTTGTAAAATAAATAAAATATCAATTGTAATACTATCTTGGAACATTTATTTTCTTTAAGATAATTAGTTCAATAATGATAAAGTCTAAGTACTCTATTCACAATCATTTACCACAACTGTCATCCTGCCGCGCGATAATACTTCTGATAAGGTTTCTACCTCTGCCGAGATTTTAGTCTCTTTATCCTTACTTTTATAATACAGATTTTTCTTGTTTACTTCTTCGTAATAAGTTATATATGGTTAGTTATTTATTGTCTTTCGCTTTTTCCTTGCCCTTAAAATATCCTTAATATTTCTTTGGCCTTTGTAATTTAATGTCTTTCTTCTTGGTATATTTTTTACTTTATTATATGCTTTTGAACAAGACTTAGATTGTTTTTTTTTTAAGATTAGCCACTAGTATGTTATCATCTAGATGAGACACGTTTCCTCTTCAGAAGATTAAAAAAATATATAATCCTTTGGTGTTAGAAAATCTTCTCAACAAAAGCTGAGAAACTGTAGGTAAGTAGTCTCTGTAGTTGTCTTAGAATCTGATCTGTCAATTATTGCACTGTTACTAGCAACTGCCCAAGAAGTGGACGGTTTTGCAGATACGTAGTTTCTATTTACGACCTTGAACAATCTTTTGATGTGTCGTAGCCTTTATTGCTAGCACAAACTCCATCAGCAAAATTTTCAAAAACCTGTGACCTTGTAATCGGAACAGCAAAATGAGAATACAGATCATTATATTTCCTGGTCGTTTATAAATAACCGAGTTTTCTATAATTACAAAATCAATTAATTAAATCTGAATTGGTATATTTATTATTAGTTTCTTTGTTGTTCATTTTTGCAGGGTCAATTAATCCACAAGAATGCTTTCAATTTGAATTTTAACAAGTTCAGTATCTGGCTATTTTAAGTGAATAAAAATCTTGTGAGCCAACTGCTAGACCGTTTGTTGTTACTTATCTTGTACTTAATATTTTAGACTCGTTTTGTTATTGAACCACATTGTTCAATTTTTTTTTATATAAATGTCGTTTTGACTGATTGTGGGCTTTATGGAATATTTGAAAGTGTCGAATAATTACGCTCTGAACTTTTGTCATGGTGTACCCTCTTCAGAAGATAGCCAACTGTGATCCCATTTTCTCTGTGGTTGTGTACGCTTTTTTCCCTGGAGTTTTATAGTCTCTTAATGTCTAAGATCCGGCTGCTAATTGAGTACATTAATAATTTAGATTATCAAGAGTTAATTTTTAAGTATTTTTACAACTAGGAAAAGTCATATTTCATCGGGTGCCAGCTAAAAATTACCCGCTAGTATTATTAATTAAAATATTGTTATGGGAATAAAACATACACCACTACACAACAGTGTATTTAAAATATCTGAAAACTTACAGTTGCCGTCAATTGCTTAGCCGCAACCTATACGCAGCCAGGTGTAAACAGGTATAATTTTGATTAAAATTTTCGTTTATAATGTATACTCATTTTTTTCTGTATTTAATGACATAAAGCTGCCTATATAAAAAAACCCGCAAGTCAAAGTTTCCTACCCTTAAACATGCTAATTATTAAAAATACAGTGACAGAGAATGAGTGCGCGAGGTTACTTGTTAGACAAGGATGCTAAATTCCAGCTGAACGTGTTTTTTGCGCTATTGCGCATGCTCCTATAAATACGGTCCTCAACCAACGACCTAACTAGTAATAAAAATGATTCAAATGCTCCAAAAATGAAACGAATAAAGCATCAATATTTAACAAAATAATATTTAATTTATAAGTAATATTAAATATTATTCAGAAAATAACAATTGCATTAAATATTAAAATAATAATAATCATAAAAAACTTTTGATTAGCTGTTTTTTAAACCACATAACAAAACTTTTACTTTAAAGTAAAAAATCTAATTAATTTTATAAATGTTTGATTTTATTCATATTTTCAATTCAATCACAGGTGATTATTTACAGTAAGTTACAGACAATAATTGAATAGTTACCATAATAAGTTACAAAATAATTATCTGCTCATGCAGAATAAACAAGAATGTTTTTAAAAAAAATTGATCAATCAATTAATTAATTAAAAAAATTTTAGATTTTATTTCCTGCCATTTACTCATAGTCGGATTCCAAGCTGCTCTCACTATCATCGCAGCTATCAACTTCGTCACTACATATATCAGAATCTTCTTCATTATCAGTAGAATCGTCCTGGGAATCACCTATTATGACATTCTCTACCTCTAAAGGTGTTGCATTTCCTAAAAACCATGTTGTTTTTAGAGAGCCATCGAATATTAGCCAGCCATTATTCTCTGCGCTAAACTGAATACAATTTGGCTCAGTAGCATTCAACCACATAGAATTCACATAAATAGTCCTCAAGATCTTTTGTTTTAAAGACTCCCAACATGGCAGAATATGAGTTGAGTCGAAGCCTTTAATATTTTTTATAAATTTCTCATTTGTATTTTTTGAGCCATACATTTTATTAAACATGATAAATCTTCCTTCATTAACACTTCGACACTTGGGTATCCCGTACATAAGGCAGGTGAATTCTTGCACAGTTTCAATTTTATCATCATTAATAATATCATAGGGTAAATTAATGATGCAATTTTTTTTTGAAATTTTTCATGTTTTACAAAAATTTGAAAGGGAGAAACTTTTCCTTTCTTGAAGAATGCAGCAGTGTAATCACTTCCGGTGAAAGGATGAAATGCTGGAAGGGCATGACACACACTTGGGCCTAATTTTTTCGATAATTTCGAACAGTTGATACATATTTCATCTTTGTTACCTCTTTTGGATGCACTGTTTGCTAACCAAATTTTCATGGTAGGAAATCGTTGTATATTACCTAACAAAATTATCAGAATATCAGTATCAGATGCTCTAATGAGAATGTTGGAATGCTCCGGGACTTTACTTATATGATATACAATCCTTGTGTCCGCTTCCTCATGATCACATGTCAAATCATCCTCATTATTTTTTACTACTTTGTTTCCATTGCAACTATATGAAAAACATTTCTCTCCAACAATAATAAAAAAATTTTTATCTTTTAATATTGAGACAAGTGAATCATCCTCCCAGTGCTGAGCTAAAAATTTAACCAAAGCTTCTTTGAAACAAAATTTTTTTAAAGATTTTAAAAAATCATTTGGCCTTGTTTATAAAGGACCGTTAATCTTATAAGGTATGCCAATACCTTCCCTGTTTTGTCTTTAGCAGTCCTTTATAGACGGTTTTAAATATCTATCAAAGACGATATGAACTACTTGAGCCTTTTTGGCACACAGTTTTATCACAATTGATTCAGCAAGTTTGCCAAATGTTTGGGGCAGAGTTGCACCTATTTGATACATATAATAAAATCCATCAATAATTTCTACGTCAACTTTGTCAGGATTTTGTGATTCAATTTGAGACGTCAATTGTTTGCTTAAAGTTGACTTATCAGTTTTCAACATATCTAACCCTATTTACCGGAGCATGCGCATTAGCGCAAAAAACACGTTCAGCTGGCATTTAGCATCCTTGTCTAACAAGTAACCTCACGCACTCATTCTCTGTCAGTGTATTTTTAATACTTAGCATGTTTACGGGTAGGAAACTTTGACTAGCAGGTTTTTTTATATAGGCAGCTTTATGTCATTAAATTCAGAAAAAATAAGCTTTAATGTGGTATAAATGAAATGAGTATACATTATAAACGAAAATTTTAAACAAAATTATACCTGTTTACACCTGGCTGCGTATAGGTTGCGGCTAAGCAATTGACGGCAACTGTAAGTTTTCAGATATTTTAAATACACTGTTGTGTAGTGGTGTAAGTTTTATTCCCATAAGATGTAAACGAAATATTTATCTAAAAGTCAATTAATAATATTTTAATTAATAATACTAGCGGGTAATTTTTAGCTGGTACCCGATGAAATATGACTTTTCCTAGTTGTAAAAATACTTAAAAATTAACTCTTGATAATCTAAATTATTAATGTACTAATTTAGCAGCCGGATCCCGTACTATAATATTTTTATTAGTCTGGTATCGTCCGCTCGTGTCACATGTTCACTCTACTACTTTCTTTGTTTTATATATTTCGTGATGTCGATTCTTCCATATTATGTCCCCCAGAAATCCCTATACTAAGACTCCTTTGACGGTTTGAGTTTGTTCTTCATTACTAGGTATTTAAAATTCATTACCTGTTCTACAATTTTTTCCTCGGTTACTAATTTCCATCTCACCGGTTACTTGGATACAACCATACTTAGTTTTGTCAATTGCTACAACCATATATTATTTTGCTATTATGTTAAAAATATGTAGTAGCCTTTGGAGGTTGTCCTCTGTGTATGCTACAAGTACGGCCTCGTCCACATAAGAGAGTACTCTTAAATTCTTATTTCCCATCCTCCATCCCGTTAGGCTAGGCGCAAATCGAGACGCGTATAGCCCGTGTGATATGACACAGCTCAGCGCGAACTTTTGTAAACTATAGTATTGAATAGAACAGCGCAAATTGGCAACAAAGTGTCGCGAGGCTCGACACGCGTCTACTGTCAGTCGCGTCGCGCTGTAGTTGAGACACAGTTTCTCGTGTCGCGCGAGTTAAACAGATTGTCAAGTGTTTTGAAAAATGGTAAGATCAGACGTTAATAGAGGCAGTAACATATCAAAAAGGTGCTCCAATACAAAATATACTAATTATGTAAAGACAAAATTAAAATATAAAATTTATTTGTTCGTTAATCATATATTTTCTGACGCAATTCGCTATGAACTGCATCTCAATATGCGGATCTTGTCACCTCACACGCGCTATACGTGTCTCAATTTGCGCCTTGCCTTAGATTGCTTACCCTAGTTATTATCTGACATATGACGACTTGAGACAGTTTATTTCCTTTTTTTTAGTTTGAAGAGGAACACTCGATAGTTTCATTTGAATGAATTCATTTATTTTTTGTTAACTCTGCAAATTCTAATACACATCAAAACATTTTTAAGGTTTTTCACATAAGAGATATTCATAAATAAATTGATTATAGGTCGTCTGCTAAAAACTACCACTTGGAAAATCCCAACCCAGTGTCTATTGAATGACAAAGAATTATAATTTTTCCCCATTCAACTCATCTGAACCGGTAACAAACAAGTTAGATTTTATATATTTTTTCTCGAAAAAGACGTTTTCTATCACCTGTGCCAAATTTGGACCAGCACGTAGATCTAAAAAAGCAACCTAACAAATAGTAAAAAATATCACTTCCATATTTATGGCCGAATAAATTGTTGCAAAAAACGCATTTTAAATATAAACAAACGGATCATTTTTCTGCAACTTGTGCCGCCTCAACAATATTCGAAGTCCAAATGACAAAGTTCAGGTTCAGATTCCATTACGCTTCCAGTAATTGCGTCTCGAAGCCCAGTCAGCGGTTCGTGTCTTCAACATCGTTAACTATTACGTTTCTTTTAATTACAAAATGCGACACGAAACGAACGCTATAATTTCAAAAAGTTTCAATAACCGAGACGTCTTTTGCTTTTGCGTTCGTGTCAGATATCTTCGACAAATACGGAGTAACGGCCTCATACTATTTAACAATGGTGAAAACGTTTTGGTCGAAAGGGGAAGGATTATATCGAATGACAAATGAGTGATAATGATGACTTTCAGTTTTCAGAACATTGTTATTGTTGACGAGGAGCGCTGTTCTGCTTGTAATTGCCATAAAATTTCGTTTCTTTTGTGTTAGCGAACTGCAACTGATTAGTCATTGTTTCTATTAAAAGTCATATTTGGGTTAAGTACGGTATACGGGGGCCAATATATTTTCCACACCTACCTACTGCATGCAAGCAAGCTTTTTCAAACACTTTAGGTACAACGTTGCCAGCCTGACATAACAATTTATAAATAGATTGTCTCAAAATTGTATAGCAGCTACAGTAGATTCGATTTTTAAATATCAAATTAAATTAGAGTTTTTAGCTGTTCGTTCTTTAAAATTCGATGGCTTTCGATAGGGTGCCAACAAAAAGTAACCTTCTTTCGCGTTCCTCTTATTGTTCACAGAGTAGTTGATCTTCGTTTTTCTCTTTGCATTTTTCGTCACTGTTGATTGTATTATCTTGCGTCACATACAGGAACGACGTCCCGATTTTCTGCAAGAGGAATACGCAACTTAGTTGGAACCACCACTAAATCTGTTGGTGGTGTTGATGGTGTCAAACCCAAATTCCTAGATCATATCAAACATCCTTTTCCAAAAAGAGACTATCAGTATCGTCCTCATAACGATAAAGTGGCAACATTCGACGACGACATCTCCCAAAGTGGCGATACCAACACAAAATACTCCTACGGAACCCAATCTTCTCGAACCTGTATCTAACACAATCATTGAGAACATCACCACAATAATAAATGATGTCATCACTAGCATATTGTTGGACATTTTGTCTATTGCAACTCCAAATGTTGAACTCACAGCGAATGTGCTTTCCAACACAGAAACAGTACCTGCAGATATTCTAGCAATGCTGTTAACAAACATTTTATCGGTTACACCAAATCTTGACATCCAAGAAGCTTGTTGATACAAATCACAAACAAGAATAAACGATATTTTGACAAGTCCATCGTCAAACATCACTTCAGTTACAGCTGGAATCACAGAAGCTCGTACAACAAATCGAATAATAACAGAAGCTGTCACTAATATTGTATTAGTCAATGAAACTATATATAGTGACGTTATTGCAGACATTTTGTCTAATGCTTCAAGAGAAGGTGTTCAAATCACTACAAATGAAGGAAGCACTAGTATTGGTTTCTATAGTTAAAGATGCAACTGATGCTGTAGTGAAGAACCACCATGGAAGGTTGACCGTAATGTTGATATTGTCATCTATATAATTTTAGAAGTCATCATTGCTTTGCTTATAATTGGGATGAAGGCATAGACAACTGTGGAGGAATACTATACAGGCACATATCAACGTTATCCCAACTTTTTAAAATAACGGCTGAGATGCACTGAAAATGTACCCTTATAAGTCAAAAAAGAACTCCATAGAGACTTTAAAGTTAAGTAGTACACAACGAAGACAAGCTTGAACAACATAAGCATATCTAGTCCAACTTTTAACTAAACAAAAAGCTACATTTGATCAATTAAAGTAGGCAGTGACAAATTAAAACTGAAAGTCGTGTCAAATTCACTATATACTTTGTATAATGTGCATGAAAATTCTGAATAAAAATAACTATCATACATTAAAATTAGAATATTAGAATTAGATTATTCAATAGTCTTTATCGATTGTATTACTGTTTAAAAAAATCTTGTTATAAAATAAATTATATTCTTCTCCCACTTGAACTTAATCTAGCAAATTTATTTATGTATACAACAAATTTTCCATAACGTCAAAAACAATATTTATTGTAATTTAACCTTCTTTAACCGATGGCAATAAATCTCACTAAACAGTCGCTAATTGTATTTTAATTTGCTCTATAAATCAATGAGTCATATGTGTTGACAATGATTGTTTTTTCTTCTCGTTACACTTGCTGTATATTAATGTATGCCCTCAGACAGTGTATACCATATACGTATATAATTGCGAACATACAGCATCATAAAATAGAACATCGAACCTTGGTTTAACGTTATGCAGTCCTTTAAAATTGAATCTTAATATTTTTGAACCATACATTATTCTGTAGTTTACTATATGTAAATTTTTGTTACATTATAATTAAAAGTTTCAGTTTTCGGCATGGCTCTGTAGAAGTGAAATTAAAGGAGCACTTACATATAAAATTGGCAAAATTGTAGTTGTCCGAACTTAGTGTATGAATTCCTTTTATCAGTATTTATTCTGCTGCTGGTCTATTGCTGGTCTAAGAAGAAGTTCTTGGTAATATTACAAAGTCCCCACGTGTTGTTGTCCGAGTAGCAAAAAAACAGATAAAGCTTAATGCACTTAATTTAATTAGATGGCTCTCTCTAAAGAAACCTATGATGAAAGAGCCAGTCAGTTTTAATAATTTAAAACATTTTAATGATCAGCGAAGGGAATGATAGCAGTTGCAGCGAAGTTATACCGTCGACAAATTTGTGATAAATAAATATCATTGTTATTGTTACATATTTATCTTACGATAATCCTAGATACAAAAAATCATATAAAAAACAACCTATAATAAAATTAACAATACTACCATTATAAATCAGACATTTATCCTTACCAACAGATCAACTGCAAGTAAGCATAATTATTCAAGTTATTTACTAATAACTTAAATAACAAATGAATGCCCAATGATGGTTTATGGTTTACTTTTGGAAAACACCAAGGTATACTATGGGGCACTTAACACATAGTGAAGGTCCACGTTACAGATTACTATTTACTGAGACACAAAAAAAATCAGGGACTTAAAAAGAAAGTAATTTTAGCTCCTTTTTTTCTTCTTCAATTAGGTTAGAACAAACTACTACAATTAGGAGTGTACCAGTATTTTCACTAGTCATATTCTCTTATTAATGAAAGTTTGGTGACCTTTATTAAAAAGGTATTCTTTATAAAATGTTCCACCTGGTGCACCTTCAGTGTTCTATTAAATTGGATCAAGCCTTCAGCTTGATAAGCTGTTGATACATGAAACACGCTAAGGACATTCCAAAGACTTTTCTCTAGACATAACAATGTTACGCCTGCAAAAATAAGGCAAATTTTTTGTGAACGTTTTTTTTTGTGAATGTCAAAAAACAAATTTGTTTATGTTATTTGTTCTTGGTAAAGATTTTAGTATTATCATTATCCTATGATGATTGTTATCGAGTAGCTGCAATGAATCTTTTTTTCTTAGACTCATTCTCTTGCAGCTACAGTTCCCTCAGTTCTTGAACTTAAGTTTTGGAAGTTTATCTCTTCATTACATCTCCCACTAAAAGAGTACTCTTAACAGTATCTCTAGGTACTACTTAGACCGCCCAATATTTTTTTTGTATTTTAATAGCTGGCGACAGATCATTTACTAACACGAAATATTTATGTAATTTTCTGTCTTGCGTTTGTTTTCAGCGAGCGTTACTCTTGCATTGAAAATCGAATGGAATGATTTGATTTGCCTCGTAAAGGGTTCCGTATTATTGGTCCATGGCGTGCACTTTCTGTGACTGTGAAGCCTTATCTGGATCTCAGTTTCTACTCGGTCCCATCTCTTTGTATGTTTTCAAATTCGGTTAATGTGGTATGACAACGCGGTATGTTTGGTGGAATTGATTGGTGTTTTATCTTCCTCTCTTGTAATTTTCTAGTATTCAACTTCTCTTACATTAATCATCCTGTTAGTTTGTCCTATAAAAGTTTTGTTGTTCTTAGTCACTCTAGTTCCTATTTTAAGTATCCATGTCAGTTATTCTATGAGATCAAATTCTAAACGACGGCTTGGAGTTAAACTATGTAATGATGAAAATTGGCATCGAAGTATCTTTTGGTGTGAGTTGCTTTTTTGGATACGTTATAGCAAAGAATTCAGCCTTATGTATCGTTAGATGTATGTCCGTTTGCCTAATGTCATTTTAATATTAATTACACACAATTAGTTGTTATAAAATGAACACTTTTCCACAAATAGCTGAAGAATTTATCAATTAAATAATAAAAAAATCATAAGTACTAATAACACCAGAAAATAAATCGACGATTAACTGGTAGGTCAGGTCTGGTTTACAAACGCGTATACCCATACGTAAGTTTAATAAAAGCCAGTAAAGATTTTCTCTTTGTTGAAAATCGCCTTCTCCACCATCAAGTACAATGTCAGTAATATCGAAATGATTATTGAGGACGGCCTTGACTATTCGCTTTCATTGGCATTTGTTTTCTCTCCTTACCCTAATAAGTAGGTATTTGGAGTTGTGTCTTCCTCATAAATGAGAAAGAAAGATATACACAGAAAGGTTGGTTGATCATAGTGCAGGTATTTCTTTCTCATAGAAAATTAATTTGTTAGGGTGAGTTTTCGAAATTCTTTCCTTACAAACTCATCTCATTTATTACAGAAAAATGAGATTATCGTAACTGTAATTACTGATAATGTATTAACAACCAATACAGCATATATTAGTTTTGATCAAACCACACAAATGATCAAATCTCTTTCTATATTTCAATATTAAATCGACATTTCATGATTGAACGACACAAAATATAACTAAATTGTTTATACATACATAGGAAATTGAGGTCTGCTTTCAATTTAGCTTTATTTTTTATTTAGATACATGTAAATGAGATACGATATTAACACAAATTTCAAACTGAAACCGATTGAATTCAATTCCATTACGCATACAAAATAATTGGTTCGCGGAACAAGGAACCAATGTGCTTGCTGTGTATAATGTATGTATGCGTTCTACCATATTTTGATCGCAAGTTAAATTTCAACGGTCGAGTAGCGTTCAAAATCAATATTTTGGTCCGGCATCACGAGTTGTGTGCATTGTTATTAATTTCAGTCAAAATACTCTTAACGGGCAATAGAGAGGTTTCAGCAAAAGGCTTTTGTGATTGGCACTGATTTCAACTACTGCCGGTTTGACGTTAATATTTCATTAAACGCATATTAATAAAATGTTTGTGAGTGCATGGTTTTGAAGTTGCGGTGGAGTTATTAAAAGATTTTTTTTTCAAACTGTTTTGACAGTTGCTTTATTGCATTTTATACAAGGTCTGTGGATTTTAATGTTACTAGTTTAGCTCATAAAGTGTCATGGTCGAAAAAGAAAGTTGGCTATATTTTATTTGCTAATATTTTACTCCTTGATTTATATTGAATTTTCCACAATTCACGTGGGTGACCACTAGTGGAGGGTGATCCAAAGGGCGATGGGGCATCGATATCAGTGACGTAAACACTGAAATTAGGATATTTTGTTTCCAAGAGCTTAAAATAATGTAATTTCTGTGGGTTTAAATCGCATATCGACTATTTTTAATGTAATAGCCTTGATAATGCAATGATTCCAAAACTATTTCGCCAAAGATCGCACCAAGCCCCTGATGCTCGTAATCGCCCCACCTAAAGTTCGTCTTTGGACCATACCCTCAGCACTAGTAAATATCAATCGTAATTTATTGGCACAGCTTTATTAGAGAGATAAAACATAAAAACATATTCAGTCGCGTTTCTAGATAGTTTCCTTTAACATAATTTGCATTCACGCTATTAGATAAAAAGCTTTCTGGTCTCCACAAAAAGAAAGAAGGAGATTCCACCAGTAACCAATTGCTGGCTTACTGTTCCCCCATCTTCAAAAATTTGTCCTCCTAAAGTTTCCTTCGGAGGTCCAAACATGAGTCACATAAATACAAATCTGGATTGTAAGGTGAGTGTTCAAGACTGGGCAACTATATTTCACCGAGTTTACCAATTGTGCAGACGGACGATATTGCAAGTCAGTTCCCGGCGTCGTTTGTTATAATAAACCTTACAGACATCTTCCAACAGCTGGCATAGTAGACCTTTTTCCATGGTGTTCCTTTGGTTTGGAATGGACAACTTTTTCTTATTATTCTCGCTATGATCTAGTACACTGCTTTTTTTGGCAATAGGGTGGCTCAGCATTATTAATTTTTGCCAGGTTTAAAAAACTTAGGTTGTTAAGATCGTCATGAAACTCGAAGTCAAGATCTCGGGCCGTAATGGAGCACAGATTTAACGTTGCTATCAATAATTTAGTTTTGTTTGTATTGTAGTAGAGTTGAAACAGTATTTCGTAATTATCTGAAAAACTCGACTTCTTTGAAGAGAAAGTCATCTAGGTCTCCTAAAGGAATCTGGTATAAATTGAATTACTATGGTACAATACGAAAATTAAATAAGAAATAAATAGTAATAGGGAAGAAATGCAAAGTATTGAATAGGTAGTAAGGCACAGATCAATACCAACAGAAATATTAATATTAATGTAGTGGGTACATATCTAAATGAAAGAGAAGTCATCGTTTATTTAAACATACTTAAATTTTCACACAGAAATAGACCATACTTCCAAACCTCCAATGAGATTTTATAAAAAAATTTAAAGCGACTAATCCAATATACTGTAAATTATTATTATTTTTAAACCATTTAATTCAATTCATTGAGTTCATTGAGAAATAATTCAACAGATTATATTTCATATTCGAACTAAATGCTCACTATGCTCAGTCACATAACGGATCACATAAGGATCAGACGTCACTTCCGTAAATGATAGCAACCCATAATATGCACGAACTATTCCAAGTATTTTTACTGGTAGTCTTCTATAAATTATTAGCTTTGGCACAGATCCAACATTGATGTTTAAATTCCCATTGACAATCTAAAAGGCCAAATGGATTTTTTATCGTTCGATTAATATTGTTCTATGTTCTTCACATGTTATATAAATACTCTTCTTTGCTGTGATGACAGTAAACTTGTTTTTTTTTTGTTTTGATAGTAAATAAATACAAACCAAATGGTTAAGTAGTTTAGATCTTCTTGTTGATCAATTAGCGATTTTGGGTTTATGTTTTGTGTTTTTTCTAGCAACTTTGTTGTCTACCAGTTAATAAACATACTAATGTTGTACATTGATATGTTTAATTACTTTTGCAGGGAAATTAGATAATAATAAATTCCTCCCCGTATGGGAAAAATAGTCAATATATTTACTTCATAGATTGGTACGCGAACAAATAAAGGCAGCTGTAGCAAATTTATATATACAAGGTCACGTTGCCCTATAATGGGTGTTAGTAAAACTAATTCACAACTGTAGTAGCATACATTTGGTTGATTATTCTCGTAGCGTATCTTTGCTGGAATTGAGCAATTCATTCAAATGCAAATACCGCACTAAATACAGTGATATAAACGAATAACAATAATGTACTGCGTTTTTAATTATCAATGTTAAATCGTTAAAAATAGGTTAACTGGATGCTGTTTTAAAACCAACAAATTACAGAACATATTTTTATAAACGTATATCATAACGCTGTAAAGATTAACCGTGACTATACTAAAACAATACTTTTCAAATATTTGCAAAAAAAATATTAAAAACTTATTATTATTAAATATTTTACAAATTTGACGCTACTTTAACTCATACCAATTGAAGAACTTAGTAGAAATAAATTCTCATCTTTATCTTCAAAAAAAATCAGCATTTATTATTAAGCAAATTAAACAGGTAAATGTTTAATTAATTTCGTATAGACTAGAGAACATTTCATAAATAATATTAAAACAAAGAATTATATCCTCTTCCATTTGATCTAACCCTAGAATAAACTACAGCAAGTACAACAATTCAATACAAAATACAGAAAATTACAATTTAGCTTCCACGAAATACAAAAGATGGTTCAAAGAGTCTGCTTTAATTTTGTTAAATGAAAACGATTGTATCGCTACTACCTTCGTAGAATTCAGTCATTCCTGGTTGCCGATGATTAAGGAAGAAATTGCTAATGGTCATGTCCTTGTGAACAACCCAATATCGGGATAATTCATAAGGTTTTTCCTAGGTTTTTCCTTATGATTTTAATGGGATCACTGAATCAACAAAGTTCTTTGGTCGCATTTTTGGCGAATGCACTATCTTATAACAAAGTCGCACCTAGGAGCGCCACATAAAATTCTGAAGATCTCCCTTTCAAATTCTTCCAATTTGAAAGGAACTTTATGATTATATGATCTTTAGAAATTTCTGTGATACCCTGTATATTACAAATAAAATTCTCTTAATTAGTCAAAAATCAAATAATACACATTGTCAAATATTTTAAAATTACATCTTAGAATTGTGCCTTTTTAATCCGTAGTTTCTTAACCATTGACAACAGGGTCTGAGCTAGACCCCGAAACTTTGGAATATACAGCAATTTTCTTTAAACATTGGTGTTATTTCCCAAGAAGCACTTAGACATTGAAAAATATACCACAAGTATCACTCAGAAAACAATGGTTCAAAGAATTCAATCGTATTTCTACAACATCATACGTTTTATTTTGTTTCCACTAAAAGTGCCTATCTACAAAATTTAGCATATTAGAAAAAGGAAAGTATAAAGTTTGTTGGAGAATGTAAATAAACTGTCTGATAATCTAGCAAAACTTAGCACTAATAGTGTTAAGATATACTTGAATGAAAAAAGTGTCTTTAATGAGCCATAATATATGTAATTAAAAATAACCGTCAGAGGTAATTGCCTTCAAAATTAGCAGAGAACTATCCTATACATTTTATAATGTAATTAATTGTATACAAACCTTGACGAGGTGGTTAATTACATATACATGTAAAATAATTCATAAGGGATCCAAGTTAGTAGTGAAAAAGTTACACTTCGCTGTTTTCCAAAAGAATTAAAATGATCTATGAAAAATAAAGCTTGCAGTGCAAGTCTTTTCTGTAAAGTTCAAGTATTTTACATATTTGAATATTTGGCAACTTTGCAATATTTCTTGGGGCAGGTGATTTCTTCTTGAATTTAGCGTCGCAGTGGTCTGTCTTCTTGAACCGGTTTTAAAAGTTTGCTGTACCTTTTGTTATTATATTTCAATTTTTGAAGTAATTTCATACAAAGAATTATTAATCGTAGCAGTGTTCATGATTTTTTGACAAATTGTAAATGAACTTGTGTGAAATGTATCTTGTTAACTATTATGTTTTCCACTAAGCAGTTATCTAGCAACTCTAATATTGAGCGTTAATTGATGAACGTTGAAATATGTACTCAGATTTGTATTTAACTCAAGTTTATTTTAGAAGGTCGATAATATAAACTAATATACACAACATTTTCAGCTATGTTAAATAAAATATATTTTATGTGATTAAATGTTTTTAATTTCGTAGTTTAGGCGACAACAAATAAATGTCATCTATACAAATAATATGAAGAAGTAAAATTTGATAATTTGATAAAATGCAGTGTGTACCTAATCTCTTGGATTACTTAACCAATTCTTCCAATTCTTAGAACTTTAATAAACTGAAAATAAAATAATACAACTGTACCACTAAATTGGCAGAGAACGAATTATAGTAATTGTTCTAACTGCCTTCCTTCTTCTGATTGGCAGTCTCCTCGATCAGTAAATTCTTACCAAATTCTATTATTGGTTTGCAGCGAAATGTTATTTATTTCTTGTCATTTTCGATTGTTGAAATGGATTGTGTTGTCTGGTTTGCTTTTTGACACAGGATTTTTTATATTCCCACATAAAAAATCTAGTGGCTTTAGATCAGGGGACCTTGGTGGCTACTTAATTGGTCCTCGTCTACCGATCCACTGGTTTAAGAAAACATGATTAAGATATCTTCAAATTTCGACTGCATAATGAGGCGGCACCCCATCTTGTTGATACTTCATAGTTTCATCAATATGTCTGGGATTTCTTGCACCTTATTCTAGGGAATAAATTCGTTAAAGTTAGGATCTCAAAAAGTTCACCAAAAATTCTATAGATTATTACGAAGAATTTCTGGCCAAACTTTAATTTTTTGTGCATGTTGAGGATTATTTTTCTAATATCTACTATTTTGCTTGCTGACTTAACCATTTAATGTAAATATGCATGCTTTAAAGAATAATTCTAATATTGATTTACCTACTCAATTATTCAAGTTACATAACTGAGACAATTTAGTTGTGAAAATATACAGGGTAGCATATAATATAATAAAGGTTCTTTCAAATTGTAAGAATTTGAAAGCCAAAAATATGATGAATGAATGACCATTAGTAATCACTTAATCTTGGGCAACCAGGATCGACTTAATTCTAGGGTGATAGTAGCGTTGCAATCCCCTTCATTTAATAAAATTAAAGAAAACTCATTGGATTTGTGTTGTGTTCTTTTTGTAATATATTTGTATACTTTAACTGAATCATGTTCTTCCAAAGTTGGTTCCTCGCAGACAGCAAAGGCCTTGATTCAGAGCTCTTATTGCCCAGAAAAGAGTAAACTATTATAGTAATAAAGTCCTTTGTTAATTATAGGTGTTTTCTGAAGTACAGATAAATTTCATCAATATTGTATCGTAGTTAATTATTGGGTAATCTGGATCTATATAATATATTAATATTTTTAATCATTTATTTCCTTTGCGTCATTCCGGGACCACCACTCTAGGTTATTCATAAAATTCGAATATTACCTATCTTTCTATTTTCACTATATTCTATGTCGGTACTATCCTAATCACTGCTTCTGTCTTCCACTTCATAGAGTGTCTTTAAGGAGGATGGTAAAGATATTCTTTAAATATAGACAACACAAAATTAGATCCCTTATATAAACTATCAATAATTTTCCAGAGCGCCCTGATTACCAAACGAAACAAAAATTTTCTAGTAATTCAAACAACTTTAATTTATTATTACAAGAAGGGCCCCACATACATTACTTGAAGATAACTTTCAAATTCATTCAATTTAACAGGAATTTTATTAGTATGTCCTTTAGGAGTTTCTTGTGCTACCCTGTATATTGCAAAACTATTATTGCTTATTGGAAAACGCTTTATAAACTTTTTTCGTTTTCGTGCCCCAACATTATTATTATTTACTATTTTGGTTAAAAACAATTTCGTTCAAAACAACAATCAAATATCAACTTCTATTAAGTGAATAAATCTGTATTATATGGGCCTTTTACGTTGGTAGACAGTAATTGCGTCGTCATCAGACCGATATTACGTAACTTTATGGTTAAATTCATGGTTGAATAAACCTCACGTCGAATGCAAAATCATTCGCAGAAGTTTCCCAAATTCTGGCGCCGAAATCGAATCAAACGCTGCACTTCGTCTCGTCCCCAAGCATTCGCGTTTACTTCCCCCAATGTTTGCACCCTTACGGAGGTCTCTTAAGGGGGTGAGTCATCGATATACACTAAAAGTTCCATCATCTTAAGAAATACAGCGCATCAACCCTCCTGATTCAAGACACGACTATAAATTGAGGAAAAAAATAACAGTATGGTCGATTCGACATATTGCGTGCTATGTTTTTGTGAGAGTATGGGGCGTAAAATATTTATCTTGGTGGGTTGATAAAAAAAAGACACGATATTTATTTCTTTGTGTGTTATTATTCATCACGATTTGTCCTACCTGGAGCTTCTATACAGTGAGGTCCTAAAGTAACAGAGTAATTCATTTTCTACCTGTAATTATGGATGTGAATTCTGAAACTGCACATTTTACATAAAACTATTCTCCTGCCTCTCCAACCCCCTAAGGGTAATAATTACCCCAAAAATGTATGAAAAGGAGTAGCTTTTGATAGCGCCTTTAAACGGGTTTACAATTTTCTATTAAGCAATAGCGGAGTATGCTAATAATTAGTTACTAATTTATTTCGGAGTTTCTAAACATTGATTTATTTTTTAATGAGCCATTCTCAGATCCAAAGAATTGAGATATTAATATTAATTGGAGTGGGTTATAAAACAAGAACGCATTCTAAGGTATCCAGAATATTTAATGCGAAATATCCGCACCATCACATTTCCCAGACTCCGGTGAGTAGAATAGAACAAAAATTCCTTCCATTTGGAATATCCCAAACCTGGGAGATCAAAATTGAATGACGAAAAGAAATTGGATAAATTGTTAAATATTGAGGAAAACCCCTCAAGAGAAGTAGCTGGTGATAATGATTAAAGTAAAATATCTCTATTAAAAATTTTGAAAAAAAAGTAGCAATGCCATTCTTGTAAAATTATACTCGTTCAAGAACTAAATGACGATGATCCTGATCGTAGATTAAAACTTTGTGAAATGGTTTCGAACAAATGGCGAAAGAATAAGTTTCCTAAAAATATTATTTTCTCCGATGAGGCAACGTTTACCCCCTACATGGAACAGTCAACAAACAAAATTGTCGACTTTGGAATACGCAAAATCCTCAATCGATGAGGGAAGGTCACTCAGTAAACTATTAAAGTGAGCTTTTGAGCTGACATAAGTAATAAAATGGGAATATTTTTGAGGGAACATTAACTGGGGCAAGTTACTTTGATATATATAAAAAATGTTTTAATACCTGACTTAAAACATTTTTTTTTTTTGATCTGTTAACCTGGCAGATATTAAGAGAAACATTTAGTTTCAGCAACATGGGGCGGAAGCACATTACGCAGTAGCATAACGAGCTTATCTCAGTCAAGTTCCGCAGCTGTAGATCGGTAGTATCAAAAATCTACAAGAGTAAACCAACTAATATTGATGATTTAAAACATCGACACAGCAAGAAATTAATCAAATCAGCCCAGAGATGTTTTTTTGTCAAGAAATGAACGGTGCCCAGTTTAAGCATACGAATTAGACTATAATTGTTATAAATATTGCTAATTACTTTTTGTTTTTACCAACGTCCAAAAATCAAAAAGTCCTATATGGCTGAATAGAGAATTGAAAATCTTTTAAACGCACGACCATCCCTTCTCATTTATTTTTTTAGGAGTAGTTATTACCCCGATGGGATTGAAGGGACAGGTGAATAATTTATTCAAAAATTGTAGTTTAAAATATAAAAGTTGACCTGTTTCAGAATGTTTCACTTAATAAATCTTATCACTTATTTTAGGATCTCCATATATACACTCATTGTGCTGAACTATGTAGAATAGTGTATGATTTCTATTAGCTTCATTGATCTGTAACTAAGTATATAAACGAATTTAGGAAATCAATTTTGATCTAACTGTAATTGTTCTTATGTTTCTTTAAAGGTGTTTCTTATGAGAGTGGATAGCTTTGATCTTTCCAACGCCATCGGCCAGCTAAAAGATTGGCCGTTCTTTTTTGTTACACACTTAATACAAATTGAACAGGTTACTAATGTGTAACCAACAAAAAAAAAATTCTATCCTTTGGTACCAGAATTAGATTGTTCTCATTCTTCCAGCTTAATTCTTTTATCTCACTAACTCATTGTTCACTTAATCAATAAATGCAGAAATCACTCTATGTCTAAAAGATAATTACCTAAAAATCTGAAAAAAATTAAGTAATATAGCGCGGTGTGAGTACCATCATACTAATCTAATCACGTATCGATACTGGTATTGAAACTAAAATGCACATATGGATATCCACCTATCGCAAAGACAGTATCGATACCAAAAAAAACGTTTTTTTATACTAGGGAAATACTAATTTTGGTCAACTTTTACTGTTTGAAAAGTATTAAACAGTTTAAACGCCTCTAATAGTCGGGTATTATTCTTGGAATTTCGGAATTAAGTTATACCCCAGAACATCCAACAATAAGCAAACTTTTAGCAAACTGCCTAAGGCACATCATATATACCAACAAGTAGTTAGGATCGATAAGTAATTTATGAAATATTCCTTCTAAAAATAGTTCTTCCTACCTAAAGAAAACAAATTAACAGGGATACAGCAGGTAGTTTTATGAACTACAGGTAAGAACTGTCAATAGACGTGAAACGCCTTTTATTACTGTCCACTTTAATGAATAGACCGTTACTTTTCAAATATGTTATGCTCGCCACTGGAGTTCATTATCTTCAGTTTTAAGATGCAAAATCCTAATCTTGTGTTTAAGCTTGTCACTTAAATTACCTGTTATATTTTTGTACGTACAAAAGTGAAAGATCGATGAAACTGTGATAAAAATGTACAGTTGCCGAATAGTGTACCTGCTTTACAGAATGTCAAAAAACTCACTCTGAATATTTTATGGTGATTTACATAATTAAAATTAACTACTGCCATCAGGGACATTTCATTAATAGTTTTTGACAGTTACGATTGGATTTTTTTCCTGAATTATGTTAATGTTTCAATCAAATTATGTCATAATTCACTGTACATACGGGAATCATTCCACAAATATGTTTATTTATGTGAAAAATTAATTAACACTGGATCATTTGGCGTTTAGCAGATGATAAATGATCACTTTGTTTTGTACTGTAACTTGTCGTCTTCTTAGAATTTGTAACGTGAGTTCATTATAGTTGTCGAAACAAGTCTAAGAATTAAATTTTGGTGTTAAGGTACGAAGCATGACGTTTGCTGGCCTATCAATTTAAACCCAATTTGTGAAATTTTCTTTCATATTGTAGTTGCAATTAAGCTTACTTCTTACAGTGACTAAAGCATTTTGATGTTCTATGCTGCCAAATCAGTAATGTATGGTATAGTTCTGCCCAGCAACTGTTAAAGTCAGGTTTATATGTCTTCCTCAAATTTCAAATGTCACAAACGTATTCCTAGCAACAGAGACTCTTTTTAATCACAAATGCCGCCATTAATTTGGAAAATGTTAATATAACACCTAGGCTATAACCTTATTAATAATTATTTAACTAAAAACTTATAGTCATCTATCGGAATGCCGGCAATAAAAAATGCTAAATGAAAATGTAATTGAAATCAACATTAATAGAAATATTAACTCAAACTTTTTTAATCCTTCTCAGAGGATTGTAAAAATTATTTTATTAACATTATTTTTTGACAGAAATTTTGAAGTATGTAGACATTTGGTTAAAGAGTTATTGAAATTTAACTCAAGATATTAAAAACATTGATTAATATATGTTTTATTTACTGCATTTTTAATTTATCTTATCAAAAGTCATTTCAGTGTTTTTTCCGAAAAGCTTGGTCTGCTCCAGCTGTTTATTCTTTTATTTGTTACATAACCCCCGTAATTACAAATCTTCATCGACCATTCGTATCGCTGCTATTACCTCATCTTCTTGACACATATCCCCCGATGAATAACGCTACCGATTTCATATGCAAAAACATTCTTAACACATTTTCATCGTACTCTCTAAAACATCTTAATATCGACTTTTCTTCCCGCACAAAGACCTTTTGAAAAGTCCCACAGTGCCAATGTCCCCTTCATCGCTGAATCAACCAACCACCCAAGTGTTGGGCGTCTACTCAGGAAATTGAGGAAAAAGTTCAATCCTTCCCGAGAGTATCGTCGGAAATAACGGATATTTCAGAACATGGCTCGAAGAATGGATTCATAATTGTAGCGATATTTTACAAATCATGACTGACAGCTTGTTCGGCGGAAGATAAATTGCTATAATCTGATCCAATAGCAGATAATTATCATAGAAGAGAAAGGAACTCACCGAAGATCATGATATCCTAAGAAATATACAAGGTGGGGTTAACAAAATACAGGAACATATCGAAATTTCACCTGTTAACTTCGCAGCTGAAACAAATATCTTACCAAGACCCCAGTAAGATAATTTTCCCAATATTTAATCTGCATACTAAATAACAGCGATAAATTATTTTAGAAACTTTTTATAGAAAATATTCTGACACCAAATCTACCAGAAATTACACTGAATAGAAAATAATATGTCAGATCATACTTAATAACAGAAATTATCATCCTTATAGTAGCAAAAAGTGTTGATTTTATAAACATGTGTAAATAACTTGGGTAACTTACTTTTTGAGAAATGTCTTATCTAATTAAATATGGTCACTCTGGAATTACAAAAAGCCTAACTTAATTTAAGAGCATTATGGGTGGAGGCTTTATTTTAAAATTTCTCCTTCAGGTAAACAAACACTTTGACTATTTTCAAGGATTCCATTGCTGTCTATATTCACCATATAACATTAAGCTGTTTTTTAAATCCCCTTGTATCCGTCTACTCTCGCTTTTAAATTCTGTGAGGCATTTTCGCGCTCACAGTTCTCTGACCACTTTTCATTATAACGCACTTTTTCTTGATCTAAAAGGATCTTCATCTTTGGTAAATTTTATTTTATGTTTTCTATTTTATTGATCTAAACAATTGTTGAAGTGCTCTCTTCCATGAGGCAAAGTGGCAAGATGTAACCATACAACCTAAAATTTCTCCTACTTATTTGTAGCCTTGATTTTCCTAAAGAAAGGCGGTATTTTCAGATGGTGCCTTGTTGAATCCATAAGCTGTTAAAATTCTTTGTACTTTAATGTACAGTGCATCCCATTTTGGTTGAGATTGCCAGGTTACTCGGTTGTTATTGAAGATAGAGTCTTGCGGTTTTCACATACCTGTTCTACTTTTTTGTGAAACTCAAGATGGCCATATCAGATTTTGCATAAGTGTTTCCATTTATAAGATACGGGGCGATTTTGATAATTTATACTTTTTGGACCCCTTCTATATCTACGAAGTTTTAGAAATACTCTTGCGCTAAGAACTACTTCTAATAGAAAATTTTCCATAGAATCCAGTGGAGTACTCAATTTTTTTCCGAGTATGGTTTTGAAGATACGACACAACATTATATATTTTTAAATGGAACACCCTGTATTTTATTATTTCATTGAATTCGTTATTTTTTTCCCTTTAAAATAATGTATAATACAATACACATGGTATTATTAGAAATGCTAAAAAACACTAAAAAGCTGAGTTTTTTGCTAGTAGGCCATGTATTTTCCATTTAAAAGGAGAATCAAACAAATAATTCCATTTGAGATTTTTTATAGGAATTTATCAGCAAAGAAAAATAATGTTAACAATAATTCAATAACATGAAACACGAAATTTAGGTACCTAAAAGCAACTAATAAATAGTTATACATCGTTCATTATGTATAACAAACAGAACAAGTATTACTAATCAAATATCTATCTTAAAATTAATTTTGGACATTATTTATTACCTTATTGATTTAACTGTTCAAATTGTTGTCCATTTTCCCTAACACATAATTGGCAAACCTTTTCAATACGCCTGAGTGCATTTAAAATTATAACAGGTCGCCTTTGTAAATCCCGAAAAGCTGCCTCCGTTGAGGCACGAAGTTCTTCGCGACTGTTGTGTCTGTTGGTATATATTTTATTTTTCAAATAACCCCACAAAATATAGATAAATCGGGTGATCTTGGAGGCCACCTAATTGGTCCATGTGTTCCTATCCAACATCCTTGAAAATTATTTTCTAAAAAGCGCCCAATTAATCTAGAATTGTGGGCAGGGGCCAGGGAAAGTGTATAGAATTGCGAAAGGCGAGGGGAACATTTCCAATATTTCGGGTAATAAGTCTTCTAGGATTGTCAAGTACCTATTGGCGGTAAGGGTTCCTTCAAAAAAGCGGTACTTTATTTTTGTCCCCAGTATGAAACAGGCTACATTAAAACCAAATCGACCCTGCTGTTGTCGCTCAAAAATTAAGTGCGGATTCTCATCATACCAGTATCTTGTATTCTGCATGTTAAATATACCGGTACTGCTTATATGAGATTCGTCTGACCAAATAACTTTCCTTACAAAATCATTGTTCCTTCGGATTTGGTCTAAAAACCAATTGCAAAAATGTAACCGTCTTGCTGCATCACCAGGATATAAGTGTGGGCAATATTAACTTTGTAAGGTTTAAATTTATATTTTTAAATTCTTTGGACCCGTGATTGAAAAACTCCAGTGTAATTTTCTAATTTCGCACAAGAAGTCTGGGGATAGGCATGAACGCTAACTAACACATTTATTTCATTCATTTCTCGATTTTCTTTGTTATACACCTTTGATCGAGGTTTAGAATATGCACCAAAACTTAGTAAATTATTCTTTAGTCTAAATACAGTTGCTCGACTAGGTTGATGCCTCTCTGGATATCTGAAAGTTTTAAAAAAGCGATTTCATGAAATATCTTATGGTAAGATACTCGTACTTTATACCTGTGGAAATATAGTTCTAAAGCTTCTTCAACATTCTCATAACATTGATTTAAACATTGTATCATATCGTATTTTTCGTTATTTTGAAAAACGAATTCTCTTCCAGCCATTATCAATTATCAACCAGCAAACTCACGAATAATTATTTATATAATGATCTTCTAAACTCAAACACGATAAAACACAATAGTTACTAACAATGACAGCTTGATCGGATTTGCGTTTTTCTCTCCAGCGCTCACTAGATAAAATATTGTTCCGGAAAGGCGGAATTCTATAATAATTTTAAATGGATTCATGCGAGATTGTAAACCAATTTTATGATATATTTCAATGAGACGTGTCGAATTATTTACGTATGAACCTACTTCATCTGCAAACGCTGCGCCAAAATATTTGTTAGCATTATTTCCATTAAGTGCATTTCCTTTGGTGTTTGAATTTGTCTCGTTTTGTGTTATCTTCTAGGAGAAATTTAATTATATTGTAGAATTCATTGAATATTTCCCTACATATTTTTTGCATTGCGTTATCAAAGAACCATTTCATAAAACGTGACACAATCTAAATTTGGCAAAAATGAACACAACACCTAAATCATTAAGGGAGATTTTCCGTAAAACACAAATTATCACAAATTATCCTGGCAATTTTTTGTATGCTCGTTTGATTCAGTTTACAAAATCAAATACCAGGCTTATTCCAAAACAAAGGTTTGCTGATGGTAGGTCTGAATAAAGTTACAAGCATGTTGCGCTATTCTACCAACTCTTTTGGAAACCTCTTTAGTTGCTGTTTTTTGATTCAGTAGTCGTTTGTCAATTGTGAAGTGCGCTCTGTAATTAGGTTTTTACTGGAAAAACGATTTTCGACTTCTGAAATCTCTCCTGAGTTATTTCTGGTTTATTGATATGAAATAATAATTTACAAACAAGTTGGAAAAAGTTTTCGAGGATTTCAAAATGGCTGCACAAATGTTCGTGATGAACAGCTGAGTAGCAGACCCAGTTTTCGAACCATCAAAAATTTTAATTGAGTAAACCGAAAATTTCGGAATGACGAGCAACTGACGGCGTGAACGGTATGGCTGTCATGAGATTTAACATCATGTTAGACTCTGAAACTCACTATTTGCACAAATTATGTACGACTCGAACAGCTTGAGATGTCATATATGTGTGCGAAAGTAGAACTGCACGAAACATGCTTCTGCGTTGTCTTGTCTATAACATTACATACAATAAAGCAATGCACAATTTGGTGTGACGACTATGGTATGTAGTAATTATTTGTTTTCTCATATTTTCTTTAGCAATTTCCAATTGAAATATGATTGCTACTGTTTTTTGTGACCAAAAGGTCGTTCCCTTTCATTGATTTCATGAACTGTGGGTCAACAATTACAATGACAACATGAACCGATAACCAAGTTAAGACTTGGATGCAAAATCACACGGCGGGAAAGTTTCGTTTGCCATTCACTTCTCTTTCTTTTTTGATCACCCCCCTTGCAACGAGCGACCTCCCGTTCTTGCATTTGAAAAAGTGACTGGGTCGTTAATTACTAGTTCTATGCTAGGGCAACAGTCATCTATGAGGTGGGAATAAATAAGCAGAACAAGCATTACAGAAAGTATATAGATGTGAACGAAAATTATGTCGAAAAATGAATCAGATTTTGTCATGAGCTTTTTTTAATGACCGGATGGCCTTAGTTTTGTAATACATCTCGTATTTATATGTTAATGAAAAGAATTGAAGAAAGATAATTGCAACAAACGACAACAAACAGAATGACAAGACATAGAGGTATAACCAAAATATATAAAATGTGATGTTGCCATTAATTTCTTTAAATATACCTTAGAGCACACGTGTAGAAGTAAACGATCCTATGCAATTAAAAGAAGCCGTTTTCACACTTGAGAGAACTTTATCTAGAAAGTTCCCCTCCGGTTTAATGTCTTACTCGTACAGCCATCTTTACTTTCTTACACATCAGCTATTTTTATTGTGTCATGTCTTCAACTAACGAGAATTTGCTGTCTTTCAACGGTCTCATAAAATACCCTCAGGGATGCACAATGCGTTTGGTTGAATGTGTAAATATTTAAAATTCTCTTTGAACCTCCACATTAAATATGCCCTCACTCGAAGAATGAGAGATTTTTCTTTTTCACTAAAATTAGTGGAATGACACAATCCTTATAAATTTGTCAACCGTTCGATATTCAACGCATTACGTTGCGTGAGCGTTCTGGAAGTCTTTATTGTGAAGGCATAAATAAGGGAATTCGTTTTGACGTTCAATTTGTAGAACGTGGTGGTTGATTAGTGAGCAGTCATTGAGTTATATTTTTGGAGTAAGCGGAGCGTTGAAAGAAGAAAATTGATTCGAGCGGAACTGTTCCATGAATTCGAGTTGCTGTCGGTTTTTTTATGGAATCTAAAGACAATGACCAGAGAAAATGTCTTAATTTAAGAGTTTACTGACATCAACTTGTTTGTTAATTGATATTACCCAGAAAATAAATATTTAAACGTTTAAAGTAATGAGAGAGCTATAAGGGTAATCTCTTGAATTCAAAGTCTTCAGTGTCTTCAACTTGTCTTCTAATATGGACCTTTCCTAATAGTTTTAATTTTGGAACATTTGCATAAAATACAAGAAGCTGTGCAATTCTTTATTCTAACAACTTTTATCTTGATATATTAACCTGTCAATTAATTGTTTCTAACCATATAATTGAGGTATCCATTTCCCACAATAAAATATACCAAATCTTTACATTGTGATACCTCTCCAAATTATAAAGCATTGATATATTTATAATTCATTAATAATTTATTCTGCTTTTCAGCTTTGTTTGCTTTTTGTTTGTACTTTTTTGAAAATGACCCTATAAGACATTGAAATAACAGCTGGTAGACAACAAAGAATATAAAATGTGTCCTAAAAGGAAAATAATTTTTCTAAATATCGGTATTGTCTTGAAACATTGTTAAGATCGGATTTTGCTTATTGTCTGAACAACGCATTTCTATAAAAATACATCGACCTAATAGATGTTCGTTTAATTTTCAGCTTCGTTCATTTTTTCTTTAACTAATAAATTTGTGAAAACTTTATGATTGGAAACTGCAGCCACCTAATTTTATTAAATTAAATCAGGTTGAAAACAATGAAAATAGTAAAATACATTATATAAAGCGTTTTTCTCATTGCCTGTAAAAATATATCTGACAAAAAATACACCGGCATAGTAGATAATTATTTGAAAATATTTCACAATGGCTTTGCAAGAGTCGATAGTAAAGATAATCGTATAATTTTAATAAATCTGAGAGAAAACAATTGAAATAGGATAGTTAAATATATTTTAATTTTTCTTATGTATTTTTCTGTTATATGAAATTCTTGATTAACTCATCTTTTCATTTGTTTGAAAAAAGTTGTTCTAAAAACACATACGTATATTATGTTAATAGATAATGCTCTGATCTTGTGTATCAGATATGATACGAGGGCTGCCTTTTATATTTCGGGATTGGACAACCCTAGTGTTGCAATCTGACAACTGACAGCTCTATCGTAAAGTTTGACATTTTTGAGGTTATACGTACTTAGAACGTTTTCACATACGAGCGCTATGTGTTGTTTATAGTAACTTAAAGGATTCCTCTCGGACAAAAAATGGAATTAAATCGTGAACATTTTCGTGCGATTATTTTTTACAACTTTCGACGTAGATTAAGTCAGCAAGAGTGCATGAATGAACTTAATTTATTTTTGGCGATGAAACTCCATCAAGGACCACTGTTTATCGATGGTATGGTTCGCGTTGGATTCCACACAATTTGCCAATCGTTCAAAAAAAGGCTCGTGTCGATTGGTCGAAATAAAAGCTCAAAAAATACGATCGCGGTGCTTCAAAACACGTTTGTGACATAGTGACAGGTGATGAATCGTGGATTTAGGCGTATGAGCCCAAAAGTAGTCGACTGTATGGGTGTTTCAAGATGAGCCGAATCCAACAAAAGTTGTT
This sequence comes from Octodonta nipae, assembly GCA_034190945.1. NCBI lineage: Eukaryota > Metazoa > Arthropoda > Insecta > Coleoptera > Chrysomelidae > Octodonta > Octodonta nipae. The sequence continues at coordinate 118,916,304 of CM067219.1, read as the reverse complement.
CGCGCACTTCCAAGCAAATGATCGCCTGTTTTTTCGGAAAAACTGGACATTTCGCAACTGTACTAGAACAACGCAGAACAGTCAATTCTGAGTGGTACACAACCATTTGTTTGCCAGTTGTCTTCCAAGAAATGAGGAAAACCAACCGCCGAAGACGGATCACTCTTCACCACGACAATGCGAGCTCTCACAAATCGGCTCAAACACTGCATTTTTGACCACTCAAAACATCGATTTGATGAGTAATCCGCCGTATAGTCCTGACTTGTCACCAAATGACTTCTTTTTATTCCCGTACGTCAAAAACAAACTGAGAGGTCAACGTTTTTCGACACCTGAAGAAGCGGTCACTGCATTCAGAATGCATGTTTTGGAGATACCTCAATCAGAGTGGAAAAAGTGCTTCGACAATTGGTTCAAACACATGCAAAAGTGTATAGATCTTCATGGGGAACATTTTGAAAAACAATAAAGCGATTTTCAATGATTAATATTTGTTTTTGTTCTCTAATCCCGAAATATAAAAGGCAGCCCTCGTATATAACGTAAGTATTTCGTTAAAAATCTTTTCTCCCATTTCGAAACTTATTTAAAATAACAAAAGACATCTTAGTGTGTATCGCATAAAGTCCACAACAGTTTTGCATAATGTCTGCCGTTCTGCTATTAGTTGTGTAATAAAAACAACTTCAAAGCCAGATGCAAATTGCGTATTTTTTCTGCAAAACGTCGGCATTATTGAAATACAAATGCATTCACAACAAAGAACAGTAATAAATGCACATGGATTTAAAGCAAAATGTGATGAAAATATGAATGTGCGAAGGTGATTCCGTGAAACATATACATCAGTACGTACGTGATCAGAATGCATGATTGTTTTTGTTTTAAAAAATTACAATAACTCGAATACGACCGGTTCAAATATGTACGAATATTTATCAAATTTCGGAGGTGTTTGACCTTTCAATATGTACTTTGGCAATTATTAAGGAGTCACGCAATGCTTTTTAAATTACCTGTTTATTCATGATGGCAGTATTTTTGGGTGGAATGTATGTTAATGTAACACGTTGAATTCCAGCGACGCTACATAAACAAAATAACAGTCAACTGATAAAATGTGGAAAAAACAGTTGTCTTTGTTATATTTATTAAAAAACTTGTACTAAGAAATTCAAAATGGCATTTTCAAGTGGTTCATTTCTTTATAATGCAGTAAAACATAATTTACTGAACAAAATACTGAAAACCATTGTTTCTGTTGAGGTTTTCAAATTCGAATTCGGGCGTTGGATCCACAACATTCTTCAGGCTCCGGTATCGTTGCAGTAAATGTTCTTTTGATGAATCTTTTGGCTTTATTTATGGCGCTACATCCTTTTAAATAATATTGTGTATGTCTGTCATCCGAAAGCACTTAAATCAGGGACGGGGTCAGGATATCTGGGGGAACTGATGGTTCCTCCACTGAGATTGTTTTGCGTTGGGTACTTTGCGTTTATTTTTAAACATTTTCCATACGTGTTCCTTTAGCGGACTTGGACAAATTTCTTTGTGATGCTGGGTGATTACTTCCTTTTGTTTGAATACGTACCAAAAATATGATTTAATTATTTATTTTGCAGTTGACTCTTTAATTTTCTAAACCTTGCCAGACATATTTTGTTGAAGAGTCACTGAAAATTGCACCTATCATTAGTGATTCATATTTTCGCAGTTAAATTGTTTATTTGATGCGAGTAAAATTTTTCTAACACACATATAAGATTACAATGATCTATTTGAAACTGCCATTTGAGTTTGCAGTTTTTCAATTTTTTTTCTTTCTATTTACTCCCTTTTTGTTACCCAAAGATATTCTTGGACCTAAACTGTGAGTTTAATATTTAAATTATGCAATGGTTTCTTTTTTGACCGTTGCTATTCAACCTTTTATTTTTCTTGCTAAAGAAGGAAACATTTTGAGGTACACATTTCTCGCCCCAAACTTAAAATCTGACTATCCTACCCGACAGTAATCTTCACTTGTTAGTAATTTGAACTAATCGTATCCTATCTTTTCCAAAATGTCTTTTCTTACTAAAGTACATTAATGATTTATTTTGACTCCATTCTCTTCCGTTGACTATGACCTACCGCCCAATGATATCTGAAAACATACTGCTGTGCTGTTAACTGTGGGAATATGGGCTGTCTTCTGGTTCGTAGGCGAGATACATGTAACGGTCTTCTTATAAGCAGATTGGAAATTACTGTTTCTAGTAATATACTTAAAGAAGCTATTAACCCTTGGGCCAGTATATGTTGTTTCTGTTTTGAATATTATAGTGTCTTAAATTGTGTTCACCACCATGTGTGTATACTGCATATTCAGTTGTTAGATCCCGCTTCCAAACACAACATTTTGCGATGCATTGAATGATATTACTTAATATAAAATACGTGAGGCCCCGAACATGTGTACTGCTCGGTGAGATAGATAGAAAGCAGAGTGGACGTATGTATCTCTCTCTAAGCTCGCGTCTGATTGGTGCCAGATTCCGTAAGTCAAGTGAGGAATAGCACTAGAGAAAGACAGATAGGTTCACTCCTTTCCTTTTTCTCTTATCCACCGTTATTATTCCACATGTACAGTCGCCGATAGCTCACGAACTCTATCTTTAAGTATTACCTCTATCTTTGGACACATTAAGTCGTATGGGGATCTCCTCGTGAAACATACCTTCAAGTATCCACCTAATTCTTCAACACTTTTCTTATTATCGTACAAGCACAATTCTTAATTTGCAATAGTTGTATTGCTAATCAAGATAAAGTCTTTAGAAGAACATATCAAAGAAATAACAACAACAAAAAAGAACAAGATAACAAAAAAACGGTCAATACTCTATTCTTCATGACATTATACACTACAATTCTTTTATAAGAATATTGTTGTAGACAAATTAAAAATTTCCACATCCATTTTTGCGCAGTGTGCTTTTAAAATGACACTTTAATTTTCTTCAGTTATTAATTTATCTTTCAGAATCTTGTAATTTTTAGTAAATATTTTTATCTTCCAGAATTTTCAGTGTTTTCTCGCTACATGTTGAATATCTGTTGTTTGTTTTTCAGTAATATTTTCTGTACCAACCTTTCTCAAGGATTGTTTTGGCTGTATGCTTTGTCGATAAGCTGTAAACTATATTTAAAAAGTCAATGATTTTCTTTATATTAAGCCCAATTTTTAGTCTGACCAGCCGGTATTAACTTTCGTTCCTGAATTTAATTAAAGTACCAATTTTATTTATTTATTTTGATACTTACGTTAATAACGAAACCGATTTCATTTTTGTGGAAGATGCATTCGGAGAACCCCAAATCTTTTCTACTTATTTTTATTACTATTTTTTAAAGAACGAATTCTACGATTGTCCTTTATGTACATATTCTGGGAGTACTCGCAATGTACTCATAATTGCGTTTGAATTTTGATTAACATTTTATGTTAATTTTATTGACACTTATTCTGTTTATTAATTTAAAAATTTTTATTTTCTTCATCGAGGTGCCTAATTATTTAGACACACACTTAATTTATAGAAGTTAAACTTCATTGACTTGACGTCATTGACGATACCTCAAAGCTGTTGTAGGACGGATAATATGCAACCAACTTAACGTCGCTTGAAACATATTGATGCAACCTCAAAAAATGGCATAACAAGTTCTTTTATATGATAAAATATATCACGGAATATTTTATGTAGTTGTAAACATGATTTATATTAAAGTCCCACAATTCCCCAATAACAATATGCTAACAATATGTATTGACAGAGAAGTTATATTCAATACCACAAAACCGCAAAATCTACCACAATGTAAAGAAGTTTTATTTCAGCCTCCCGCAAAGGCCCATTGTTTATAATGATACCTACCTACCTTAACTTATCTAGCTGTCTCCTTAGAGTTATCCATCCTAGGACCGTTGGTTAGGAAGAATAATGCAGTGGCTTATCTTTATATTTCATGGTAAAACTCCTCTGAGGCAGCTTACTCCGCTTCCTCAATGTTGTTTAGTAAGAAGGTTTTGTCGTTTATCAAAGGCGTCTCTGTGTCGAAGAAAATTCCCACTCTTTTCATTTTAATGAAAATAGCATTACCTGACGATAGAGCAGTTTCTCATTAAGCAAATTTATGAAGAATGTATAAACATAAACATCAAACTACACTCATATGTATGCATGGAATAACTTGAAATTCTCTGCGGTCACATTTTAAATAATTATATATTACGAATTAACTTAGTCGATTAACTGTAGAATCGGAGTCTAGCTAACACTTTTTGCATAATAATTATTTCAGATGATGCCATTGACAGTTTTCATCTACACAACCGAATCAATTTGAACATGCGATTTCTCGTTTATTTTGCTTACAAAAACTCCTTTCGTTAGCTAGCGATTTCTTTTTTACAAAACATCGCGTTCTTGTATTCATTTAACAATACCGTTGTTTCTAGCGATAGACATCAAAGTTCAATAACATCTCTTTGAGAATATCGAGTAAATCATTGAAAACAATTTAAGAACGCCGAGCTGAGAGCACATGCATTATTAGCTCGATGTAATGGCGTATCTTCATGTAGAATTTCTATTATTGCCTTTAAGCTAAACGATGTTTTCTTTCCAGTATTTCCAGGTCATGTTTTATTGAAACTAAATGTATATTATTTACTCCCACGTGCGTGGAATTTATATGGGAAAGAAGAATTGTACGTGGTAACGTAAACAGTATGTTGTAGCCCGGTGATTTGAGAATCGGGCATCGTTCATTCTGGCTAGTTTTTAACCGCTTGAATTTTTTTAGGCTTTTATTGCTCTGTCAGTTATGAACCAGTTTTGATAATTTTTGTTTTATTTGAAAAAACATACTTCCAGATTCGTCCCATATTTTGTTTACGACGTGAAAGGTACCACATGTTATTTCAATCCATGATGAAATTAGTTTAAAATGAGATGAAATTAAATGAGAATAAATCTTAATCAATAAGCGACTTAAAAGAATTAGATTTTCAAATCGCCTGTCTATGCAGTATGTTTATTTAAATTGGAAGTATGTGGAAAACATTCTTCTTATTATTATTAAGCAATAATGTTACTCTCTATAAAAAAAATATTCATGGTCTGAAACCTTCATTTGTACGTAAGCTTTATCAAAAAATATGAATTTTGCTTAATAGTAAAGTACCTTTTTACTATAAAATGTATCAAAAAGGAAAGCATTATATAAATGTAATTATCGATATTCGAATTCTACTATTAGATTAATTGGAAATGTTAATTCATTTCAGTAATATATGGAGGTTTTCAGTTCGTCTGAATATGCAGTGATGGGCAAATGTGTGGAACCAAGTACATATCTCTGGAATTATTAGAGATATCAAACTGAAATTTGGAAAGTGGATACTGCAGTAGATTGCCTATTTGTTTCCAAATTTTTTTACAATTTTGAACTTCCTGTTTTACCGGAAGTAATGTCTATTTTCAAAATTTGCAATGAAACACCCTGTATAGTATTTTAGTTTCTGATGAAACATTTTATTGCGAATACAAAATATCGGGTTTGATATTGTTTACTTCAATACCTACCGAGATATTAACAGAAAAGTAACTAAGGAAAGGAAAAATTCGATGGTAGCTAAACTCGGTTCAGATTTCATTTACGCCCGATATAAACAAACTGCTCGGTAAGGATTTGTATTTCTATTGGCCAATCAGTGGCATTATACCGTCACAGCCAACAGCACTGCTTGTTCCGTAGTCGAATACACGTGCGTTTGTTTAAATTAAATCAGGCGCAAATTAAATCTGAATCAAGTTTAGTATGTTACTAGAGAATTTAAAAACCGACTTGCTTATTGTCAAGAAGTAAACGGTGCTCAGTTTGAACATCTAATACATTAAGTTTAGTTAAGTTTCAGTGTTTTGAAAATCACTTAAATTTAGTTAATAATTATGATTATGTATTTCTTTAATGGATATTAGATTTTTCCTTTCCTTAATTACTTTTCTGTTAATATCTCGGTAGGTATTGAAGTAAACAATATCAAACCCGATATTTTTGTATTCGCAATAAAATGTTTCATCAGAAACTAAAATACTATACAGGGTGTTTCATTGCAAATTTTAAAATCGACATTACTTCCGGTAAAACAGGAAGTTCAAAATTGTAAAAAAAATTGAAACAAATAGGCAATCTACTGCAGTATCCACCTTCCAAATTTCATTTTGATATCTCTAATAATTCCAGAGATATTTGCTTGATTCCACACATTTGCCCATCACTGTATAGTAAACATCACTTAAGTTTCGGAATCATGAATAAATTTATTATTACTAATATTAACATAAAAAAAGTTAAATTTTCTAAACTTTAAAAGACTTCATGCCATTTCTTTGAATTACATACGAGGTTTGCGAGAAATATGATTTTTTCTTAAAATTAAAGTACGCACTTTGGTTTATCAACGTTGTTATTTTTTATGCAGCATAGTTAATTATAACTGAAAATTCTATCCAATTGTGCCATTATGTAAGAAAAAATTGTAAAATGAATGTATTTAAAAAACAAAAACCGAATAAATTTTACTAATAATAATGCCACTAAAAAGTAAAAAATAACTCAATTGGATATTTTAAACAATAAAGTTTGCAAACACAGGTTTATATTACCTACTATAGTTGGTGCCAAGCCTCAAAAATAAATGTTTGATATATATCGGATTATAAATAGTTTTTTAGTTAATTTTAGAAAATGGTACCAACGTACTTTTTAGTTTCATTATTGTCATTATGTCTTTCAGCCGGTTATTTTAAAGTTATTTGAAGTCGGTTTTTGTTTTTTAAGATATTTACCAGCATATATCTCGTTCGCTAGATTTGGGATCGAGACACTTCCTTCCAACTTAAACTTTCTTTATTTTTAAATTTTTAGGAAAGCCAGTGATCTTCGTTAAAAAAAATAACGTTTGTAAAGTAGACTGACCCGAGAAGTTATCTTTTTTACATAATTGTAATATTAGAAAGAACAGCTTTATAGAATGCCAATTTTTGGCATATTCTATTTGTGTGATATTATAGAAATATTTACGAAATTTGTAAATTATATAATACTAGAAAAATTATATATTGTATAACTTAATCTACAAAAAAATATATTCATATATAATAAGTATACGATTAATTGTTATAAAGTATTCCCAGAAAAAGATCAAAACATGACTTAATTTTTTATATAGTTTGTTAGTTAATTAAATTATTGCATATGCGAAACGTTTCAAAGTCCTAATCTGTCTTTGTTGTTAGTTGCATTAAAATAAAAAACTTTTTTGCTCTCAAGAGTAGTATTATTTGCCGAAAAAACAATAAAAAGAAACTAGAAGGTTACAAAAAGAAACAGAAGGTTACACAAATTAGGTGCACAAAATCAATGACTTTATTTATTCTCTTACTCTTCGGTATAACTCGAAAAACTATTGAAGTTAAAAACAGAAACAAGTTTTTAAATTAAATTTTACATAAGCTGTAGACGGTTATTTAAAAAAATATGTTATCTGTCCGAATGTTGCAATGAACCAAAAACTTTGTAATATAGTTAACACATTTCACTTCAACAAAATTAATTAAAAGGTTTTAGCATAATAATTTTACAAACCAGATATTTGAGAATAATTTCGAAATTTTTCAAAATTTTAGATCAGTAATAAGCTGTTCCGCCTTGTTAATTTTTTTTAGTTATTAAAGAGCATTCATGACTCTTGCTTTCAAACCCTTTTTGAAAAATCAATATTGGTTAATCCAGAAATCCTTGAACTTAAGAATTTGTTTTGGTGTACGTAGGGATCAATAACAATACTTATATATTTTTTGGAAATTTTTTTGATGAAGTAAGAACTTTATTAATTTTCGTAACTTAAATTATATTTTTTAAAGATTAGTTATTTTTTAATGTATTCAAATATCTCAAATTTAATTCAACTATCAATCCAAGTGTATTATTTTCTATGAAACATTGAATTATATGCTTAAACAAAACTATAAAACCGTCTTAGAACATAAATTAAATATTCAAATTAATTACAGAATTTCTCAGAAATCCACAAACTTTAAATTAAGAGATATGTTAAAATTACTCTTAATCATAGATTTAAATATAATAACTTTCCTATAAATTTTCATTTAATATTAATTTTTTAGCGCATACATATTCAAGTCATCATTCCTTTGAGCATTCTAAAGCTATTAGAACAATATTTATCCATTATATGGAAAATCTTCAGTCCCAAACTACCTAATAGTGTTGTAGTCACTTTTTAACTATAATTTATTAGACCAAAAAAAACTGCCTATTGGATTTTTTCTATTAATCCAACGCTTAAAGAACAAAACATGATAAAAACCACCCACGAACTTTTTCATAAATAAAATTTCCAGTTTATGAAAATCCCACACAAAATGCTCTACTAACTGGACTAGTATGGACATACGTATAAATAATTTCTTCCGGTAGAAGCTTGTAGATAATAGAGAAAGTTAATATTTCAAAAGTATGTGTGTGGTTTCAGATGCTCGTAGGTATTGTCCACCTTCGTAGCTCATAAATTGTTTGCTTTCGAACGTAAATTCATGATCCCAAAGGTAGCAGTCGTAGATGTAATTGAAATGGGATTTAATTATAGACCTCGACTATCAAGCTGTTCGCAACAAAACACGATATTAAAACCACCATAACGAGATTCATCGGCATTTGATGATCGGCAAATTGTATTTTAATGATAATAAACATATCTAAATGACGTCGCCTATGACCTATGAGAACACCATTCGGTAAGAGATATCCCGTAGGAGTGTAATAAAAGAAACGATTTCTGTTTTTCTCGTTTTCGATTCAGACGTCCCATCATTGACAAATTTGCGTCACGAACGTCGAACGCAAATCATTTTTGGTACCGGGGGCGCCTCTCAACACAGCCGTGAATGACATAACAGACACGTGCTTTCTCAACGTTCATAAAATATTGTTGTCGATACGGGAATTCGGGATTTGGATTTAAAAATATGTGAAAGTAAAAGATGATGTCGTGGTTTTGAAGAAATCCTTTGTGGAAGATATATTCAATAGAAATATATTTCGCGTTGATAAATAAATGCCTCAATCTTATGTCCGCCTAAGAAATTTTAGATAGAATAGGAATACACATTGTCAAAATAAATGAAAGGAGGACTTACTGTAATATCTGTGTGTCAAGAACTCTTAATGAAGACTGAACTTAACTCTTCTTGAATACTATTAGTTATTGTTAGTAGTTATTTTTATATATTATTATTATTATTGAAAATTAACAAGTTTATGGTAAACACTATTAATTGTCTAATACAAACTTAAAAGTTTCTCTATTACGAATATGATTGCTCGAGGAAATGGATTTGATTAAATCAATTTTTTAACCTCAAGTTGTTGAAGTATTTTCAATTTTTGACATTATTTTGCTGATTAATAAGATACAGTAGTTCTTATTTTATTTAAAATATCATTGTATGTTCGGTTAACCAGTCTTCAATACTCCTAGTATTCTGACCAACATACACACCTTCACAATCCTTAACGAAAATTTCATAAATACACTCTATTTAATTGATTAATAATATAATTATTATCTTTTTATGGTTTTTCTAAGTTACTAGCATTACACTTAAGAACAAAAAGCTGCATATTATAAAAAATACAAGCACTAGAAGGTCACTTTCAATCAAATTATAATCTGAATTAATAATGTTTAAAATCGAAATTGAATATTTGACCTGTTCGACAATTTTACTATAATATGATTAAGAAAATCTGTTATTGGGTTGTTCAAAAGGACATAACCATTACTAATTTTATCTCTAATTATCGATAAACAGATACTATTCAATTCTATGGAAGTAGAAACGATGCAGTAGCTTTAATTTAACAGACTCTTTTGTTTTATGTTCTTCTTTGTGTAACATTGTCAAATGATGAAAAACACAACACAAAAACTAAGAGTCTGAGTTAATTTTGTTAAATGAAAATGACTTTATCATTTCAACTTAAATTGTATTGCTGTAAAACTTCCTCAAACTCTCGATCGCGACTTCCTCAAACTCTCGATCGCAACATCCTCATGAGGTTGTTGTTGATCCATTTGGATCCATTGTAAATAACCACGGCACCAATCGAGCATACAGCTTTTTGTGGATTTTCTTTCTCTTTTCCGGCGAGGTCTCCTTATGTAGTCGTCTTAACACATCGTAAAGCCTCATTTAAACTCTCCCACCCAATATATTGCTGTTATAAACTAAGGAGGAACCTTCTCACAAATTAATTTATTTATCGCATAACGATAACAAATTTTTTCCATGTTTACAAATTCAGTAGGTATCAGCTTTCTGTATTGATAGTTGCCAAACAAATACTAAACTTCGTCGGCAAACTTCCAAGAAAAGCTTTGGTATGTTATATTGTAAATAATTCATTTAAAACAAGCGCCATCTACTTCTATATCTAGGTCGGGTTCAATCATAGGGCTCATACCTTAAATTATTTAAAGTTATTTAGTGTGAATAGTTTATTACAGCGAAAATAGATGAGCATGGTAGTGAAACTGAAAAATTTGCATTTGTTTCTAGACTTTGTTCTGACTGACACAACACTTACGATCGACACGACACTTCTTTGACCTTGAAATACCCACATACAACTCAGTACTTTAAGTATAAAACAGGGACCAGGTTATATATTAAGAATCGGCTTCATCCACTAATAAACATTCCAATTTTCTGTTTACGATATTTTAGAGACGTGACCTACCTCAAAACTTACAGCACAAAAAGGGCAACGTTGCAAACAAACTTATATGGAGATTAAACTGAAAAAGCGTTCAGCTGGAAGCATTAAATAACGGCTTCAAGAAGTAACTAGAATGGCGCTGGTGTAGAAAGGGGGTATGATGTGCATTGCTAAATATATTATTAAGGTTTAGCCACTGGAAGGCAGGGCAAAATGGAAGGCTTAACTTTATGGTTATACAAAATGTGAAGTACATGATCATTATCTAATAATTTAATACGTTCTTATAGAGAACTTCTTAAATTACAAATATAAGCAAGGAATAGGTATTAAAAATCTCAAATCAAATAACAATATCGAGTCATTAAATAGAGGCATGAATAATTCCATCTTGCCCTTACGTGGAAGGCAAAATGGAGAGCACGTATGGGTAAGATGGAAAGGAAAACTAAAAGAGGTTTTCTATATTATTATGTAGTCTCTTATTAAGTACACATACTGTTCTGTTGATGACAGAACTCCTACCTGTCTTTTTACTTTAACGGAAATTATTCGAGGAGATCTAGTCGCGCTAGTCTTTATAGACCTAGTTTTAGCTTCATTCATCGCTTTTTGCATCGATTCTTCACTCCAAGAACCGCAAGTACTCCTCCTCTTATACTTAATAACCATCTAAAATGAAAAACCCTTAATTAGGATGCAAATTGAAAAAAAGTTTGCATAGACTTACCTGGTCTTTGCTGGCAATATATCAAATATCGTTAAAATATTTACTACATTTTTTTGTGTGACTCACATAACTTAAGCTACCTTATTAGAAATATATTATTCAATAGTGATATTTCTTACCTTCTAACAACAATAACACTTTGAAAATGTAATAATTTCGTAAGAATACCCTGGAGAATAAACAGATCACGTGCAATATAAGCTGAATAACGCCACCTCGACTAAATCCCGTTCATAAATGCAAGGTTGCCACGAGTATCTACCTGTGTGTGTAATAACTCGGTTGCTGTGTCAAACGATTTTGAGTTTCTAGGGAATTTCCATCTTACCTACTCCTTCCATCTGACCCTCCCTTCCCCTACTTTATCTTTTTTTCAACCAAGAATATGTATAATGTATAGTTTTCCTAACTATCTATGAGATATGCCCAGATATTTTGGCACGCTGTCTAAAATCCACCCTCTTACTATATCAGTTCCAGTCTTTTGTAATGCATTTTAACGGACACTTTTTTAATTGTATTAGATGAAACTACTCGTATCTTACAAAAGCTATTTTGGAAAATAGTCTGGTGATTCTTTGACATTTAAAAAATATCTACTTAAATAATGTTCCGATAAATTAATATATTATAATTAAAGTGAACTCGTTATATATCCTCAGAATATTAAATAGATGAAATATGTTGAATTACCTGTAATAAGTTTTTTAATTTTAATTAAAATTGGCCTTTGCAATTATATTTAAATTAAGAACAAAATTACACATTACGATTAATACTTGAGTCATAACAAAATAGTGATAATTATTTGATTTATATCTATTACCAAAAAGCACACAAAAATAGAGAAACAAGGACAAGGAGATAACGAGAGAGGGGAATTATATTTCCCAAGAACCTTTCGCTTCCTTTATTCAGTCTAAAGAGATTGGGACTCTTTTTCGTTTTATTAACCCCTGTTTGTTGTAGGTATGTTCCTCTTTTTTTCAATATTAACCAATACAAGTATGAAAAGGGTATTCATATATTTTTTGTTTGTTTAGAGCATTAATACATAAAATATATTTTTCTCGCAATTACTTTTAAATCTAAACTTCCTCACAGTCTATTAAATTATCGATCTCACTACGAAAGCCTCTACAGGACATTCCACTCTGTTTCTGATGCATTGTTGTTCTTTAAAAATACCACGTACGCTCAGGAAATTGAAAAGGAAGTTCCACGTCTACACAGAGTATATTAAGCAGTAAATATACCCGTATTTTTGGAAGCTCGGCTTGAAAAATGACTCACAATAATAGCGATATTTTTCAAAAGCGAACTGACAGCTTGTTTGGCGTACAAAATGAATAACGACAACCTGATAAAATAGCTTGTAATCGTCATGCAGAGAAATGGGCATACATTTAAAATAGATGTCCAACATCGATCACCATTTTTTTGATGATGTTTGAATACCCGACCTTTTGAAATGCTCGTTATATTTCATTGAAATCTTATAGAATTTGAACGAAAACACAATACAAATCGGTTGCATTGAGAATTGGCTTAAGTTAGTCCATACCAACATTCACGTTTCCTTAATTAGTAATAAATACTAAACTCATTCCCTCAGTTAGTAATTTTAAGATTTATTGAAGTTATCGACTGCAGGTGTCACATTTTATGACGAAATGTTCCTATGAACATATGTCCACAAACGTTTCGTTACCCATGTACAAGGTGTTGAAATCCTTTTGGAGCATTAATGACTTTATGATGTTTTCATAATCAGATCACAGAAATGGTCATGAAAATCTATAGGATGATACTTTTTCTGGGGTCACGTGATTTTTCTGCCCCTACAACTTTTTTTCAGTACGGCCCTGGCAATTGACAAAAATTGTAAATGAATATTTCTTATGAATTTGCAATATTTTTTATTTTTTGTTTTTTTTTCGTATCTACCACTGTTTTTGTGTAAAAAAAATGAAATGAAAAATGAATGAAATTTCCATATGTACCGTAGAAACAAACAATCTTTCGGTTATTTATTTTTCTAGTAGGCCGCTGTTATATCCATATATCATGTACAACGAGTCCAGCCACTATTACCTCGTTATTTTCCTAACCGTCTTCGCATTTTATTTTGTTTGCTAGAATATGATTAGACAACACCCAAAACTTCTTGAGCTTGTTTTTTTTCACGGACGAAGCAAGTTCTTCAAGGGAAAGCAATTATTAATAACCATCTCAACTACATATCGACGGAAGAAAATTCTCATGCTATCGTTGAAGCTCACCACCAGGAACTATTTTCTTTAAACTTATGAAGTGGATTTATTGGAGATCACCTAATTGGCCCACATTGAGATACATACACTCAGTTTCTAAACGAGCGAGAATGTGGTTTATGCACGATGGCGCTCCTGGCCATTTTAATATGAGAGCACGTCAATATTTGAAGAAAACATATCCAGAACGCTGGGTAGGTCGAGGTGGACTTCAATTTTGGATAGCTCATTGACCTGATTTAAATCTGATAGACTTTTCAACTTGGTTAGATTTATAAATGTTGGTATATAATGGAACTCCCGTTCAAGACATAGAAGACTTTAAAAACCGCATTATTGTTTCTTGTAGAGATTCATGTTTTTCAATCGAATACAAAGATCTATTTCTCGACGTCTATACTCCTGTGTAATAGGTGGAGGTGGCCATTTTGAGCACTTTATTTGATCTTTTCGTTTTCAAAGTTAGGTAAACTTGTTTTTTAAAATGATTTTGAAATAATAATAGCATATTGCATCACTGATTCTTTGTTTTTACTGTACATATGATATTGATCTTTTTTTACACAAAAACATAAGCGATTCATTCATTTACATTTTTGTCAATTGCCAGGGACGTGCTGAAAAAAAGTTGTGTGGCAGAAAAAACACGTGGCAGAAAAAGTACCACCCTGTAGATTTTCTTGGCAGTTTCTATGATCTTATTATGGAGACTTCATAGAGGCATTAATGCTCCAAAATTGAACAAAATTAACGAAAACTTTAGTAGTCAGAAGAAAAAAAACTGAAAAAATCGGAAGATTTCTTCAACACCTTTTACATGGGTAACGAAGCGTTTGTGGTTATATGTTCATAGGAACTTTTTGTCAAAAATGACTCAAGGGAGCATCTTGAAATCTTACGCACTTATTCGTTTACACCCTGTATATGTTAAAAATGTGTCATTGTGTATCTAAATCAACAGTTGTCATATATATATGTTATTTGCTAAGATTTTGTTATTTATTGTCCATTTAAATCTAGTGTTGTATATTAGGATTAAAAAAATAAAATTCTAATATGATTACTGACATTTGAGTAACTAATTGTATTGAGTTTGTTCTTCACTTTGTGATATCTGCAAAACTGTTAAATTATCTTAAATCAGCCTGTGTTAAGGGCACATTGAGGAAATTACCCAGGAGACTAGATTTTTTCGTATGTAGATTTCTGATGTTGAAAATTTTGAAATAAAATTTGTTTCGAATCACTTTGGTCAGAATTAGATACTGATAGTTATAGTCCAGAGACAGTCTATATAAATTTAAATATGGCTAATTCAATAGATTTTTCAGCTTTTCGGCTACCGTTTCTATACGGCGCCAGTTGGGATAGGCAGACTAAGCTTATTTTCCTTTTTTTTAAATATTTGTAACTTTTTTCTACATTCTTGCGTGCTATTCAATCACATACGTTTTTCTTAGCCACAAAAGAACATTGCAGTTTCTTTCTCATTTGAATAATACATACGCGTTGTTAGATTTTTGTTGTTTCTTTGATTCAATAATATGTTGGTGCCTAACCCATTCATTTTGTGAATATGTAGACGAAATAATATTAAGTCTTTCAAATTTTAGTGCTAAACTCCACTTGACCGACTCGCGATTCGTGTAACAATAAAATTATTAGTTAATAGACAAATAGTCATTAAATAAGTTAACATAAAATACAATTTAATAAACATAGCAAGTACATTATATTTTTTCTTTAGTAATTATTTTTTATCTTATTTACAATTATGAACAAAAAAATAAGTTATCCTTTCATTTCATCACCAGTGGAATGGCATTTTCTAATACTTAAAACTCTCATATATGCGAATTTTTACAAAGATTACTAACCAATTTCTAACCTTCGAAACTGCCAAACATGCAAATGTCTTCAAAAAATTTAGGAGCTGTTTTTAAGAAAAGCTGGAAATGCATGCACTTTTATTAATATTTGGTAGATTTTGCTATATGATATATATCTTTACATAATTTGCATTGATGAGTAACAAAAGCATAAATAATCCTTTGAAGTCACTTTCAAATTGCAAAATTGATTAAATAAAGTTCTGAAATATTTATATTTTTGGTTCTTCTTTAGTCTTTCATTAACTTAACATAGGTAAGTAACCTATAGATGATTAACACATTAGATTTCACTCCAACTGATCAGAGGAATATTTTTGAACAATAGGCATGTTTAAATTTGAAGACGCGAGATTGCATAGGATTTTCGAGAGAATCTACACAGAGGTTCCGAATCTGGAGCCGTTCCGTGTATTGCTGTTCTCCCTTAACTGGACAGAATCACTAAAATTAAAGTGAAAATTTTATCGTGACATTCTGTCCTAGGAATGTAACAAATTACAAACGCTCTGCTAGATATTTGTTAAATAATAATTAAAGATTGAGACTACTAGAACCCGACCAGAAACAATATATGTTATATTTATTTATAATATATATTGTCTTGCGTAAAATGTTAGTATATATCTTGTTTAGGATCCTCATATCTGAAATTTTTAAATAATAATTAAAATTGGACAGAGGTATTTTTGCAATTGAAACAGAGGTTGAGTTTTTTCTAAACTATTTATACTCTCACTTGCTGACTCGGTAAGCATTGTTCTGCTATTTCCGGTAGATGGCTTGGTTTGGTATAAATTGCCTATATAACAATAAATAATAAAATATGTTCGTAATTACACAGAAATGATGTTCCTATGACAAAATTTCCTTCATAAGAGGAAATAGCGCAAACATTCAACTTTGCTTCCTCACGTCCTCAATCAGTAAAGTCTTTCAGGAGTTGCACGATAATAAACTATTATTTGCCATAAAATTGTCAGTTTGTCTTGCAAATTACAAAAAATATGATTCTTTAGAAATAACAGTTTTAAGCGTTTTTTGATTTTGCAAATTAGATATCGGCCGACCGGAGTTTAAAAAACAGTTTCAGTTTTATTTAATTCTCTACGTATGGAGAAAATGGACTTACGCGATGCATTCAATACAATAATTCGTACTTCTTTACCAGTAAAAAAATTTAATGCTCACTTGTAGTCGAATTTAATGTTTTAAGTAGGGTGCAAGCATTTGCTGTTTTTCTTTCTTGAAAAAATCTATTGATTGAGCTCTAGTTTCTATGTGTGGTTGTCATTAATTGACTATCCCAAAATAATGGCCTTCAGCATTGAAATTGCTTTCTTTATTTCGGATATATTAAATTCGATATCTTGATCTTTGGGATCTCATATAAATCGCTATGAAAAGACGGTGATGGTTTTCTCCCAGTGCCTCCGTAAATATCATATCTATTTCCTTTGACATACATACACAGACTTCGTTTCCATTTTCCAAATGAGTTCACTCTAATAACAGGAAATATGATGACGTCTATACTTCCAACATTGATCTATGAGAGCTTGTACTTACTCGAAAACTATACACGAGTTCTGAAACTAAGAATAAGCTCTTACATTTTGAAATATTGCAGATGTTTGTTATTCGTTCCATTCATGATATCAGTTCGCTCTAACAGACTAAACAACTATTAGGAATAATATTTTTTTATTTGTTCAACAAACAGTCGATTTCAATATCGGTACTTGAACCTGAATGTGTCATACAACTAAAAAAAGGTTTGAAAAAAAATGTTGAGGTTTTCATGTTATATTTTAGATTGTGTTTATTGAATTACTTCTGATCAGTTTAACAGGAATGCTTCAATTTAAACAGATAATCGTTCGTTGAAGGTTAAATATTAAAGTCAAATTCTTATCTGAATTTTTTATACGATGAAATCATTCCATATTGTGGTTACAATTACACGATTACAGTATCTGCATAACGTAAATATTTTTTGTTTTCATTTTTCTTAATTTGTTATACATTATTAGTAGTTATATTTTATCACTCGTAAAAATCAACTGCGATATATATCAAAAAGTGGTCCATATTTGTATTTTACTAAATTTAAATAAATGCTTCTGTATTAAAACAGCCCGCTTTAAGTGTCTGACACCTGACCTGTTGGTTCAGAAGTGTTGGAGTTTTAATAGGGAATTTTGAATACTATAACTTTTTTATGGTTCACTGTTAATTTTTTTTTAAAAAAAAAATCTAATAGTACAGGATCCGTGGCCTATTTTTTCACTTGATTACTATCAAGCTAATTTTCCGTGAGTAGCTTCATTTTGATAAGACGCCCAACAAATTCCTGTGCGAAAATTTTTGATTGTGGTAGCTAACAGAGGTAGCAATGATAAAATATGTCGATTTGATGATTCTTCAATATTTATTACTAACTGAATTGTTTTTATTAAATCTTATGATAATTATCTAAATTATTTGAAAAAATATTTGTCCTACAAAATCTATGGTTTCATCAAAGAGTCCTCCCCCTCCAACATGTATTGATAACGAGATCAAATGATTACTAACCAGCTGATTTTTTTTTTTACTTAGTTAATATATATATATAATGTAACGGTCATATTGTCCTACAAATTCCATGGTATGTTATCCCGGTCCTACGCTGAGAAATTGTTAATACCATAAGACCATTTTTCTCATTACTAACTGTAGGACAAAAATATTACATAATAGGTTAGTGTGTTCAGTGCCCAAATAAAACAATGTCCTACAAAAAAAACAGGTATGTATCACTTGTCCGACAAGAATTGTCATTTTTTCGTTTTCCTATTTCTAACATAAGATACAGTGAAAAAATCTTTTTTAAAATTTAAATAAGTTTATTTTTTTGGAAAATTAGGTACAAAAATTGGTGTATTGGTGTATTGGTGTATTTATAGATAAAAAAAAAATTAATCTTCATCATATTCATCTGATGAATCTTCATAATCTTCTTCGGCGCTCTCGCTTGCACGCTCGGCTCAGGCGGAACATGACAATGAGTCATACTTTTTCGTGCGTGCTGCTGGCGTTCATCGATTTATAAGACGTTATATTATCACGTCAAAATATATTCAAATAATTTCTCGAAAGACAAAAAAAAATAAAACGTAGTTAACTGAAAAATGCTTACTAACACGCTTATACTCGACACAAACGTGGGATACCTACTACGACGGAGTAAAAATGCTCTACGCACGCGTAACGGCGTGACTCAGCTGTTGTAGAAAAATACAGAAACCCAAGCCGCACAAAGTTTTCTTTGTTATTGTTTTGTTTAATTTCAGTTGACGTTCAGTAATTTTTTAACTTATTGTTGAGTGAAATCTACCAAAAAGTCAACATTTTTTTTTCTCACGCTTGAGAAATAAATTGATTTTTAATTTCATGACTTTCCAATATATATTCAATTGGAGCACCGCAATAGCGTACCACGCTATTTTTACATCAAGGATCTGTACTACTACTTTTGACCGTAGGACCGGGACAACGTACCACGGAATTTGTAGGACAATATGACCGTTACATTATATAAATATTAACTAAGTAAAAAAAAAAAATCAGCTGGTTAGTAATCATTTTTGGTGATCTCGTTATCAATACATGTTGGAGGGGGAGGACTCTTTGATGAAACCATAGATTTTGTAGGACAAATATTTTTTCAAATAATTTAGATAATTATCTTAAGATTTAATGAAAAACAATCCAGTTAGTAATTAATATTTGAGAATCATCAAATCGACATATTTTATTATTGCTACCTCTGTTAGCTACCAATATCGAGAATTTTCGCACAGGAAATTGTTGGGCGTCTCATCAAAACGATGCTATTCACGAAGATTCAGCTTGATAGTAATTATTTTTACATCAATGATCTGTACTACTACTTTTAAGCGTAGGAACCGGGATAACATACCACGGAATTTGTAGGACAATATGACCGTTACATTATATAAATATTAACTAAGTAAAAAAAAAAAAATCAGCTGGTTAGTAATCATTTTTGGTGATCTCGTTATCAATACATGTTGGAGGGGGAGGACTCTTTGATGAAACCATAGATTTTGTAGGACAAATATTTTTTCAAATAATTTAGATAATTATCATAAGATTTAATAAAAACAATTCAGTTAGTAATAAATATTGAAGAATCATCAAATCGACATATTTTATCATTGCTACCTCTGTTAGCTACCACAATCAAAAATTTTCGCACAGGAATTTGTTGGGCGTCTTATCAAAATGAAGCTACTCACGGAAAATTAGCTTGATAGTAATCAAGTGAAAAAATAGGCCACGGATCCTGTACTATAAGTTTAATAAATTCACTACAACATTTGTTCCAACTCATTTTATGAAAATTACAAATCATTTTATAATATTTACTTAGCATTTGCCAAAAATAATTCAGTAATATTTATTACAAATATTGTAATTTTAAGAAACAAATGATCCTTGAAATCTTTAGTAATTTTAAAATACTATATTGTAATTATACTACACAACTCATTTCAGCTAAGGTTAGGAAAATTACAAAAGAATTGTAGTAATTTTTATTTTGAAAATTATTAAAATACAAAAACGATTGTTAAATTTTTAATGCTCTCATTATAATTTCCATTATAATATTGTTTTGTAATTTTCCAAATAAAAATGTAAATCTGAGATAATTTTTATAGAAATATTCTCCGCAGTGCCGTAACATTACAACTCGTGTCGATTTTAAAAATTAATAATATATATATATATATATATATATATATATATATATATATATATAATTCCTCATGTCTTGGAAAATTACTTGAAATGCAATATAATTTGTATTAGAAAACTATTATAATTTTGCAAAAATTTTCAACAGTGTTGCAGCTCCATTTATTTATGGAACAACTTCTCTAATAGGTAATATATAAACAGGTGCAATTTGCTAAAAAAACTTTTGAACAACTGAAAATATTTCTGTACATTTATTTGAACATAATGATTTGTACTTTTCGAGATTTTATAATCCATTGAACGTGAGACAATATATCGTTTCTAGTCGAGAACTTCCATCAGTTGCGGTTCCCTCAAATGATTGAAATCCGGGATGATTTTTATGTCATTTGGAAACACTAGTTCACACATACCCAAAATTAGATTGTAAAATCTTAAAAAGTTTCATAGTTACTTTGGTAGGTTTAATTAATCTACCAGTTCTTTGTTGTTATTTCTATGGTAGGATTTACTGGAAATGGCGTCTCTTTAAGCTAGTTTTTCTCTTATATTCCTAGATGTGGATATTTGTTTTCCATTAAAATGGGCATAAGATTTCTTACCTAAAAATGAATTAATTTCTTTATTTTTTTGAAAATATTGTCACATATCATATTCGAAGCAATATTCATATATTTCCGTATAAATCTAAGTTAAAATAGCACGTATATTCAAATTGAATAAACTATCTTGATTGCTTTAATAAGTTTTAGTCAACCTCCGAAGTCTTTCTTGTGATTTATATCCTAAGAATCACAGAGAAAGGACGTTACACACAAGACTACTCCCGTTTTGGGATTTCAATACGTTTTCTATACTACTGATTAGTATCTTTAAGACAACTTCAATTTATGATAGCGTTAAATTCCATTTCTAATTAAAGTAGTAATTATTTTCATTTGGCCTTTATTGCCACCTCTGTCTTCAAATGGCGTTTTTAGTAATAATCCCTTCGTAATTATACCATAATTTTTGTATTTTAAACGCAATATTAAGCTGTACTCTATAATAATACCAGTTCTTGTTTTACAAACATACAAGTATTTGAAAAACCGCAAATTAATTCATACGTGTATGGGAAATGGAATATCTGGTCTTCGAGTGATAACTCAATGTGTTCTCTAATCTTAAAGTTCCAGTAGCTTTTAAAAAGACTCCATGTATCACAAGAATAAATTTCAGGACAAAAGCTTAATAACGAACATTATTACATCACAGTTTTCTGGGGTGTAATTATCTGTAATTATACAATTTAACAGACTATACCACAAATAGCGTTATCATATTCAGCCATCTTGTTCAGAAGAATTTTACTCGAATATTATCCATCAGTTTTAATCTGCTTCTCTAAAGACCCTTATCCTAATTTGAATAGCGACTCTTTCGTTTGAGGATAAAGCTCATAAAGAAAAGCTTTTCTTTAATAATGAATTTAGTCGGTTTAGGGGAAAAAGTTTTATTCCATTAAGCACCACTGAGGATAACTCTCTAGGACAATCTTTACTTTGCGCCTTACTGAATTTGATAAAATCAGTAAATTCTGTCACCAACCTCAAGTTTTTACCGATCGAAAACTTTTAGGCACAGAATAAATACAATGTACAATGTCTTTTCTTAATATTGCCTGAGATGTCCGTAGGTTCAAAGGATTCAATTATTCCAAAAATAAATTGTCTTTATTTAGTCACAAACTCACAACTAAAGTTCAATAACTGCTTTTTTAGACTATATCACACTTCGACATCAGTTGTTCTACTATTTCGCTATCTACTCCACACCACTGCTTCTATACGGCCGCATATATAATCCGTCGCACTCTCGATTGTTGTCTGTAGTAAAGGACTCGAAATTTTAATTATACCAGTAGTCCTATATTTACTGTCTACCTTTGTTTATTCGGATAGATATTATTTTTATATATTTATATTTAAAGTGCGGTTAAAAACAGAAATCCAGTTGTATCAAGTCAGTTAAATGAGGTGGCCATCTTATTGCGGTCCCAGAGCAATTAACTTTATCAGATATGTATTGTAAATTGCGATTTCAGTCGCATACTGTACGGTGATACACCATCTTTTATGAAAATCAAAATGTCTTTGGTTAAGTAATTACAAAAGGTTTTCAAAAGTAAGATAAGCTAGAGGAGAAAGATGTAACCTAAAGAATTATTTCTAAAATTACAGTAGATTTGTTGATAGCATCGAACAACAGAACAATAATAACGCCACAAAAGCTTAATAACGAACATTAATACAACAAGTTGTTTTCTGAAGGATATTTGTAGCATTTATTTTTTCAGTGTTTAAGGAGTTTCTGGGAAATAACACGTCACGAAATTTCTGTATATTTCTGACCTAAACTCCGAAACGTTTGGAAATATACAGAAATTTCGTGATGTGTGGTGTTATTTCCCAGAAACTCCTTAAACATTAATACAACTCCGTATTCTGAAATCTGTCGTAATTGTCAGTAAGTGATATAATCTAACAAAATATTGCGTCATTAGCGTTTAAGAAAATTTTGACTGAAATATTACCTACCAGTTTTAATTTGCTTCCCTGAAGATATCTAAACTTAAATAGCGACTCTTTAGTTTAAGAATAAAGCTCACCAAGAAAAAAATCCCTAATAATAACTTTAGTCAGAGAAAAATGATCTGTTTCATTAAGCACCACTGGGGAAATTTGTAGGACAATCTTTACTTTGCATTATTACGTCTCAACACTTGAAATTTTTCTAGGCCATTCCCAGCCATGAAGTAATTGGTATTTGTTTCAAAATGCCAAAAATCTAACTATGTAAGGAGAAACCACTGAACTGAAGGTTTTCATTGAGGTAACAAGAAAGCAAATATGGAAATCGTATTCTTATTCTGGATCCAAACTATAGCACACCTAGATTGTTAAAAGTTGCTGAGAATCCTTATGGAGAACGCCAGATACCACCCGATAGTGGACAAACTCAAACGAAATTGATATATAATTGCAACAGGAAAATGGAACTCCAAAATTTTATATAGAACTCTCTCTCTATATATATATATATATATATATATATATATATATATATATATATATATATATAAGTTCCACTCACCTCCATGAAGGCTTTCTATCAGGTTCGATTATGGTGTTGTTTTCCAGACCTCTCTCAACTCGCTCAAAATTGATCGTCTCCAATTATGTGCTGGACTTCCTACTCGTCTTTTCCCGTTCTAGGATGATCCTAGCGATGGTTTTCGGTGGCTTTCTAGAGTATTGCCAATCCAGTCCCACTTTCTGCGTGGGATCTCTAGTACTATTTATTTTTGTGGATTTCTACGCCATAGTTCTATATTGATGACTGTATCAGGTCGAAAAATGAGTAGTTTCCTGCGCAGAAACCTGTTCACAAATTTTTGGAAGCCTTGTTGTTATTTCTTTGGTGACCTTCCACCTTTCACAACCCTATAGCAAAACCGACTTTACATTTGTGTTCACAAAGTATCCTATTATTATCTGGAAAAGGAAGATATTGGACACAAATATTATGAACGTGAGCCAGTTTAGAAAGTCAATAGCAAATCAAGTTGGCAGTAATAACT
This sequence comes from Octodonta nipae, assembly GCA_034190945.1. Classification (NCBI taxonomy): domain Eukaryota; kingdom Metazoa; phylum Arthropoda; class Insecta; order Coleoptera; family Chrysomelidae; genus Octodonta; species Octodonta nipae. Next base: position 118,892,163 of record CM067219.1, on the reverse strand, counting down.
GTGCAATATAGTATGCTTGTAATAGCGATCCTCACCATTGTAATCGTATATCAATAATGGTAGACAAAAATTGTAGAACGTAAAATCGGTAGTTTCTGTTCCCAACTTTCAGTTTGCGTCGATAGAAAACATTTCTTAGTGTTAACAATGGTGGGTTGCAACAGTTCAAGACCTAGTGAAAGGAACGGCTAAAAAGGAAATTAATTAAAACAGCGATAATTTTACATAAGTAATTATAGCAAACACTGCGTACGCATCACTTATGAAAGACACGATCGTACAAGGTGCTCTTCCTTCTTGTAATAACTGTTCTTTCAGAACGAGCGAGATTCAATGTCGAGATATGATTCATCATACTTTCCGAGCAGATTACACGGAATGGCGCTCGTTCACGTAAACGGCTTAATTGTAAATTACAAACACATGTTAATGCAGTCACGAGATTGTTATTGCGTAACAAAGGTCAGGTCTTCAAGACCGCAGATGATTTAAGTTGGGAAAAATTATAAAAAAAATCTTAATATTCTAACAATTACGATGTCTTTTCTGAATGAGTGTTGAGGTGATCTTTTACGAGTACTATTTTGCCTGTACATGGGTTTTTATCTCCAAAGTTTTTTCCTTTAACAGATAAGTATTTGAAGTTTAAAAATGGAACAAAGTGTAGTAGGAAAAAATTGCTCGGATTACTGGTTGTCTCTATAAGAATTCTTTTTCACAGATATTCTGAAAGAGATGTCTACATTATCATCAAACAGTACTCCTGGGTAGAAATGGTGTTTTGTATATTATGCGATGTTTGGAGACGTTGCAACTCGAAATCTGGAATCGTTATCAACCACTGCGTGTTGTAAATGAACATTTTTTCTTAATTTCGGATTAAGGTCTTAGGAAATAAATCCATGAAAGTGATTTGTGTTCATGTGGCACTCATTAATTCGTCTAGACATGTTTTTGGTAAGGTGGTCTATTTCCTCTTGAGGAATCTCATTCCATGCTTCCAGTACCTGGTGACAAAGCGCCACCTGAGTTGGTGGAGCATGGGGTAAATTTTTCAAACGTCGGTGGTCGTTTTGCCTTTGATCAAGAGTAAATGTGATCAAGTACCTGAAGCAATAGCAGTTTAATACCATAAGTCTCACAATGTGATGAATATTAGGACAATATAAAAACATTCCAAAATGTCTTATGCACCGACAAATAAGCCTTCCATATGTTGCAAACCATTGATTTGCAATCATCCGTGTGGATGAGGAACAGTTCAGAAAAGCCAAAACTAACATGACATTCTGCAACCCTTGCTCTTCGTGTTCGCTCTCCCTGAAACCATGCTTGAGAAAAAAGCACCATGGCATTGATATTCCTATTCTATCAAGTTAAACTCCCTGAATGAAAATGAAGCTTGTTATTAAACTCATTTCTGGAAATTTGCTGTCCTTCTTACTCTAGACATAATAAACAAAGGAACATCTTTCCAACGAAGTACTTGCACATTCCCTGTTCTTACGTAACCTGCACACAAAGTAAGAAATTTAAACAATAAAAGGTTTTCATTCTGTTCAAATTAATTACCTACCTATTTAGTATATTTTTAAAGTCGATGCTTACATATCTAATACTTCATCAAACTTGTTTGTTTTGTAAAATACTATTATGAAATTTCACCAATCCGGATGTACATCCTATTAAACAAAAAATAATAATTATTGAAATCGGTTTACAACTTTTTTGGAAGTCGATAAAAAAATCATGCCAAATTGATAACTCCTCATTTTTGGAAGTTGGTTAAAAATGCATGCCGAATTGAGGACTTCCTCCTGTTTGGAAGTCGGTTAAAAAAATTCATGCCGAATTCATAAACTCCTCCTTTTTAGGAGTTGGCTAAAAAAAATTCATACCGAATTAACAACCTCTTTCTTTTTGTATGGTCATTAAAAAATTCATGCCACATTGATAACTTCTCCTTTTTGGAAGTCGGTTAAAAATAATCACACAGAACCTCCCCCTTCTTGGAAGGTGTTTAAACAAATTCATGCCTAATTGATAACCTCTTCTTTTTGGAACGACGTTTAAAAGAATTCATGCCGCATTGATAACCTCCTTCTTTTTGGATGTCGGTTAATTAAAATGTTATAACACGAAAAGTTGGAATCTTCCGAGTAAGATGGCGAGACAGCCACACCTGTACATAGATAGTTCGTTATAAAAGTAAAATTTTTAAACAGAAACTAACGTTAAGTTATAAACAATTATATATAAGAGTTCAGTATTTGGTTAGTGATAATTTAAGTGTTAAATTTCCAAGGCTAAGTTAGCCATTCATAAAAGGTTACTCCAATTCTGTTTCTTCCACAATAAAAGACGCTAAAAAAGTGTAAAACACAGTATAGTGAAAAGTTAAGGTTGTATATTTTTGGAAATTCCAATATTTTCCTCTGTGAATAGACTTAAAAAACTTATTATAGTGTTAGTAAAGAAAAGTTAATAGAGAAGGGATTCCAAGACTGGCTGTCCCGGTTGAATAAATGTATATAAAAATTGAAATTTATTCATTTATTTAATTTACGGTAGAAAAGCATATAAAAATATAAACCTAGTGGGATATGAAGTAGTAAAAAATATAAATAGTTTTTTGCATTTTTTTATGAATCGAGAGAAGACAAATGCTTAGAGCAAGACTCGTCTTCTGTCACTGAGTAGGCTGGCTAAATAACCTATTAAAGTTGATGGCAATAAAGGAAGGAAGAAGAAGAAATATTATAACACAAATGCCAATGAACAGATATGGCTAAAAAAATAATATTATTTTGTCTTAACCCAAGCAAACATTGATACAAAATATTATTGAAAGAAACTAACGATTACCGGGTGTTCTGATTTCTAATATCACCTAATATCCATATACAAAAACAACTCAATTCATATTAATATTAATTTATTATGATTGTTATATAATAAAAGTTTATGTGAAATGAATCTACAGCCTGTTTGTTTTCGTTTACGACCTCCCACGTTTGACAAAAATGCCCCGCGTAATAACTTCCAGAAACCATATTTCTTCATTAGATTAGACTCCCCCGTTTGGTCGTTGGTCGCTGTCGCCAGAAGCATTCGCTGCGACAATGGCGCATTATTCATTGCGAGTTAATCTCCTTAATGCCGGGGATCAAACGAAATCGAACCGGAGAATGCATTAAAGGTCTGTGAACTGCAATTATTTCGATTCCTGCGGGCCGAACGGTCTCCGTTGGGACACCTACGTTAATCGATTGGTTTTCGAAGTATGCCAAATATCAAATAACTCCAACTAAATTATCTGCGTTTTGTATGCTGCTCGATAGACTAAAGCAGTTACGATTAATTCTCCAGACTTCTCCAGATGGGTTTTATGTTCCAGTAATTCAGGCTGAATTGTTGTATTTGTGTGATATTTATCTACTTTTCCCGTATCCAGTATTCATTCACTGCCGTAATGGAAAAATATTTTTAGAAAGAAGCTCGTGACGCCAAGTTACACTTTACCATTGCGGGGTATGCCGAAAAAAGTGACAGACAACTAAATACCGTTGACACCATGTTTGGGAATTCTCAGATTACTAAATCTGGCCGGTTACACTAATTTCGGGAAGACCGCGACATATTAGCAATCCGGATGGATAGAATCAGGTTAGAATACGCTGCGAGATGTACGATAATGATCGTTTTTATTAATTTCAGTCATTTGAAGAATACACAACTGAAGGTCACACTTAGAAATAAAATTCTATATTAAAACTATTACAAAATTTGAAAAACGGAATATCACATAAAATCACAAAGTGATTGTGGTTGCATGTTGATAACACCCCCACAAAGAAAAAAAACAAAAGTTGTCTGAAATGTACATGCGACATAGATTTCCGATGTATTTTCGCCCGCTGAACACGAATCCGGTGTCAGAATTGCTCCATCACCCTTCAATCTAGTACTTGCTAGGAGACAAAACGAGTATTTTGATTGACTACTTTCTTTAACTGATTAGAGATGATATTCGTCATTTAGCTAATATTTACTTTGTAACAAGTGAGTCCAGAAAAGATTTCATGGTTTTATTAGAAAAGTGAAAAGTGTAAATAATGTCAACAATATCAAAATTGTCGAACATGACAGTTTTGATTTATTTCATTGTGCTTGAGGAGAAAATAAATCCTGTTTGTTAGTACATTCCCTGGAGCAGCGTTACAATAGGTTCTCCCTGTAGCAACAAGGATTTCTTGTGACTAGAATTACATTACATTTCTACTTGGTGTGAAACCCCAATTTGATTTGAACATTTTACATGTAAATGAAATATTTTGACTGCTACTTAGAAGTATATATTAAAATCAAAAGAGAAAATCTAATCAAATAATATTTTGTAGCAAATGTTTTTTCCAGATACACCACTGATATTTGCAAAGTTTGCAACTAAGTTTTTTTTTAATAATAATCGCAAAATTGAGTCTAGAAGTCTACAAAATCCTGTGACATAATTTACGGATGATCCTTTACGGAGCTTAGTACCCATTAACATTTAGAATGTCTGACGTCATCATTTTATACCTACATGACAAATTTCAGCAAAATTTCGTTCAACCGTTCTCGTATCAAGAGGTAATTACACAATTACACTATAAGGTGGTCTATTTCACTCTCCGATCCATAAAGTATAGCTGTATAATAAATTCACGTCGATCTGTTCATCCATTGTTGCTTGAAACATTAAAAAAATCAACAAACACATTTTGGTGTTTATGATATTAGTAGGAACGAAAGTCACATATCCGCATTCACTTTCAACTTGAAAGCAACTTGACTATGATATATGATCTTTGGATGTTTTTGTGCTACCCGATATATCTAAAAAACAGCAATTTTCCTTTGTATGTCAAGTAAAAATGTCAAAACGATATAGCTTTCAAATTTATATTTTATTTATATATGTTACTGCAATTGAAAACAAAGTCGGTTTAAGAATTTGAAACATTTAGATTTTTTTGTAATATATAGCCTTTTTTCTTAAGTGTAGTGTTATTGACCAAAAAGAAAGTTGTGGAATTAACACGGTTATGATGAGACCGGCCGGACAAGAAAACATCTGTAAAAGCCTTGTAACAGAAGACCAACAAAAAGGTGAAAGGAGAACCTACAGACACTGAATAAGAAGCAGATAGACAGGAATAAATTCCTAGTCATGTGAACAACAAGATGATAAACATATCCAAATTCAAGATTCTTCAGAAATTATTCTGAAATGAAACACCATTACTCTTTCAGGTACACTTGGTCTACAACTTGCGTTTAAAATACGACATATGACACTTTTCTTGCGAGTCTTTCTTGCACTTAATCTGTTTATAGTCAAGGGTACCTATGCACCATGATTTTTTAACTATGTTTAATATATGTTAAACAACATGGAAAGGATTTTTAGTTTAGAGAATCACTATAGAAGTCAAAAATTTATTGAACATTTTATTCTCTTTGTCAGTTTTCGAACTTCATTCAAAAATGGAAGAAAAGTTAAGAAGTTATTTCTCAGCTTCATATTACCGTGAAAAAGTTATAAGAAACGTCTAAAACAAAACATACCCAACAATATTTACGTCATTATATCCCAGATGGAGGTCGCCGACAAATTGACGAAACTACGCGACGTATATCAATTTTTTTCCAAAGCCTTCTGCACAAGACAGCTACGTCAGTAAAGGAGACAAGCAATCAACTAAATCCGCACGGGCATATTGTGTAAATACACTCCAGATTGGAAAGTAATGAAACGAAACGGAAAAATAATACTAAGTGCAGATGTTGAGGTTGACATCATATTTCAAAAAAATCCAACGGCTTTCGCTCGTTTGCGAAAAGAGATTCGAGATTTTATCGAATCTGAAGCGTCGATATATATTGAGAAGTGAAATTCTATACAACCCTACGCAATATAATATGTCCTTTGGTATAAAGAAAATGCTGTGGCGGTTCAAATAACTCCAGTTTATATGGATCTGATGGTAAATTGGTCAAAGGCTACCAAAAATTACTAAGGATGTCAGATATCAGCTAAAAAGAACTATCTAGAAGATTTTGGTCCAATAAAATGGCATGAACTGGAATTTATTTCAATCTATACAGTATTGAAGAAAATGGTCAGCCTAAAAATAATTAAATTACTGTAGGAAGCAAAGTTTCAAAATTATTTATGATTATTTCCAAATTAGTCATCAAAGCAAAATTTTTTTTAAATATACCTTATATATCTTTGGATATGTATTAAAAGTTACTCGGCATTTATGTTACATAAACTGCTACTGTACTTGTAAACAAATTGCAACTTAACCTCAAATAAAAATATACAATGTCAAAAATCAACTATTTTTAGTCAACAACGGTGGATTCTCTTTATACGCTCATGTTCCATTTTTCTACAAAATGTTCACTCTACTCAGCACCTTGCCGTTTGGTTGGCCAGCAGGTGCGAAATATGGCTTTAGGTCTTATCGTTCAAACCGGACAAATCATTGCCCGGTAAGAAACCCGTCGAATTACTTTATACATATAATTGATGTTAAAATGAATAAGTAATTTAAGAATTTCAATATTAATTATTTATTTAAAGAATACAAAGAAACTAATGAAAAAAGTTGAACTAGTTGAGATTTGAAACCAAGACCCTGTGTACCGTGAGGTGGAAAATTATCCCCTAAAGTTTAAAACTATTCTACATTTTTGTGTTACTTTAATATTTACATTAGAATATATATTTTCTATTTGCCACTTGTATAAAGCTAATTTATGTTCAACCTGTTGCGAGTATTTTAAAATCAATCTCAGTAGATGGTGCACTTTTTGCACTAAATTTTATCATACTTTTAAACCGAAATATTGATATAGCCCTCCCTAATTATTAAACATTTTGTTATAAAATTTGTTATTAGGTTCGTTTAAACAACTGATAACACAACAGTTTTTCCAAATTGTGAATAAAAACATTCCTTACATCCTTTTTGAAAATTTTTGTTAGAAAAGTAATCTAGCAGATCTTTACTTTCATATTTCTTCTACATTACAATCGCTGTATATAGACCAATCAATAGAGATTTTTTCGTGCAAAAAATACTATCAGGATACTGCCTGTGCCATCACATTAAAAATGATTTGTAGTGATATTTTGCTATCTTTTCCACTCGCAACTATGGTTTTTTACTTTATTATAAACAAATGAAACAAGAAAATTGCGTTTTTTTTCGTTGCATGTTTATAAAATGAAAAATAATAAACTAATCTCAATGGTGTCAACAGGTAAATTGTAAAGCATGGAAATACCAATGAAATGAGCCCAGGATAGATCCGATAAGATCTTTAGTAACAGAGAAAAACAAAAAATACTGGAAAATTTAGCGGTTTTCTTTATATTATTATAACTCCGTCACTATCGAAGTTTTAGAACTGGGCTTGTGGGAACTGATAGTAATTGATATCTACCTTATGCGTGACTAAACCAGGCGCTATCGGTTTATAAGTTTTTGAATAATTGCGATCTGAAGTGTTTAGTCCACTATTCTTGCAGTGTGTCTCCATGCGACATGGATCGTCAAATATCAATTCAGAGTAGAGATGTTGAAAGTAGAGGTATCATTCTACAACTCCTCTATTTTCATTTTTCATTAAATGTCTGTGAAATATACGAAAAATGTTTGCAAAAATGAACAAAATTTGGTGAGCGTATGAATGTGTTCGAGTAGTGGGGGGAACACGGTTGTTGAGGGGAATTGCTAACAATAATTATTGTCGATAGTAACTGTCACTTTGACAGATGGTGAAAGAATTTAATCGTTAAAAAAACTTCTATACAGAGTGATTTGTTCGATTTTATTATATCAAATGAGAACTGTTTATTAATATATTTATATGTAAATGGTTTCTCGGAAATGTTTTTGCTTTAATTTGTGGATTTTGGGTTTACGAAATATGGAAGGAGAGTGGTCATTAAAAAAATTCTTACTTGTGAGGATTTTAAATATGAAAACGATCTATGTATGTGCCTCTACTATATATTACTATACGCTTCCCCTCAACAACCGTGTTTCCCCCACTCTTTGGATACATTCATACGCTCGCCCATTTTTTGTCATGTTTGCTAACATTTTTCAGATATTTCACAGACATTTTGTGAAAAATGAGAATAGAGGCTTTGTAGAATGACACCTCTACTTTCAACAACTTTTTTCAAAATTGAAATTTGATTATCTATGACGCATGGGGCACAATGCAAAAATAGTGAACAGAAAACTTTATATCACAATTGTTCAAAAACTAATAAACCGATAGCGCCTGGTTTTGGCATACATAAAATAGATGTAGATTACTATCAGTTCCTACAAGCCCAGTTCTACAGCTTCTAAGTGACGAAGATACGATTTTAAAAAAAAATCCTCCAGTTTTCAGTATTTTTTGTTTTTCCCTGTTACTAATGATCCAATCGGATCTAGCCTGGGCTCATTTCATTGGTATTTTCATGCTTTACAATTGACCTGTTGACACCATTGAGATTAGTTTATTATTTTTGATTTTATAAACATGCTAAGAAAAAAAAAACGTAATTTTCTTGCTTCAATTGTTTATAACAAAGTAAAAAACCATAGTTGCGAGTGGAAAACATAGCAAAATATCGCTAGGAATCTTTGTTAATGTGATGGCACAGTCGGTATCCTGATAGTATTTTTTACACATTATCAGTTAATTTTTGCTCTATTGATTGGCCTAATAAAATACACATTTTTATGCTCCATAATTAAAAAAAATCATATCAAAATTTATCATCCAATAAAAATGTTAGAGGTGTGGCACCACTTGAAATGGGTCACACATATATAATGTGTTTTATAAAAATATTTCACACAATTCTGGACCATATGATCGGCAACCTTGTGCATGTAAAGGCATTCTGCAAAAGACTACTTTAAAAAAAAATTCAAGCTCAGCTGAAACATTCCGTCCATCTTTTATTTAGGTAATCAAACTACAAATAATTTTTTACGATCATTTTAATTCGCAAACATTGTAAGAGTACTCTGGTAAAGAACATAAAATTTTGCCATAAATTCGTTTTCTTTCATTCTTCGCAAATGACAAATATTTTTCTTCAAGTATAGACTAAACAATTCTCGAAATAACATCGTTCAACACGACTTATTCTCAGCTTTTTGCCCCAATGAATTGCAACTAAATAAATATCTCTTTTTTTTAATCCTTCCCGTTTTTCGTAATGAATAAATCGCGAAAACATTTTAATTAGCAGAAATATTAATTATGAAGTTTAGCTCTCGAGACCGTGTTTTGGCTCTTAAAATCTTCTTGCTCTTAGCCATCTTAGTTTCACTTAGCCAGGGAAATTAAGTTTTTGTTCTACTTCAAACTGCTGACGTAAAACTTTTTTTGTGAGAAGGAGAAATAATTAATTTGTACAAAACGAAAACAGAGAAACCTACGGAAACGTCATAGTGCAATGGCTGTTATATCGCACCATTAATTTTCGTTTTGTTTTGTGCAAATATTAAAGACGGAAAACACTCTGCTGAATTGTTTGTTAGAACACAGAACTCAAGGCAATGCTTCTTAATTATCATTTGTTGAAGCTGTTGTCATTTAGGAGAAATTGTTTGTAATTTGATGAATACGTATTTTTAATGATTGGGTAGTATTTAAAATGGCTAATCATAATGTTTCCTTCGGAAACTCCAAATTATTACGAAATCTTAATTAACGAGGTAAATAGTGTGACCTTAAGCAAAATCATTAGTCAAGCATTCCGTAAGATTAATAAAGTTATAACGAATCTGACCTAAAGGTCTACGATCTTGTACATAGTAAGCTCCGATAATCAGTAATGTGAATTGACACCTATAGATGGCGCGACATAAAATTTGTTATAGCAGGCTAATTGCTAGAAATATAATCTTATTAGTTGTAAGCTATTTAAATTGAAATCAATAAACTTGGATTCTGTCTGATAGAATAGGGTTGTTCTCTATTTAACAACTAGACCTTGCTGACGATAATAATAATAAAAAACAAGAGCAAATTAGAACGATGATCCGTCGGTCTAACTTTCCGGTGCTACTTTTAAAGGAGAAAATAAGTTGATATACGATTTATTAAAATAAGTCATGAATGAAATTGTTCGAAATCAATAAAAAAAATTATTGCAAATACTTGAGACCATATTTGGAGAGGTGACCCCCAGAAGTATATTCTTTTATTAAAGGGCATCTATTAAGATTGGATTTCAATTTACAAACGCATAGTCTCAGTATAATACACAAACGCCTAAACCAAAAGCCGATATGTGCAAATTTCTACAGGAAACCTCAAAATAGTATTTTTCAGGGATTAATTCTTTAAGAGAAATGCACTGTTTTTTAAGTAATACATATTATTGTTTCTAGGTTGTCTATACTACAATATTGAGTAGTTTGAGTTATGATACTTCTTATTTTACTATTAAAAAATTATCAAACATGGTATATGTTATGAATAACTAATAAGTGAAATATCTTACTGTAAATATATTTGTAAGCTTAGGCTAAGACAAGTATCAACGTAACCTTCTCCAAAGTTCTCGATCTTGGACATTTTCATGATGTCAGTGAACATTCCATTCTTTCGACTTCCTGTACTTCTAATACTTTCAGTTTCTCATTCCATTATTCTCCGTTGAATAGAATATATCCTTAAAATTTGTTGTGCCAGTTAGCTTTCCTTTTTCTCTTATTTGCGTTAATGAGCTACCTTGCTTTACTCTTCTCAAGATCTCCTCATTTCTTATTTTATCTGAGCATTTGATGTTTTCCATTCTTCTCCATAGCCACATTTCAAAACTCTCAAGGTATTTTTCTTCTTTTTTCTTATTGTACGTGTCTCTGATCCATATAAAACCATATGGCAGATATAGTATTTCCCTAATCTTTTCCTTAGCTTCATGGGAATGTTTCTTGCTATTAACGGGTCCTTTACTTTTACAAATGATGTTTTGTCAATGGCTATTCTATTCCCGCAATAGATTGGCATACTTAATATTTTTCGCTTTTTCATTGCCCACGGTAGTCCCACTGGTGTCTTTCAATGCTTCAGTTATTCGTTCTCTATGATTATATCTTTGGTTTCTGCATTTTTCACTTTAACCACTACTTTTTGTCCTTTGTGAAGTTCTCTAGTAGTCGTCAGTCTTTCCAATTCACTTTAATATCCTTCAGTATTTTCAAGTGCAGTGGTATTACAATCACTCCGTCAAACTCATTCTCCCAGTCAATAAAACACACATACGTTCCCCTGTTTTTCTCCATCAGTCTCTCTACTAACATTCTGATACACCCTATTGCATCGCGGGTTCTCCTTTCTTTCCTAAATCTAAACTGCTCTAGATTCTCTTCAATTTTATTTTCAGTTCTTTCCAACAGTACTCTTGTTATTACGTTGGTGAGATGGCAAATAAAACTTGTAGTTCTATAATCTTTGCATTAAACACGATTTGCGCTGTGCGGGCGGTTCCTTACGTCAAAGTGACGTCAGTAAGCTATCGAACACATAAAAAGAATTAATTTTGTCGTCACAGTGAAATAAGTTCGTGCCATTGTAGCGTTTTTGTGATGTCGCATCGGTCAGTTGGTTTGCTATAGCTTTTAGTTCAAGTTTATAATTGTGAAATTGACATATCGCACCGCCTGCACCGCGCATATCGCGTTTACGTGGGACGCAGCTTAGATAGGCTCGTTGCGGACGGTGCCATACGTCAATGACACAATTATGAACTTCAACTAAAGGCTAAAACAAACCAACTGAACAATGCAACTCACAAAACCGCTAAAATCGCACGAATTTATTTTCCATTAAAGACAAAATGAATTCTTTTTAAGTGTTCAATAGTTTGCGGCTGTCACTTTGACGTATCTCACCGCCCGAACCGCGCATATCGTGTTTACGTGGGACACAGCCTAAGGCAACTAGAATCGTTTTTAAAACACCATTAATTTTGTTTATAGGGTCGTGATTCTAGGGATAGCTCAAGGTACCTTAAGTGCTTCAGATGGTATGTTGTCACCAACCACTGTTTTGTTGTATTTTAATTGCCTTTTCGACTTCATGTTCTTCTATTCTAGATCATACTTTATATGTCACACCGCGTTTCTGGCTCGATATCATTCATACTTTCGTTTGCATTACTGTTATAAAGATGTACATATTTCACCCATACTTCTTTATTTCACATTAGATTAATGCATATCAATTTTATTTACTTGTAAATGCAGCTTACATATTGTTATATGGGACGTTGGAATATATAAATAAATAAATATTTGTTTTAAAGACGAAAAATATGTAAACATATTTATGATTCATTTATAACCTTTTAGGGTTCCATTTCCAAAGGCGACTCTGCTGCCAAACCTAGGGTGAACAAGTTATCCTATAGTTGTAGTGCCTGAAAATTAAATCATGTCAATTAAAGGAAATTGCTAGTTTAGGTCATCTGTTAAAACATGTGTGTTATAATTTACCTAAAGTATAGAAAACTTGCGGGTGGTACAGATGAAGAAACCTCGAAAGTTGTGACCTTATAGTTATCGAAGATGGCGGTGGCTAAAAATTAATTCATGCTAATTGGTTGAAGCTGCTAGTTTCGATCTCCTGTTAAAGTATTATATTTTACTTTGCGTTAAGTGTAAGAAATCTCAAAGGCGGTATAGAATTCGACTCGCAATTGTCTATTTTTATGTAGTTTTATTGGCAATAAACACATTTCACGTTTGCCAATTAGAGTGTAACATTAAATATACAACATATGAAAAATACACGTGTGACCTTTCAAGACGCAAGTATAAAAAATTACCCATTTACTTTATACAATGAATTTTTCCCATTTAAAACCCAATTAATCCGATCAGCGTTTCGAATTTTAATGACTATCACGCTTACTTTTCCCGATAACAATGCAATCGTATCTTTTGTTGTTTTTTTTTAATCAATCAATCCTTTTATTCGAATTCGGACCGTTAAGTGATGTTCCTGTTTCCTCACGTCACGTTCATCTACGCGAGCACGAATTTAGCTTATTTTTTGATCAGTTTCCTTTCATTATCTTACACCGAAGCGTATGACTACTTTCGTTCATTTAAATTTTCATTATATGTGGGATATAAAGCGGCAGGCGTTGCTCGAATAGACAATTAATTGATGTTCCTTTGTTTTTCGTTTTAATAGTTTTGTCGTCAAGCGTGCTGTTAATCATTATCGAGCTTCTATTGTTTTAAATCACGTGATTTTTTAGACACGTGACAATCAGTTTTCTTTAAAATAAAATTTGTTAAAGTTTTTGTTTGATTGATTTAACATCTGGACTAATTTCTTTGTGAGTACACCGGGTGGGGCATTTATCTTGTGAAAAGGTGATATCTCGGTTGGATTCCATTTTGCGAAAAAAGTTGCAGGTAAAAGTTGTAAGGTTTAAATTTGTTTCAAAATGGGCCATCACATGACCCATACTACGATTTCCAATGACCTTTTCAAACCAGACTTGTTTTTCAATGGAAACATCCAATTTTTTTTTAGGATTTCTATAGTATACTGAAAAACAAGCACTTTTTGATCTTGCTAGTTTTTCGATTCGATCCATATTTTAGCCAGAAATTAGACATAAATGGTTACGAGTGGTTTATTCTCTGACTAGGAAATATCTTGAGTGGATTGCATTATTTCGAAAAGAGGTTCACATAAGACTTGTGGGGTTCAACTGGGCCTTCAAATGACCCGTATTACGACTTACTGTTGGAAAGGAAATGACTTTTTGGATAGGGAATGTTTTTTTAAAGAATTCCTAGTAAAATAAAATGGATAGAAATGCTGGCGTTTTTTAACAATACCATCACTATAATAATAATAGTAGGAGATTAGTAGGAGATAATTGACGTAATTTTAACAATCAATTCATGTAAGTAAATTATTGAAACAATAAAACCCACAAAACTATACCGTAATGCCGTCAACAGAAAATTTGTAGACAAACAAAATTTCAAAATCAGCGTATACAAGACCCGAGAAATGCTGGAAAACTTTTGAAAATTGTTATTTTTAAATTCATAACTTTACTATAATAAAAACAGGAATATTCAGCTTAGAAGATTTTTTAACACACCTTTTTAAATTCGGTCGAACATACCAAAGGTATGACTGTTCATAATATATTTCATTAAACACAAGAATTTTTGACATTGATTGATTGATCGCCAACAAAGCATTGAGTATAGCTGTCAAAACATCTGACAAACAAATTGAACCCTGGGTTCAGGGGCATCGAACCCACCTTGGAAAATACGAAAAGCCTATTCTTAATTTTCAGATTTAGTTGGTACGTATCATACCTGAGTATTACTTAGGCGGTCAAGTGTCATGTTAGCATGCATTAAATGATTTAGATCCCCTATCTATACTTATAATGCCTAATGTAAATTTCAATTCCTATAAGACCAAATTTATTTCTAATAGTTATTAACTGAAATTACGAGTATAAACACTGTTTTATATTTTTTTCCATGTGTAAGATTTATAATACCCCCTTCCCGTTTTATCAAGAAAAAGCTGCTTACGTAATACTTGAACTCGCCCTTATTTAAATTAATGAAAAATTGAAATCTTTTAACATTTTAATTTTTCTTCGGTCTCGTTTGAAATTAAAATCCAATTTTTCGGGATTTTCTTGGTAAAAATGTTCCTTTCAATTAATAATATATGTAATTTTTGCGGGTTTATTATTGTTAAAACATTTGTATTGACGGAGTTAAAAGGGGGGAGCTTTTTTCAATATGTATGAAATAAATTCGAAAAAGGTCTCTCTTTTGCTTTTGAATCTTGATCCAGAAAGCGGATAATTCTTATTGTTTATTTGATTTCCCTACTTATAGTACCTATAAACAAGCTTTATTTGATTTTAGGGAACAAAAAGTAATTACCAACTATTTTCCGGTAGTTTTTCAAACATTTTTTTTCCATGCAGATAAATACGTTGATTGAATATGTTAATTTTTCTTTCTGTTATTTTTATTCCACTGCCTTAATTTAGAAGAGTTGCCATTGAGCGTGCAGCCGCATAAGGGAAAACATTTACACAACTGAAATAAGTTCTCCAGCTCCAGCGTATATATTCTCCATTACGATGGAACTGATTTTAAGGTTTCCATTTCTGCATATATAGGGTTTTTTTAACATAATGGTTGTGATGTAATGTAGTAGTTACCTTTAATGTTCAGTACATGCCATGACAAGGTAGTATGGTTTTTATTGGCATATATATTTTAGGATCAATTGTCATTTTCTCTGTTTTTATGTTTCTGAGTGACCACAGGCAGCGAAGGTACTTATATCTATTCCATTTGTTTTAGAAGAAGTATAAATGAAAGTTCCTATATCTGGTCCAAATACTGACGAAATGAAACTAAATGAGGTTGCATATAGAACTCATACCTTATTATTGTTTTTTTTTTGTAAATTCTGAGATCAACATTTCTGTTTGTATGTAATTTCAAATATTTTCTAGTCAAACTCTGCTGAATTGTTTTGCTAGTGCGTTTTTGATATTTAATTGCATTTAAAAAACCAGTTACCGATCAATGTATGATCCTCAACCAAATATTATAATTAGCAAAGAATCTGTCTAATGTTCACTAGGCAAATAGACCCCAGTTTAGGTGTTTGTATAATTTGGTAGGCCGAAAACAAATTATGTTTTTCTTTTACAGTCACTCGTCTATTGCAAATTGGGTTATCGTCATGTCGTGCATATTGCGCATTATATAAACAGTTCTTTATGCAACCTCTAGTTGATTATTCAAGTTTATTCTTTAAAAACTATATCTCATAATACAAAATACAAGTTAACATCAATATAAACTTGGTTGACAGTAAAAAAATATACTTTCTACCTATGAAAATATGAATTATATCTGTAATAGTTTCCATGTTTACAATTTTTATTTTGTTCCTTAATAACATTTTGGTTTTCAACATTCTTTGTTGTCACTTCGATCATTATCCAAAGACAAATAGACGGACAGAAATGCATACAAAAAATTATAATCCATTACAAAATTGGGCACTACAATCTAATTTATATTATGACAATTGTTTCAATGTGAAAATATTTCTGTGAATACACTTTGACGTCTGAACACATGACAAGATTTTCACCAAAGTGTGGGCTTCCAGTTACTATAAACTGAGCCAAACACAAGGAACTATAAAACAAACCGGAGCTTTAAATTAACATATCACTTTACAATTTATAGGCGTGCGAATAAAAATAACAACGTATGCGTTTACACACGGCAATCACAAAACTTTTTATTACGACAATTCTTTAATCTTTGTTTGCGAAAAATCTTCTCATCATATGAATTTATCGCCTTTGAAAAGAGCAATTATTTCATAACGCGTAAAATCAAATTGGTTTTCAAGGTCGTATTAATTCAATTAATGGGATAATTCGCATATGATTTGTTACCGTAAATAATGTAGGCTATTGTAAAAATTTAATGGGCGATTGTTGAATATTAATCACTGAATATGTTTAGATTTGCCAGTAATATTTTTCGAATTACAAACAACCGTAACAATATTTTAATTTTTATTATTTTGAGGGAAACATATGGCGTGTCAACAATTAGACAGAATTAATTGTTCCATTTCAGTTTAAATAAATAAATATACGTTTCTTTTGAACAATAAAACAGCGTAAGAAAACGAAGATAATATACAATGGACTAGTATACATTCAGAACTCATAATTAATAACACAACCTTGGAAGTAGTGGAAAAACATATATCCATGGATCATTTAATACATGTGTCAGGTTCGCTACTATCAGAAAATAAAACAGGAAGAAATAAAATTGCATGGATGGCATTCGGAAAGAAGTTGCTAGTCTTCAAGTCTAGACTGCCAGTCTCAAGAAAAAATATTTCAGCATTGTGTTTTCCGAGTACTGATGTAAGGTTGTGAAACCTGGATTCTAAACATCGGTATTAAACAAAATCTTCATATTACACAAAAGTTTATGGAGAAATGAATGATCGAAATAACAAAAACAGACCAAAAGAGAATATAGTGGATAAGAAAAAGATCAAGGTAATAAGTGACACCCCTAAAGGAAAATCCCTAAAATGGCATTGAAAAGAACATCTGACAAGAACAGGACGCTACACTACGAAATACTAGCTGAATAGAAAACGAATAAAAGTAATATTTATTTTTTACTTTACTCTACCGTATGAATTTGTACTTTCAACTACTCACATACTCTGGATGAGATTTTATTGAGATTTTCCGGAGGCAAAGGGAGCATCTACCACAAGTTTGATAGGAAGTCTGGAAAACGAGAAAGAGTATTTAAAGTCAATTTAAAAAAACTATGAAAACCCTATTTTTAGGGGTGTGTCAGGCGAGTCTGTCTTCATAGAACTTAATCACCACCTGCGGACATTTGACGTTTGCCTCTTTGGCGTACACCAGATCGGTGTCGTCGCTGCCTTTCCACTTCATCAAGAATATCAGCTGGTCAGTGGTGCCAGAAGCTCCAATGATCTTCTCGGCTTCCAGCCCTTTGTCAAAAGCTAATTTCTCCTTGCCCCCTTTACTGGTTGATTTCTTGTCCTTCTTCGAATCGACAGATGAATCAGCCTTCTTTTTGCTTTTAGGCGTTTCTCCTTCATCACTTTCGTCTATCGATTTCTTTTTTTGGGATTTATCTTCGTCCTCGGAATCTTTAGACTTCGATTTGGAGCTGCTCGTCTTTCCCTTGTCGTCATCCTTTTTCTTTTTTGATTTCTCCTTTTCGTCGTTAGAATTGTCGCTATATATTTTTTTTGCTTCCTAGAATTATGTCCGCCGCTACTTCTGTTTTTCTCTTTCTTGGGTTTCTCGTCTTCGGAACCGGAGTCGTTTTTGATTTTTTCGTCGTCGGAATTATTGGCTTTGCTTTTTTGCTTTTGGGTTCGTCATCGGAGTCAGGAGTCGGAGAAGGAGCCTTGGATTTTTTTCTTCTTTATCTTTTTCTTTTTCCTTTTTTTATCTATGGAACTTGTACTAGAATCCACTGACGAAGTTGAGTTTTCCCTAGTCCTCTTGGACCTTTCCTTTTCCTTGCCCTTCCCTTTAGCTTTACGGTTTTTCTCGAATTCGGCAATCAATTCAGGGCAATCCAAGTGGTCCCCGGGCTCCCAGGTGTTGTCGTCTTCAGAATAGCCCTTCCATTTAAGAAATATTCGACTTTCGCGTTGACCACTCCACCATCTATAATTTTCTCAAATGAGAATTCCTCCTCCTCGCTTTCGCTTTCTTCAACCTTCTTTTTTGTCATTTTAAGTTCTTATAAATTAAAAAGTCCAACAAGAACAAAGTCCGATATTTCTAGTTCACAGTTCAATATGGCGAGTGCGATTGCACTGTCTCCTTCAGGACACTGACTCCAAATATTGTTTGCCTCCAGTAATGGATGCCTTCAACATAAATGATGTAACAATGAACTCGAGTACTTCTTAAAAGCTCACAATTGGAGCCACATGCTGTTCTATAGAAAACGCCAGATTATTCCTTAGTTCCCATTTTATTCTAAGGTCCACCAAACATTTTCGAAAAGGAATAAACAATATTTGCGAGAAATGTTGATCAGCCTAACAGTTGAGAAAAGCAAGCAATAATTGGTTATGGCATGAAATAGGGAAAGCCTTTATCCAGCAGTGGATTGATATAAGCAGATTGTGATCGTTATAGTGTTTTTGTATTCTTCTGTACTTTTGCCTGTTTAACTCTCCTCTGTTTCATTAATTATTTTGTTTTTGTTCATGGTTTTGCTTTTGTGTATCTAAAAGTTTCTAACCATCTGTTAACTTCAACTGTTACACTAATTTCTAGATTCATCAAATGTGTTTTCTTCCAAGTATAAATATTCAAGACCAACCCTCATATAGTTACATATTAAAATTTCAGATACTTTCAAATGCATTTTTTAAGCTAACTTGAATAAGCAGACAATTATCTGATTTCCAAGATACATATTAAACGAGCTAAATTGAGAATAAGAGACGGCAAACCAGAATTAATAGCTTTATAAGTTCAACCTCTTTGCATTACTACCGTGCAATTAAATTAAATTGAAATCGAACGATGAAATGAAATCGTATTTTCAATATCTAATGGTTATGGCCTCTTGAATTTCAATGAAGGTCTTGGAAATGGTGTACATTTCAATCCAGTAGGCATGAGGCAGGAGTTCAATGAGTAGACGCGACGTTACGGAAATTTGCATTGGGCAAAGACAGAATTCGATATCCAATTTGAAGGTTATTGAAAAAAATTTGTAAATAATTATAGTTTCCGACTCGATTAAATTTTATACTATGTACATTATTGCGAGATATAGAAATATGACAGCTGACGAGCAAATGATGTTTAGCACTTTCTGCAACATTTTATACTAAACATTAAGTTCAGTATTAACAAATTTCTTTTTCCTAGGGGTTTTCCGCTCCTCTTTTGTATGTAAGACTTCAGTTCGTCATTATTCTGAATGGCTGTCTGTATATACATCTGATTATTGATACTTTTGTCTACTCTTTCTTTGATTTTTAATCATTTTTAACCGACTTCCAAAAAGGAGGAGGTTATCAATTCGTCGCGTATTTTTTCGCTTTTTTTATGAATGTTACCTGATTTCTTCTCCTGTGGTGAACCGTTTTGAATGAATATGGTCTTGTTTAATAGAATATATATCCGGATTGGTGAAACTTCAAATTTTGGAAAAGAAAATTTTGGAATGAACACATGCGTGCATGGAAATCGACCAATATCCCTACTGTTTTAGTCGATTTTTCGATAACTCCTTATGGATGTGTATAGTTTTTTAACGTTTAATCTATTAAGGAAGATCCTTAGGTGATCTCAGATACTTTTCTGCGACGTGCAACTTGCAGTTTGCAGAAAATCGCCGAAAATTCCAAAATTCTTATCAAAAATTTTATCGAAATGACATAACGGACATTTCCTCATAAATATTTTAATTTCGAATTTGAAAATTTTCTATGTACATCTCAAGCATATAGGTAGTAAAGCATAGTATTTTCGGCTCCTTAAATCAATGAGTACCAAGCTCGTTTTGTATGTATACCAGGCAAATACCTATTTTTTCATTTTGCGAAGACGGGGCTTTTGGTTGTCACATTCTCACGGCCTAATAGAAAATTCAGTGACAACACATGTTAAACTTTAAACTGCTATTTGGTACGTTTATAGACAGGGTGTTCAGTTATAGCAAAGAAAATCACAAAGTAAAGTGATAGAAGTAGTTGCATTTATATGAAGATTGAAATATAGGACGGACTAGAATGATAGTGGTCCGTAGGCAGCCGTATATACAGGATGGTTGGAATATAGGGCGTAGAGGACGTTTGGTGATATAAAAATGCGGGAAAAATGTGAAATCATAATTATATAGGGTGATTAAAAAACTGTTATATGATGTGGATATAAGCAAATCATATACAGGATGGTTGAAATATGTGCTGCAGTTGAATTATATTTATACAGTGTGATTAAAAAATTATTTCTTTTATAGCCCATAAGAAGTGGCATAAAGTGTGGAGAGGAATTAATGTTACACAGGACGATAATATAAAATGTAAATAATGAACTAATTTATGGGCTAGCCCACAAGGAGTTATATACTATGGTTGAAACATAGGACGGATTTGACTCCGTACAAATGGGATGGATTCTAGTCCGTCCTATAGAAGGCAGCTGACAAATTTATGTGTGTCCGTAGGCAGTCGTATGTACAGGATGGTTGCTACATAGGTTGGAGTGGAATTATCTATAGTTATACAGGGTTGTCAAAAAAACTTGAAAAAAGGTTACATGGCGTAGTCCATAAGGCATAAATATATTTTGGGCTTATTAAGTCAACGAGTACTAGTACATTTTGTTCATTTACCTGTCAATTTAAATGAGAAAGTATCATTGTGTAATGTTGAGGCTTTCGATGTTACCTGATTCTGTCTATTAAGGTTATACATACAAAATAAAAAATAAAGAATGAAAACTACCTGAGTTCAAAAATACTAAAAAGTTGAAAATAAAAAATTTAAAACACATATAACCGACTTGTACCTATAACTAAAAAGCTAAAAAATAATTATAACAAAATACAACTCTAGCAAATAAATAACACATTCAATGTTGTTAGGTACCTACCCAGGAAGTAAAAAATGTAAACATTAAAAGGTGCGCATTCTGTACAAATTAATTACCTACCAATCTAGTATATTATTGAAGTCGGTCCCAAGCAACAATAAAGTTTGATGAATTAGTAGATAAGTACGCAATGAAGGATTTTTGAATTGCTTGGCATCGGCTTCAAAATATACTAGATTGGTAGGTAATTAATTTGTACAAAATGAGCACCTTTTAATGTTTACATTTTTTACTTCCTTGGTAGGTACCTAACAACATTGAATGTGTTATTTATTTGCTAGAGTTGTGTTTTGTTATAATTATTTTTAGCTTTTTAGTTATAGGTAGAAGTCGGTTATATATTTTTTAAAAATGTTTTATTTTGGAATTCTTCTTCTTATTATTGAAAATTGGAGATTACTTTTGCCATATTTTGACTTTCGGTGTAATTTAAATTATTCATGCTTTTTCTTGCCTTCTTCCATTTTCTCGTACTTCGCTTTCAACCTATTTTCTTCTATCTTTTAAATTTCGTATTTTTCTTTGTCAAATGAGCTGTAATAATTTAGTTTTTTTTTGTCGGCTGTTTTCGTTGATCCATTTTGCTTACAAATTCGTCAGCCATTCATGCTTTTATACTGTTATATGATTCACATTTTTGGTCCTGTCTGGGAATAATCACTATTCTTTTAGTGTTTTTAGTTCTATCCGAATTTTCGCGACATCTGGGTTAAAATTGTTGTCAGTTATTTCTCATGATGTAATCGAGATTGTTACGAATTAGTATCTAGTAAAGATGTCAATCCTCGCAATCTTTGCACTGGTAATATGATGTTGCTATTAACAACCATTTCTTACCGCTGACAAAATACAGCCAGTTCTAACATGTCGAACTCCCAAACTAACCACACATCTTCAGCACTACCCGTTTTACCAATTCACTTTATAGCTTGGGGGCTGTAGACTTACAGTGAGTTGTACTCCAACGAGCTTTAGCAACAAGAAATGATAATAACACAAAATATGTGACTTATTGGCTGAGGTTTTTGTTTGTTATAATTCCAACCCCATTCTAGGTCTCTACCATCGTAGCCCAAATAGTAGAAAGTTTGGTCTTAAGTTCTACCGGAGACTAGGAACCTTGCTTCTATTCCAGCTCGCTCTGGTAAATTTCTTGGTTTTAGTAACGGTATAGTTTTCGTTGCTTACTCCATGACAGTATTACATCTAGTTGAACCTTGATTAGGTTGCACCCTGTTGCTATCTGAGACTTGACTCATAACTAATAACTTTTCAGCTTCCTTGAGTTATGTTCTCAGTAGCAGGTGCTTTTTTGGCGAGAACTTTTAGCATCAGTTCTGCAGTTCTTGAGGACGTCTCCTTTTAGCCATTAATACATACCATGTCTCTGTTGAAGAGTCTGGAGTCCGAGTATGTTTTCCGCAAGAAGATTTTTGTGGTTGTTGACTGTAAATTCTCTTAGTATTTTTGTAGTATAGTAAACAAATTTAATAACGTTTTTTGTTAAAGCGAATTTTAATGTCAGCGGATCTCAAAATTTAAATAATTTTCTGAATTCGACAAAAATTCTATGATAATCCGCCCTTCTTCTGCCAATATTTCACTACTCTCCATCTTGCATCAACATTCCAGCAAATTGAAATCAACCCCAAAGATATCCAGAAAACTGCATTTACGGTAGGAAATACTTCGAATTAATACGAATACCTTTTGGATGTTCACCCTGAATAATAATTTATTTTTGTTTAATTACCATATAATGGTTTGCTATTATTATATGTGACATTTTTAATTTAATCAAAACATTTAGTTTAATAACATTCTAAATAGGTGAACGGCCCTATTAATATTTAAGCTTCGTCCTAAAGAATGAGGAAACGTTATACCAGTAGATTTTATTCTTCTTCAAAGAATTAAAGAAAGTCGTAATATGAATTGCGTTTGTTTTAATGAACAGAACAAATGCTATCCATCCTAAAGTTCTTAGTTAACGATTTTCATAGACTCATTAGTGAATTGAGACCGTGGTTTATGTTTCCGTTTCATACGATTTTATAGGTTCTATTAATTAATTACCATTCTTACAATACATTAAATTATATAAGAAAATTAGAAGCGTACATCCAGAATATATGCAGACTCGTATTGCCTACTTAAACCACAACATTAATTATTGACCACCAAATCCAAATAAGAACTACTGAACCGATTCTAAAAATTTATTCTAACAAGAAGGTGCACTATTTGTGAGTAACATGCGAACATAATCTGAACCGCAGCCCAAGATTTCTTTTTAAAATATTTTTTATGAAAAAAAAAGTTCATTCGTTAAAATTGAATTTTTAAATGTTAAACATCAATATTTGGGGGAGGGGATGAACCCCTAAACCCTCCACACGCTTCTTCTCTGAACATAACATACATTCTTAATTTTGTGTATATAACAATGAAACTTGGTTATGTATTCTTCGTTTCTATCAAACAGGCATGTATTAAAAATCTTGAAAATTGATGAACAAATGGAATAGCATAGGAACGACTAGGACCTATATGTTATTTCAGAACTGGTAACTATCAAACTATAAACAGCTTGAATAGTTATAAAGATAGCAATTTTTAGTTTAAACTGTTCAAACGTCTGAACTAAAGATTCTAGTTGTTTTCTGAATGATATTTGTGGCATATTTTTCAATGTTTAAGTACTTCTTGGGAAATAACACCACAGTTTAAAGAAAATTGCTCTATATTCCAAACGTTTTGGGGTCTAGGTTTTGGGGTTGTCAATGGTTAAGAAACTTGGATAAAAAAGGCACAATTAAAATATTTGACAATTTACATCTTAGAATTGTTCCTTTTTTATCCAAGTTTCTTAACCATTGACAACGGGGTCTGATCTAGACCCCGAAACGTTTGGAATATACAGCAATTTTCTTTAAACTGTGGTTTTATTTCCCAAGAAGTACTTAAACATTAAAGATTCTAGTTACAAATAGAAGACAACCATTGCTGGTTTTCATTTTTATATTTAAAAAAACCGTTACTTTTTGTTTAATCATATCAATAGCGTAGAAACTTCTGCAGTTATTCATGTTCTCGATATTTATGGAATTATTCCAATACACTTCAAAACATAACTTGTATTTGAAATCCATTAAATTTTCTTATTCAATTCTTACTTGTTTGGGGTTCAGTTTGCTATTATTTTATGAAAACAAGAAATATCAACTTATGTAAGTAGGTACCTGTCTACTAAGTACCTATACAAAAAGTAACTACAAGTAATGATTGCACATTCTCAATTGTTAGATACCTACACACAAAGAAATATTTGTATGTACAAATTAATTACCTACCTTTCTGGTTTTGATATATCTCTTTTACTTCATCATACTTAATTGTTGCTCGGTGGTACAACAGATTCTATTTATTTATCTGACTGCTTAATTTTAAGATTTATCTAAACAGCTGAGAGAAAAAAATTACTCTTTTTGAGTATTAATTCCCGGAGCTGAATTTTTGAGTTCTGAGTACACTTAGATGTTTTTTCTCACCTAAAAACTTGATTGATTGAATTTACGTATACCAAGTATAATCGAAGACTACGAAGTCTATTATTAATATATTTAAATCTTTAAAATAATAATTTTAAATAGAAATTCTAGTCTTGCTTGCTTTTGTCGAACTGAGCATATTTATCTTCATAGGCTTTATTTCATCACTAAATCTCTTCAACAGCTTCAAACTGCAGCGAAGCATGGACGACCCAGAAATACAAGAAACCGTCGAATCCATACTAGGTAAAGGTGCCAAAGTTGTTGACTGTGAAAAGAAATCCTCAATCAAGGAAGAAGAAGTGTTATACATTAACGGAGTGCCGGTAACTCTCGAAGGCCAAGACGGGCTCGCCATCAAAGAAGCCCTGATCACGGGTCAGATACCACCGTGTGACCTTTTGAACACTCTTCTGATAAAAACGGGAATTTTAAAAGCTCCTGTCAAGTTGGACACCTCGTTGAGCGTCAAAACCACCACTGTGACCAAAGAAGAAGTTCAAGTTTCGAGAGCTGGTAGAGTTGTAGACGAAAGAAGCAGAGAAATAAAAGAACAGAATTTTTACTCGAGCGCTATGACAGAAGTTTTCGAACCGATTAAAATGATCCCGACTTCAGAGCTGACCAACGGAGAATACTCGAATATCAAGTACACCAACTCGTATTATAACGACGAACCCGGAAAATATTATGACAATAACGGCTACGAAACAAGTGAAAGCGAAAGAAAGTTTGGATCGTGCTCGAGCGCTTCCAGTTACGAATCTGAAGATCCGCCGATGCCCACTTACGGAAACGTCAAACACTGTCTCAGTAGAGACTCAGGGCATCTCAGCAATTCAGGTCATCTGAGTAATTCGGTTTCGGCTACTAAAGTCGATTTCACACCAAGTTCGAACGATTCGCTCAGTTCGTTGGATGAGACAGATTATTTGACAGATCAATTCAGGAGGTGCACAACTAGCTATAAGGGTAACAACGGATTATTGAATGGGTATAAGAATAATTTGTTGGTAAGTTAGTTTTCTAGTTTTAATAATAACTGAGATATTTCATATGTTTTTAAATTTTTAACGTATTTGGAAAACGATTGTTTATTATATGTTTAGAGGCACCATTTTTATATAAAAAATACAACAGAATTCGCATAATATTATTTAACAGATTTTATAACTCTGCAGAGTATAGTATGCAAATATTTAGGAAGCTTGCTCCAAACAATTTCATGTCTCAAAAACTTTCATTTTAAAATTTGTGTAACTATAATTCAAACCTGACATACGGGTATTTTCTGATTCAAACCCTACAATAGTATACTGGGCAAATTATTAAAGTAAAGAATTCTTGAAACTTGTCCAAGCCATCACGTTAATTCAGTTTATCATTTTTAAATATGTTTTTATTTGCTGCGGTCTGTCGAGAGGGGTGGTGTGTTCCTATTGGCCCATTCGTTTCGGCCAATTAGCGCTCTTGTTCTTAGGCGGGTCAACGGCTCACACTTCATTTGAGGTATTATTTGTTGTTCTGGGTATGTTCTCTGTGTTTGTGTGTGTTGCTGGACTTCTGTCTGAAATATAGCGTCCCGGTAGTGCAACTCTCCAGGTGCCTGAAAAACGTATAATTTTCGATTTTTGGCCAACATCTTCATCTCTTCAAAGTTTATTCGATGTCATGTGTCGATTGTGTGTTGAACCAGTGCAGACGCTGTGGTTTCTTGTTTCACTGCATTTTTATGCTCATCCCTGCGTGCACTTGCTTTGCGGTTTGTTTGACGGACCTACGAGATATTGCAATCTTTGCATGGTTTTTGATATCACCTTGGTCCGCAAGATTAGTTTTTTCGTCTTAGGTGTTGGTAGGATTTGCCCAATCTTCTTATGTGTAGTGAAAACAGATTTTATTTTGTGCTTTTTAGTATAAACGGGAGAAAATCTGTCGAAATAATATCCGTATTTTCTTTACGTACCTCGGTTTGTGTGTAAGTGCTCTCGGTATAAGATTGTGGTTGTAGCCGAGGGATCCTAATACCGCCTTCAGTGATTTCGTTGTTGCGGTTTTCTTTATCCGTTAAATTTTAGATTAACTATGCTGGATAGTGGTGTGAGTTTGCGTATCTTTTTGTATGGGTGATTTTCAGGTACACCGTATGACCTATTGTTCCGTCTGTTTTATTTTCTTTATGAGTAGGTCGAGTGCTAGTAAGTCGCTTTGTTCTATTTCCATGGTGAAACTATTTTTTTATGTAATTTATTTAACAGCTCTAAGAATATCTGAAAAGATACTTGCAGCTTTTCTTCCTTTCGTTAATCGTTTTTCTGTTGCTTTCTTTGCACCCCCTGCGCATTTTATTGTTACTTCTAAATAATCTTAATAGGTTTCCTTTTCTATCTACACTCTTCAATGCCAAGAATATTTTGACAGCTAGAGTACTGTCTTTCATTAATATATACTTACTTTTAATTTCATTTATTACTAAGCTTTTTTATAGCTTTAATTTTCAACATTGCCTTTAATCTCGCCATCAGCCTATATTAAAATATCGTATCTGTTACCAATTTCCTTAATGACCAGAACCTCTGCTTGTTTAAACCATGGATATCTTTGTTGAATTAATCTCTGTGCTAATCGATAATAATGTTCTGCATATTTACTAAACCATCTCTTCTGTCTTCCCCGTTGATTTATATCTGTTTTCCTAGCTGGGCTCTTTTGGTTCCAATTCCTGCCAGAGTCAGCTTTCACGTAGATTCTTTAATCAAATACATGTGTCCTGTCTAAGGCAGCATGTTTGATTTTTTAAATTCTGTGCGATCATAAGCAGATATATCAATTTTCATATTATTCTCAAATACAAAATCTGTTTTCCTCTTTCCATTGTCATTATTAGTGATATGCCTACTCTTTCCTCTTGTTAGTTCTTTATATTTTTCCTTTTTTTTGCAATAGCAATCATTCCCCTATTATAAATTTTATAAGAAACTAATTGAATGCCTTCCGTCTAGCTATTTTCTCAGGTTTTGAAAGAAATAAACCAGTTGGGAGAGCAATCTAAGCGTATACCCTCGATTTGCCTGAAAGTATAAGTGACAATACTCTGGAAGTATCGATTTGCATCTTCACGATCGCACGACATTCACTCTTCAATAGATCCTCTAAATGGTATGTTTATTATTCAGAGTGTTGTCTTAATTTGAGTGCATCCAAGTTTCGTCCAATATCACAAAAAAGTCCAAGTCTATACGCTAGCCAACGTTGATGATCATAAAACCATAAAACTTGAGCAGTGTGTCAAACATTTGTAGGAAATTAGCCTCAGTATTACTGTTTATAATTTTATGGCTCCCTCTATGAGTATCATTTCTTATTGCATGCATCCGATTCTTCTGTTATTAGTAAGTTCCATTGTCTGATTATTCCGGTGATTTCTTCTAGCCGGTTTCTCCGTTTAGCACTACCAATCAGGTGTCCATCTATTTCAAAATATTTTTCCCCAGGCTGTTGGTAGTCTCAGTGGTGTTCGTTATTGCGGAGAAGTTTACAATCATTATGGTTCACTGGGTGCTGTTTTCCATAAACGGTGTGCTCCAATTTTAGTTATTTTTATATACAGTGATGGGCAAATGTGTGGAACCAAGCAAATATCTCTGGAATTATTAGAGATATCAAAATGAAATTTGGAAGGTGGATACTGCAGTAGATTGCCTATTTGTTTCCATTTTTTTTTACAATTTTGAACTTCCTGTTTTACCGGAAGTAATGTCGATTTTAAAATTTGCAATGAAACACTCTGTATAGTATTTTAGTTTCTGATGAAACATTTTATTGCGAATACAAAAATATCGGGTTTGACATTGTTTACTTCAATACCTACCGAGATATTAACAGAAAAGTAATTAAGGAAAGGAAAAATCTAATATGCATTAAAGAAATACATAATCATAAATATTAACTAAATCTAAGTGATTTTCAAAACATTGAAACTTAACTAAACTTTACTTCCGGTAAAACAGGAAGTTCAAAATTGTAAAAAATTTTGGAAACAAATAGGCAATCTACTGCAGTATCCACCTTCCAAATTTCATTTTGATATCTCTAATAATTCCAGAGATATTTACTTGATTCCACACTCACTGTATATTATATTTTTATAGTTTTATGACTGATTAAAATTTACGATAATATGACATATTTTAATCCGGGGAGGGGGCTAATTCAATAAAGACGAGATCAAGAGTAATCCCAAGCAATTATATAATTTCTGAAAAGCTCTTTTAACGCGCAGTATTGCTAAGACACCATTCTTTAAATTGCAAATACATTTAAGCTTTTTAGCGAATTGTATCGCTTCTTATTGTCTGATTACTGGCTCAAAGGTTCATTTTTATGTTTCGCATATCAGCGTCACCCCTACATAAAAATGT
Source organism: Octodonta nipae (assembly GCA_034190945.1). NCBI lineage: Eukaryota > Metazoa > Arthropoda > Insecta > Coleoptera > Chrysomelidae > Octodonta > Octodonta nipae. Next base: position 118,862,881 of record CM067219.1, on the reverse strand, counting down.
TAAATGTCATTCACCTATTAGGGCACATAAAGTCAACAGTAATAAATAAAAATTTATGTCGTTTTATTTTGCAGATAACCTCCTTCATTTAAATTTTTGAAATAAATATACGCGATTATGCAGGTTTGTTAAAGGAAAATGAAAAATATGATTAACGAACCTTCCTTTGTAAATGTATATTTTATTGGAAACTTTAATTTAAAGCGTTTCCTCAGGCTTATAGAATGTGAATCTTTTCGTTCTTTAGTTACTTATATACCGGGTTTCCAAAATTTCGGAACAGCATAACTTTAAAAAAAAATAATGCACAATGTATATATCTTTTTAAACGGAACCCCTAATTTTAATATTGTTTTTTCGTTATTTTTCTTGACAATCCATATTCGGCGACCCCAAGAACTCCTTGGTGCCAATTTTCAGAAACCTTATCTACTTAATAGTCTCTATATTAAAAACCAAGGAATTTTTGGTGATTATTCTTTTTTTAAAGGCTTTTCATTTTTAGACTTAAATGCTAGAGCTTGGGAGAAAGTAAAACTTCCGATTTAAACCGCAAAATGGCGAGACCCAGGAAATCGTTCTGAAACTTTTTTCTTCTGTTTGTTTTATATTTTGGTCTATATACATTTTATATCGTTTAAGATTCATTATTTATTTATAATTGATTTCAGTCTATATTTGTCCATTTGTTGGACAAATATATACAGTGCTTGAATTTATAAATATTTGTTTAAATAAACCGCTTGCTTCCATTACTTATGGCTGAACATAGTCGCGAAAATTTTTTTATTATTTCTGTTGTATTTTTTTGTTACTCGTGAACTTGTGCTTGTTATTTTGCCAAAATGCAGTTGTTTGATGTTTCTAAAATAATTCTCATTTTATTTTTAGCCTACGATATTCGGGACTGTCGCATCCGACCTTACACCAAAAGACTGCAGAAGGGTAAGTAGTTTTTTTTCTATTTCCAATGAATTATTTTTAACTCGAGCATACAATTATTTCAGTTCCGGTCTGTAAGACTGATGATGAACGTGGTATGCTGTAATTTTCTATAAACATTGCTTCTGAGTTAGTCTTTGGCATACTATTTTAATATTCAATGGGTGTTTTTTATAAATGTCTTGAGATATTCTACACCTTTCTATGTTTTGGTATTATGATTTTTTCTTTACAATGTTGTGTACTACCAGTAAATTATTGTTACATTCCCATGTTGTGTGGAAAAATTCCTGTAGTAAAATAGTTATTGACATTCGTGGATTTTGGAAATATTGCCTAATATTTTAGATGTATTGTCATTAATGCATTTTTCTTCCGTGTTTTATCCACTTAATAACAAATTCACGTCCCCAACCCAACGTGTTCGGGAGATAAAATTCAACATTTTTATTTATGCACTGCTTTAACAACAAAAACAACAAATCGCTAAAAATTCAATTCTTTCCCGAAATCTACCATTGAATCCGTCTTAACTTCTATGGCCAATCTTCTAGAAATTGAAAAGCATATAGAATGAACTTTTATAAGCTCAGTTCCGTTTATTTGTTACTCAGATTATTTAAGCAAGATAATTTCTAAGTCTTTATAATTTGTATAATTTTATTTGTAAATCTTTCTTAGTAACTAAGTGGATATTTAAATAACCAAATTATACTATTCAAAAAATGCACACTGTAACCTCTGTAATTTTTAAAAAATAACAATTAAACCACAGGAATACTTTTTTAAAGACGATATTAATTCAGGGGATCGTCATATTATCAATCAAAAAGCAGTGTTCGGAAATAAAGGAATTGCTCTAAACTCGTCAGTTTCTCAAAATTACTACCTTAAAGACCACAAAATTCGGAAAAATATCATTTTTTAAATATTTTATTGAGATATTTTTTATTGAATTACAAACTTAAAGTGATATTTTTTCATTTTATTATTTATTATTATTTTATTTATAAATATAAAATTGAACAGTTTAAATTTTCATTATTAAAGGCCAAAACGACACTGAAATAGAACATTTTAAAAACTATATGTTTGATCGATTAAGAAACTGAGGTGAAAGTTGTGCAGGGCAACTCTTCTACCTTCCAACCTTGCTCACAGAACCTTGCTGATATAATATGACCTTTTAAAAAAAGGACTTCTTGTAATATAATTGTTATTTTGCAAAAACTACCGAAGGTGCAGTACTCATTTTTAAAGTGTGTGTGAAAAGCTCTACATTTTTAAACATTCAGTTATACAAATAAAATAAAATTTAAATATTTATATTTTAATATAATATTTAAATATTGGTGGTTTAAAATAAGTAAGCTTCAAATGAGCAGAGTTGAACAACTTCGAGTAAACGTAAAATCCAAAAATCCTAAATTTTTGCGATTTTTTAACCGACTTCCAAAAAGGAGGAGATTATCAATTCGTTGCGTATTTTTTCGCTTTTTTGTATGTATGTTACCTGATTTCTTCTCCTGTGGTGCACCGTTTTGCACGAATATGGTCTTGTTTAATAGAGTATATATCCGGATTGGTGAAACTTCAAATTTTGGAAAGGAATTCTATTGATAAAGCGGTAAAATTTGTGAACGAACACATGCGTGCATGGAAATCGACCAATATCCCTAATATTTTAGTCGATTTTTCGATAACTTCTTATGGATGTGTATAGGTTTTTAACGTTTAATCTATTAAGGAAGATCCTTAGGTGATCTCATATACTTTTCTGCGACGTGCAACTTGCAGTTTTGCAGAAAATCGCTGAAAATTCTTATCAAAAATTTCATCGAAATGACATAACGGACATTTCCTCATAAATATTTTAATTCCAACGTAATAGTGCGGTAATTTTAGGCACTGGAAGTTTTAATTGCGAATTTGAAAAATTTCTATGTACATTTCAACCATATAGGTAGTAAAGCATAGTATTTTCGACTCCTTTTGTTTGTATACCAGGCAAATACCTATTTAAATGCAAATTTTTCCATTTTGCGAAAACGGTACTTTTGGTTGTCACATTCTCCCGGCCTAATAGAAAATTCAGTGACAACACATGTCAAACTTTAAACTGGTACTTGGTGGCTTACAGACAGGGTGTTTAGTTATAGCAAACAAAATCACAAAGTAAAGCGGTAGAAGGAGTTGAATTTATATGAAGATTGAAATATAGGATGAACTAGAATGATAGTAGTCCGTAGGCAGCCGCATATACAGGATGGTTGGAATATAGGGTGGACTGGACGTTTGGTCGTATAAAAATGTTGAAAAAAATGTGAAATTAAAATTATATAGGGTGATTAAAAAAACTGTTATATGATGTGGACATAAGCAAATCATATACAGGATGGTTGAAATATATGCTGGAGTTGAATTATATTTATACAGTGTGATTAAAAAAATATTTCTTTTATAGCTCATAAGAAGTTGCATAAAGTGTGGAGAGGAATTAATGTTACACAGGGCGATAACATAAAATGTTAAAAAGGCAATAATTTATGGGGTAGCCTACAAGGAGTTATATACTATGGTTGAAATATAGGACGGATTTGACTCCGTAAATATAGGATGGATTCTACTCCGTCCTATAGTTTCCAGAAGGCAGCTAACAAATTTATGCTTTTCCGTGAGCAGTCGTATGTACAGGCTGGTTGATGCATAGGTTGGAGTAGAATTATCTAGTTATACAGGGTTGTCAAAAAAAGTTCAGAAAAAGGTTACATGGCGTAGTCCATAAGGCATAAATATATTTGGGGCTTATTAAGTCAACGCGTACTAGTACATTTTGTTCGTGAAGACTTACCTATCAATTTAAATGATAAAGTATCATTGTGTAATGTTTAGGCTTTCGATGTTACCTGGTTCTGTTTATTAAGGTTATACATACAAAATAAAAAATAAAGAATGAAAACTACATGAGTTCAAAAAAAAACTAAAAAGTTGAAAATAAAAATTTTGTTAAAAAAATATAACCGACTTCTACCTATAACTAAAAAGCTAAAAATAATTATAACAATGTTGTAAGGTACCTACCCAGGAAGTAAAAAATGTAAACATTAAAAGGTGCTCATTCTGTACAAATTAATTACCTACCAATCTAGTATATTTTAGAAGTCGGTGCCAAGCAACAATCAAGTTTGATAAATTAGTAGATAAGTACGCAATGGAGGATTTTAGATTTGCTTGTCACCGACTTCAAAAATATACTAGATTGGTAGGTAATTAATTTGTACAGAATAAGCACCTTTTAATGTTTACATTTTTTACTTCGTGGGTAGGTACCTTACAACATTGAATGTGTTATTTATTTGCTAGAGTTGTATTTTGTTATAATTATTTTTAGCTTTTTAGTTATAGGTAGAAGTCGGTTATATTTTTAAAAATGTTTTATTGATTTTTTGGTTGTTAAAAGACGCATTGACCAAAAAGTTATCCCTAGATTCAGTTGGTGTTCTTTACGTTTACTATTAATTTTATCACATATCTGTTTTGTATAGTTAGTTTTCAATGTTTTCATTTATTAATCAGTCAGATATCTATGCTATGAATATGAGAATTGGTTTCACTGTCTTGTTCCAAACTGATGTTTTATGATTTTTATCAGACATTCTATTCATTATGTTCATTCATAGTTAGTTTAATGTCATTACCTATTCTATTCTGCTTTCATTATATAGAGTGTCCCAAAAATATCGGAAAGGCTAAATAACTCGATCGGATTGCATTTCGGAGAAAAATGTTTGAAGCATAAGTTGTTGGAGTATACCCTGGTTTTGTTTTTTAAATGGGACTCCTTATTTTTTATTACGAATTTAGAAAATTTTGCGTTCGATTTGAGGTCAAGATAATTTCCTTCAGTGATCTCACTCGGATTGTATTTTGAAGAAAAATGTTCCAGACAAAAGTTTTCGGATTTTTCCGGAGCTACTCGGTGGGGACCTTGACCTTTGAGGTCACTTCACTATCCGTGATTGACCTTCACCAGGACCATTATTAAGGTCAGACCCACGATCATGCATAAGTGATATTCTGGAATTCAGTTATTTCCTAAACCACAAGAAAAAGTTCCTAATCTGAGTTCCAATTTTGGAAAATGACCTTGCAGAGACGGTCAAGGTCAGAACAAAGGTCCCCACCGAGGAGCCATGGATAATTCAAAAACTTTTGTTTGGAAGTTTTCTCCGAGGGAGATCCTGAAAGAAATCATCTTGACCTTGAAATAACCATGGGAGTGACGTTCAAGGTCACGGTTAAGGTCATATCGAACACAACATTTTCCATTCTTCCAAAATTAATTAAAATACAAAACTTCACCTTGAATGAACTTGAAGGTCAAAACCAAGATCGCCACCGAGTAGCCAGGGAAAAATCCTACAATATTTGTATGAAACATTTTTCTGCGAAACGCAATCCGAGCGAGATATTTGGCTGTTCCGGTACTTTTGCGACACCCAGTATTGTAAAAGCTGTGGAACCTTCAGGAAATCCCAGATGTATAAACAGAAAGTTTTGTACCAAACCTTTATTTGCTACACTCTACGTGGTTTCAACAACTAAGCTGTTATCTTTATCTGTGAAGATGACAGCTTAACTGTCGAAACGTGAATGTAAAAGTTAAAGGTTTGGCATTAGGGTACAAAACTTCGGGTTATTTCATGTCATTATATTGACAATATCCATTTATCTTGTTCTTTACTTATTATTATCATCTTCATGTTTTTAGTCATATTAATGTTGTTTTTTTTTCTTGCCTGCATATTGCACGTCTTAAATGACCATTGAGTCATTCTTAATTTTCGATTCATAGAATTCGGTTCGAATGTTGTGGAATTTCATTTTGTTTTTCTTCGCATTTTTTTAATGAGGGGTTAATTTGATTCGTAATACTGTAGAACATGGTAGGGGTTAGTCAGTGGCCTTTTATTACTTTAAACAATTCTGGAATTACCAAAAAATATACGTCGATATTATTTTTTGTTTGATATCAGACGACAGACCTGAAGTTCTGGCAACACTGTTGCGCTCTAACCTTTTCCAATTTGATCCAACTTGGATTTAAGTTCATCCAATACCATTATATTTCTTGCCTTCACATGGTTTAATAACGTGTACAGTAATCAACGTTAATCTAGTATAAATTATCAACAGAGCACATAACTTCGTATTTAAATCGGTCTGTTACTATCTAAACATTTAATACTTCTCGCAGTGTTAAGGATATATTCTGTCACAAGGCTAAAAACCAACTCATTTTTTTACAGAGCTTGCCGCAAACACCCCAATCCAAAACTTTTTCGAGTATATTTAATGGTGAAGGTAGTCAAGAGGGGCCAGGGGATTCCATAAATCGAGAAAATGTAAGTATATAAATGTTGAAAATAATCAAACCAAACCGAAAGTTTTTTTTTTAAATTGAACTTTCGGTTTTATGCTGGAGATTAAATTGTTACTGAATGAAGGCCTTGCACGCTTTCTTCCCTGTTCCGAAGACATACTACAAACGTGTTCATTTACTAAACATCTTTTATGCAACATTGAAATAAAAACCTTTGTTGAACTGTGAAAGATTGAAAATAATGTTTTTAAATTAAAAGTTTCAAATAAATTTTCTAATTTGTGATGTAGAGTCGAAACTGTTTTAGCTTACTCTATGATGATGACAGCTTTGCTGTTGAAACTTGCGTTGAGTAAAAAAATATAGGTTTGGTGTTAGGCTACATTCGCTTAAAACCGGTATAAAATCACATTCGAAACATTTAGTTAATAAACGATTTTTAGGGTTTCGTTTTCGTTCATCCAATATACAAAAAACTCCTGATTTCTCCCTCTACACATCACAGCAAATCTCTCAGAAACTACTGGACGGGAAAGGCTGACATTTGGTATCAGTGTATTGTTTGGTGACCCGAACAAGGGTGCATATCGTAAATGACGAAATTTTCATTTTAGCAGTATTCGAGGGGATGTACAAAAATCAACCATTCCCCCCTTATCTCCTAAGCTAAAATTTTGAAAAAAAAAATGGGGAATAGAGGACGCTACGTAAAGTTTACTGGAAAAATAAAGAGAAAGGCCTAATATTAATTTTGGGGGGCAAATTATAGAATTAAACGGACAAAAAATTAAACTTTTTTCAAAGGACTCATTATGACGAATATATTTTTAAAAGAAATTGTTTAAAGTTAGTACCCATTACCCTTTATTTCCAAAACAATAAAAGACATAAAAATTTAAAAAATTGGGGTATAGGGCCTCACTTGAACTGTACAGAAGAAATAAGAAGAAAATCCTAATATTACTTTTTGATCAAGTTATAGAATTAAACAGAAAATAAAAAAATAACTTTTTTCAAACGCATTATGTAATACACTAAATGAAGGGACTCATTATGAGGAATACAAATATATATTTTTCATCTTTTAAAATAATTTGTTCAAAAGATATTAACAAAAATATTTAAAAAATCGAACCCTTTATATCTCAGAAACTAAACGAACTATAATTTTGAAAAAAAAAATAGAAATATGGAGCCTCACCTGAACTTTACAGGAAATATAAGGAGAAAACCCTGATATTAAGTTTCGGTGCTAAATTACAGAATTAAATGAAATATAGAACAAATATATTTTTTTCAAACGCTTCAACTATATCGAGTAAAAGGGCTCATAATGAGCAATACATATATATTTTTTTAACCGACTTCAAAAAGAAGGAGGTTCTCAATTCATCTGTATCAATATTTTTTTATGTTTGTTCACCTATTACTCGGAAACGGCTCTAGGAATTTCGACCTTTTTCCGGGATCCTGTTTGGAGGGAGAGCGAAGTGGTCCCATATTTTTTTTCATTAAAATAGCTTTTAACGTTTCTTAGAAAATGGGGAAAAACTATTTTTACCTATTCTCATATACTCTATGCCTTGGTGGAGGAGCCGGTATTATTATAAAAATTGAAAAATTTTGTTCGGAACGTGGGACAAATTGAAAAGAGGTTGGATTAGTTCCGTGATATCTCAAAGTGGTCAGAATTTTTTTTCACATAACATACTTTCTATCGTTTCTTATAGAATGGGGAAAAACTTTTTACCTATTTTCTTATATTCTATGTCTTGGTGGAGTCGCAGGTATTATAAGATTTTATAGAGTTACTGGTATTAACTATTCGGAACTTGAAGTAAATTGTAAATAAGATGAATTAATCAAAATAAGTGTCAGTTAATACGAATATACAGTGTGTATTTATAAATCAAACGATTTCTCTTTATTCACAATTTTAAGAAAAAAAAGTTATTCTTCACAAACAGATTTTTTACATGGTCTAAAACATAAACAGTAATCATTCCATGTTGAATATCAAATAGAAGTAATCTAATACTATAATACGAACAAGGTTTAATATAGTATGTATATATGTAATTGAGTTCTGGACTCTAACGATTTCGATGAAATTTTCCTATTTAGAAGTTTCAATGGATAGAAATCGATTGGTTAGGGTCTCATATTTGGGAAAATCGTTTTGCAGAGAAATTAAATAATTAAAAAATTATTGACAGCCTGCGACAATCAAGATAGCTGATTTGTAATTTAAAGGTGTTCAATACAGGGTGATTTGGTAACCTACGTAAGAATGAGATTCGTCTTGTAAAAATTCTTTCAATACAGGGTGATTTGAGAGTGAAACTGCTCTTGTAATCATTTTTTCAATACAAATTGTATTTTTATGTTCCGAAGAAGTAAGTATTTAATGCCTCCCTCATATTTTCCTAGTATTACACCTGGACATTTCAAGTTTTCAAAGTGATAAAATTGCCAAGGAAGGCGATTTTTTGAATGAGTAAAATCTTAAGAATTTGCATATTAATTTCACACATTTAAATATAAGTTTGTGGTGTAAAAATAAAATTATATAGGGTAGTTATTAAAATGTTAGGAGATCCATAATATTTGCTATGCAAGATGGTTAAAAAATAGCGTCGAATGTAATTATAGCATACAGGATGGTTAGTAAAAAGCGAGAAAAACTAATTATAGGTAGCTCATAGCAGTTGGAAATTAATGGTAGCTGACATTTAGAATGTTACAGCTGTAAGATAACTGATTAGCAATTACAGCCATTGCATCACTGAAAATTGTAAAATAAATACATTAAAAAAACAGAATCCGACTTCAAAAGAAAATTAACTAAAAAGCATGAAATGATATTTTGTTACAATTAAATACTTTTTAAGAAGTCGGTGCCAATTTGAACAGCCAAGTTGCGAAGTACAACTCATCAATGTACCTCACAAAATATTTTCACTTTCGCTTGGCACCGGCTTCATAAAAAGTATTTAATTGTAGCAAAATATTATTTCATGCTTTTTACTTTTGAAGTCGGTTTCTGTTTTTTTAAAAATGTATTTATGTACATATAATTATTAATACAAAATAAGGTTTTTAAAAAATATACAAAATTCGACCTATTACCTTCTATATCTGCGAACTACTTAGCCTAAACTTTGGCAAAGTTGAGAGATTTACAAAAAAAAATAAAACACAAATTCTAAAATTAATTTGTAAAATTAAATGGAAAATAAAACTTTATTCTTAAAAGTGCACACCTTTAACGTAATGTATCAAATGAAAGAAATCGTCACATATATTTTAGAAATAATTTATTTAAAATATTAAATAATTTATTATTTCAATTTGACCCATTCTACCTTTTATCTTCCAAACTTTTGAGCCTACAATTCAAACAAAAAATAAAATAAAAGGGCTCGTTGTGAAAAATAAAAGTACATTTTTTAAATTAATTTCAAACACCTAGTTTAAAAAATAAGTAAAATATAAGAAAATCCACTCATTCTTTGCTTGTTTGAAACTGGAAAAATCGAGATATATATTACGATTTACCTACATTAAACAAATTTCAAATGTTCTAAGGACTTCTAAGTATGCGAGTCCACGTCGCACTTGACCAAATTATTTTTGTCCAAAAAGGGGTGGGCCGATTGTTTTTATATCTATCTGATTAATCGACAACTGTCACCTCGGAACTGATGAGTCAATTCTCGTTCTTGCTTTCATTTTCGATTTAGGGTATTAATCATTGGCGCTCTATCATTCTGACTCTTACTTGATTTGCAATGAAATGTTAGTGGTGTAATGCTGCTTTCTTAGGTGGTAATTAAAATTTGGCATGCTTGTAGTTAATATACATGGCAATGCCCGAAAGTAACCAAAAGCATGAAAAATTGATCACCACCGTGGACGAATGAAAATTAAGCAATCAAGTTCCAAAACTAAAAAGCAGAACAAGTGCCTTGAGTGACTATTGTCGAGTGTCTCATAGCGAGATTTATTCTATAAATACTAAGAATAGCTTTTATAAATTTTAGGCACTTGTCTATCGTGATGGCAACTTAATTTCGGGCCCTCTAGAAGCCTTGATCCAGCATTTAGTTCCTACAGATATCTATTACCCCGACAGAGCTTACCTCTTTGCATTCCTTCTGTCTTCCCGTCTTTTCATCAAGCCACACGATCTCCTCGCCAAGGTTCGAAACCTCTGCGACATCCAAGGTTTGGGCAACACGAACGCCGGATCTAGCCATACGGGACAATCAAAATTTGCAGAACACCTGGTGCAGCTACTTGCCGAATGGACAGAGGCGTTCCCCTATGATTTTAGGTACAGTTTGTTTTAAATATTCACTAAATTCATTTAACTTCATTGACTTTATTTCAGAGATGAACGTATGATGGAACACGTCAGAAAAATCACGCAACAATGTTGTGCCATTAACTCGAACTTACGGACAAACGTTTCGTCGTTATTACACAACCTTCATCCGAGACTTACGGCATTAGAGGCCTACGAGAAATCTCTAGAAAGTCAGAGTGCATCTTTAGATGAGAATTTCACAGATATTTCTGAAATTTGTCCAAATCCCGCCGTTCTTGCACAACAGTTAACCCAAGTCGAATTGGAACGACTTTCTTTTATTGGACCTGAAGAATTCGTTCAAGCTTTTGCCAAGGAAAATCCAAATATAGAGACCTCTTTCAAAGACATGAAGAAGACGCATAATTTGGAGCAATATGTTCAATGGTTCAATAGACTGAGTTACTTTGTGGCAACACAAGTTTGTAAAGTAAGTAGAAAACAGTCATGTTGATCAAACAGTTTAGATTGGCGAAAATACTGGTAGAATTTTAAACTATTCATCTTAGTTTCAAAAAGTCTAAAAAGCAAGTCAGATATTGAATTAATTGGGCTGATGTTATTTTGATGTTTACTTGCAGAGAAATATTTTAATTAAGAACCATGCGGGTAGTATACCTGACCAGAAAACTCACTTTGAAACGAGCAACGGACGTTAAACGGTGTAGTTCAGAACAGTAGATTTAAATTGTATATACGTCATAAATATTATATTAAAATAAATACACTGATGTAATTTTCACTTAAATTTATTTACTATTGACAATTGTTTCACCAGGTTACTGTTTTCTTCAGAATACAACGTAAGACGTATACAACGTAGTCTTACGTTGTATACGTCATAAATATTTAAAACCAAAATCGTCATCCTGAACAATGTTCTTTTCACAATTTCGGTATAAAATTGTAAACCGAATCTGTCTCTCAAAAGTGGAAGAAAAAATGTTTTATAAATATTATATATTTTTAACCATTTCATAATTTGTTATGTTATTGAATCTATCATAAAATTATTTTGTTGAAACAGATATACCATACTGTACTATATTATCATAATAGCATTCTGATAAATAACAGTAATAATTTTAGTATAGATAATACTAAAATTTTGGTATTATCTGCTTGCTTCCTTTTACATTATCTAATTAAAAATTAACTGGATTGATTTGAAAATACAATGTAGTTTTGAAAATTTCAATTAATACTTTTGCAGAAATATACTATATATGCATACTGCTTTTAGCAGCTTTTATTATTTTCATTGTGACTCTTGGTAGTATGGAAGGTGGGCAATCGTTTCCCTCTATTGCAGCCTCCTATGAAACATCTCAACCCTGGTATTCACTAGTTTCTAGACATCTACATTTTGACAGAATATCTCATAACACCCAAATAGGGCATATTATATACCATATATGATATTTAATCTTACTAAAATTAACTGAGGAATCCAAAAATATAATAATAAACAGCCATTATAAAAGTGCAACTTCAGTATGTATATCGGGTGTTAATTAAGTCCCGGGACGGCTGAATATTTGCTAAAGTACTTCATTTCTGGAGAAGGTCAAGGTCATTCCTTTAGTAACTTTGACCAAGGAATCTCGATGGTGACCTTGGATTTGACCTTGAATCTCATATTTGAGGTTATTTTGAGGTCAACCTCATTTTTTAAATGAAAACCCCTGTTTTTTATTGAGGAATCGGAAAGAGCGGGAAACTTTACATCCGGACACTGCCTCACATGAGGTATGAAACAACCACTAGAGGTCAAATGACTTCTTCTGGCTTGACATTTCTTACTCGGGGTTTTGGAGGTTCGAATCAACTAACTAAATTTTAATTTTCTCCAATCCAAGATGGCGAATTCAAGATGGCGGATGAAAATCAAAGAAATAGCACATTTTGGCTGGAAATTTCTTACTCGGGGGGTTTTGGGGGTTCTAATCCATGCCTACAATTTTCCGGTCTTTTCGAATCCGGTATCAAATATAAGGGTTTCTACATGAAAAAATTAAGTTGACCTTCAAATGACCTTGAAAATGAGTAAGTATGACATTTGTTTTGTTTTACTACTGAACTCGCGAGATTTTTAAGAAGTCATTATTTGAGCTCTATTTGACCTCTACGGGTTACCTCAACCTCATACCTGAATACATGTCCGGACGTAAAATTTCTCGCTTTTTTAGATTCCGCAATAAAAAATAGGGGTCCTCATTTAAAAAAATGAGGGGTTGACCTCAAAAATGAGGTTCAAGATCAAATCCAAGTTAACCTTTGGATTCCCTGGTCAAAGTTACTAAAGGCCTTGACCTTTTTCAAAAATGAAGTACTTTAGCAAATATTCAGCCGCCCCGGGACTTAATTGACGCCCTGTATGTCTTATAATTCCAGTGAAAGTATTTTTAATTTTCATCTCTCACTACCCTTATTACACTAGTCTATAGAGCAAAATTGAAGTCATTTTGGGACATAAAAGCAATTTACTTACACCATCCCTTCAATAACAGTTTATAGTGAATAACTGATAAGATTTCAAAAGCATAATCGTCGGAGAAATTTATTTAAATAATAAAAACCCTCAAAAATATGATTTCTTTTGTTGTTGTTTTTTTTTGCTTATATGATAAAAAATAATGAATGCATTGCGGTTAATCGACACGTTATATAAAATCAGAAATTCTTCTTAATGAGTATTTATACGCCCTGATTAAATCATTTTTAACCGAGAAACGTCAGAAAAACTGTTTTTTTTTTCAAAAATTCGTAGCTTTCTTGTAGCTGGTACATCAAATATCCTCAAAATAATAGTGTATGACGTTAAGTTTATATGGGTTTAATATAAATACTGTCGAATAAGTTGATTTCAAAGAATTGTAATGTAAATAATTTAGAGAGATATTTTGGAACGCTAACCATACTAGGCTAGTGCGATCAATCTTTTGAAAGCTCATATAATGCTCTTTCATTTGACTATCCTACATTTCGTTATAATGGCGGAAAATTGGTTTAAAATGGTAGTATATATTTCATTAAAACATTATTAAGTATATGCGACAAACAGCCAGCGGAGTACTGATAGTAGCTGTCAAGGCACATGGGAGTATCCACGACTTTGTTGAGATGGGAGCACGAATTGAAAATTATGATTTATGAATTCTAGTGCTATGTTTTTTTCTCACCAGTTTATTTTCATTTTATTTACATTTCTATTAGCTGTGCATTTTGGCCCAGTTTTGTGTTGGTTTATTAAGTTAACGTATATCTGTTTACTGTAATTAATTGAAATACTTTTTTCCACTGACTGCATACGCCACTGTCAAGACATTTGAGTAAAAGCAAGGGTCTCTTGTTTAAGCCCGTATTCACAAGCAATATCAATACATTTTACAGTACTGTAAGGAATATTGAGGATACACAAGTGAAGTGCATTTTATGTGGTTACAAAATATATTACTATATCCCCAGCGAACCATCGTATTTAATACGGTACGATCTGTAAAATTTTTCTATAAATTATTCAAATTGCTTAACGGACAATATAGATTTTGAGCCCAATTAATCAACATTATAAGCTTTCATTAGGAGAAATATTACAGCTTCAATTACGACAAAGATAAGAATTTAAAAAACTTTTAACCTGTTTTTCCGGCTAATCTTTGTAAAAAATGTTCCAATCAAGATGTGTGAGCACTCTTTTTAAAGATTTTCAGTTTATCTACAACTTTTCCATTGATAGCATTGTGATCACTTTTCACAATATAAGCAAAAACAAAAAATTCACATATTTTTGATTTTTAATGCTCAAATAATTTACTTTTAGGAATTTGATGATAAAATTGTCAGTTACTTTTTTATGTTTTTTTGGGCAATAACACCACAATCGAAATAAAACGACGTATATTGAAGGAAAACCAAACGTTTCAAAGTCTATTTTGACTTCGTTGTCAATGGATTTATATTTATTGATGTAAATTGCAAAACGAAAATTATTATAATAATAATTTTTGGTTTTCCTTCAATATACGTCGTTTTATTTCGATTGTAGTGTTAAAAAACATAGGAGTAATCAAGAATATGCCACAAACAACGTTTAGAAGACAATTAAAATTGTCAGTTATTGCTTATAGACTATTATTTACGTGAAGTCATAAGCTGTTGAATTTTGTTACGTAAAAATCTCTTCTTCGGCAGTAGATTCTTAAAATATACGTCAGTACAGTCACAATATTCCGTCCACACACTATTGGCCTACGCGAATTCTTTACACATGAGACAGAATTTTAATTTATTTTGTGTTTTTCAGTATCAAAAGAAAAAAATTAGAGTACGTGTTGTGGAATATTGGATAGAAACAGGACGAGAATGCTTCAACATTGGAAACTTTAATAGTTTGATGGCGATTATTGCTGGCCTAAACATGTCTCCAATTTCCAGGCTAAAGAAAACGGTAAGAGCATGGTTCAATTATATATTAAAGCAGATCAAATTTCAAATTCGTAATATAATGTGAACCATAATTTTTTTCAGTGGAGCAAAATCCATTCTGGGAAATTCGCCATATTGGAGCACCAAATGGACCCCAGCAGCAATTTTAGCAGCTATAGGAGTACGTTGAAGGCAGCGATGTGGAGAAGCGCGGGAGCGACTGATCAAAGGCAAAGAATTGTGATACCATTTTTCAGTCTCCTAGTAAAAGATCTGTATTTTCTCAACCAAGGCTGTTCCAACAGGTAACAACACCCATACATACTTGTTGTTGTGTGTGACCTTCAATCATTATTTTTGTTACAGGTTGCCTAACGGCCACATAAATTTCGAAAAATTCTGGCAACTGGCTAAGCAAGTTACTGAATTCATGGCCTGGAAACAAGTCACATGTCCCTTCGAGAAAGACCCGAAAATAATTTCTCTTCTTCAGCACGGCCCAATTTTGAACGAAAACGCCCTAGCGCTTGCCAGTTTCGAATGCGAACCACCTGATAACAACCAAGAAAAAGAAAGATGTAAAAATTTAAAAGCGGACGTTAGTTCGACAAATTAGAATAAGTCTGACATTTTTTTACAAATAATTTTACCTAACTGACGAAAATGATTTCGATGAATAAACTATATGGTTTAGCTCATACTGATTGTCAAGTTTTTCAAAAATTACTCAATTTGGTTGCTGTATAAGTCCATTTTCGTCGAGGCCAACTTATTTGAGAAACAAACTTGTATTCTTCCATTAAACCTGACAGAAATCTAACATTCGTATTATGAAAATTCTTCCAAATCATAATACTCATACATTTTTATATAAGAATTCCTTCCTAATTTTTCTCTTCTCAGAAAAATTGAATGTGATGTGTGTATATTTAATGGAAACAAAAAAATCTTTTTATGAGTGTGTACAAAATATGGCTCGTTTAATTGTTGTGTAAATTTTTTGTTGCCTAATTTTATTATTTCGAATTTTAAATTCTGCTAAGTACCTATTATTACTATTATAACAGTAATTATTATAAACGCGTTAATTTTAGGTTTAATTATTATTATTATTATTGCAGATTATAAAAAGCTTATTTTTTTCTATTTTAACGTTATTATTTTTAAAATAATCACTCGAAAGTATTCAATTGATGGATAATGTTTTTTGTGATGTCTTAATTTTGAAGTGTATAAATGAGCATTTTATTTTTTTAGATATGAATCAGTGTGGATGCACTGTGTTTTTTGAGAGATTAGGTAGATATACTTATTTGCCGTCTTTATAGTAATAGACCAGTCGAATTAGGGAAACGGAGAAGGCAGCCGGAATTGGCAACGTCATACCTTACACTTTATTTAGTTTTGGTTGGTATATCTTAGTTGATCATTTAATTTTGTTAAGTTTCAAGTTAACACCTTGGCATTTAAAAAAAACAGTTATGAAAATTTATGCTACAACTTTCAATAAATAACAAAAAAAATGTTTACTCGAATATTAAATGGTTCTAAAGTAACAAATAAAACCACAAATCGTAGTGGTTTTATATATCAATACAAGCTGTGGTGGTACAACTGTTTTTAACTATATCCGGCTTTCCCCTTTGGAAAGTTTTTTTTTTTTTCATCTTCCATTTATGTAAAAACATTAAATATCTACAATTCTATAAACTAACGTATAGATGTTGCAATTTCTTTTTAGCACAATAGAGTTCAAGGTTTTTCTACTTCCATTATAAATAATTAGACTATGTTAACACTCAGACTGATATATTCTTCAGTAAAATAATATTTATTTAGTAGATTTTGGAGTGGCCACTGCCAAAAATTTCGTGGGAAGTGGCGCATTTTTTTTATTATTTTGAATACCTATTTTGCAAGGGCAGACTAAGGCCTACGCATCCTAGGCATGTGCCTAGGGCCCGTAATTTTTGGGGCCCGACAACTAGGTACCTAAAGTATGCGTCATGACTAAAATATAGACCCGGAATTACAATGTTGTCTAGGGCCTGCTTTAGTGTTAGCCCGCCATTGCTATTTTGGATTATTTAATTAAATAATCCAGAGACCTCCCCAAAAATCTTTCAGAAATTACTTAGCTAATTTTTATTATTTTTTTTATTATTTTAAGAGATATGCCATTGTCAATTATTTTTATGTTCTCTTGTGAAATAACACCACAATCGAAATAAAAAGCTGTATATTGAAAGAAAAACCAAACGATTCTGACTTCGTTGTCATTGGCTTTAAAATATGTATTGAAAGCATAAAAATAATCAAGAATATGCCACAAATAACATTTAGAAGACAATGTCAATGTCACTTCTACGATGTGAGATGGGTCATAAAAATAAAAATAATTTAACTTCTCAAATATACGTTTTGTTTTTAACAGACGTCTATTTTTTCAAGAATTCGGTGTTCTACGATACCTGAAGCCGTATGATTTCTCCGTACCATTAATATTGGATTAAAATTAGTTTATCATGAATGCACATAAATTAAGTGATATTTTCTTTCATTTTTTTATGTTAACTGAAATTTCTGTTCAATTCAGTAATCTAACCAAAACTGTTCAAAAATTTACAACTTGGTTAACTTGAAGGTTATAATAGTATTTATTCCCTAGAATGCAGATCTTTACATATAATAATTTTAATGGCTAAGTAAAAAAATGGGTTTTTTCCAAAACTTACTCAAAGATTTGCTAGTAATAAATTATTTTGATCAAACACAAACTTATTTTGTTTTCTGTTACTCACTTGATTAGATACGTGTACACTTGACTATAGTTTCGACACAGACTTTGTGCCATTATCAAACGACGAAACATAAGTACAAAGTCTGTGTCGAAACTGTAGTCACATTTATACGTATCTAATCAAGTGAGTGATAGAAAACAAGGTCTGTTTTTTATGTGTTGTAAAAATAAATGGCTAAATCACATATCTTTAATATGTATATGTTTTGAATAATCTTCATCAATCAATAGAATTTAATTATAATTTTCTTCTTTTGTTCATCCAGTGTTTGTAGAAATAACTTCATTGCAGCAGATACTGGAGTTAAATACCATAAATCTATTAATTTTTGTAACATGAAGTTTTTTTATGAAATGGTAGTCATGATTAGGAGCTGCCATGTTAAACATGCTTAGACATAGTGACTGATTTATGACTAATTATTTATTTTGGAATGTTTTTAGCACTAATCTAGCCCTTAACTCTAATTTCATAATATGAAACCTTGACTATTAATAAAGCGGACTAATCTCGAATCATTAATAACTTCAAAAATAGCATTAGCTAAAGCTACTCTTTTGTCGAGTATCGAGTTCTGATAGGTACCCCTAATTTAATTTTTTTTCCACATATCCACAACTTTTTATTACAATATTACAGTAAGTGCGTACTATATTGATTTTATCACTCAGTACATGGATAATCGAACTTCATTCGTAAATTCAAGGTTTTATCAAAAGTGTAGGTACATATATCTAAACAATCGGGCAGTTGCTGTGTGAAATATATCAGTATAATTTCAGTTATGCAATAATGTACAAATAAAAAATAAATGACGAAATTTTGGTAAAGAGATAACTTACACCGCAAGGGTTAGTATTAAGAAAAGGACTTGAAACTTGAAGATTATTTTGTTGTCTGTAATCCATTGGGAGTATACAGACTCAAACATTTAATGTTTTAATCCAATGAGAAGAAATTAGATTTTATTGTACCAAATAACAGTCACTAGAGAAACGAACTCTATACTTTGCAGATACAATCAAAACTAAACTCATATTGATTACTTTGTCTATTTTTTAAATATATGTTTATAGATAAGTAAAATTATCTAATGTTTTCTATATTCAAACTCTAATTCGACTGGATTAAGTATGATTCGTGTATTTCGTATATTTTTTTCCAAATACTGGAAAGAAAATTGGTGGAATGTTTCGGAAAATATTTACTTGTGATTTTATAGGTAGAGCTGTTCAAACCATGGAAACCAGATTCATTAAATTCAGTCGACAGGTTTTGCGTTATGCAGTATCAAAACGAAAATGTGTCTAAGAAATTTTGCCTAATACATTGGTTTGCTTTCCACGGTTTCTAAATCTACTCCTTCAGAGGTTTTAAAAGGAAACTTTTTGTACCTATTTACTATTTGTAATGTTTTATACCTCAATGTTTTTACAAAATATTTGTAATTGTACTTAAAGAATATAATTAATTATATTGACCAATCTATTAACAGTATTTATGTTGTATAAGTATGATTAAGAAGTACTTATTATTATAATTGTTGTCGTAAGAGGTTTTTTGATTGCCATCATTGCACTTTCGTTCTAGCACACTGTTTATATTAATAATGAAGTGAGACAAGTGATTTTTTTGTACTCTGTAATGTAGAAATGTAACATGTAAAAATTCATGACTAGCTTTTCGCCGCACACAGTAATAATTTTTAGGTATTAAAACGGAAATTAAAAGACTTCATTTTGTCAGTATTCTAGTCATTAGGTAAGGATTTTTGCATTGCTAAAAACATTTTGCACTCTTCAGCTGTTTATATGACATTAAATTTGTTTTATCAATAAAATTTATGGAAGCGTACCAGCAATTTTATTTTCTCCCTCATTTTTCAGTTATGTGCATGGCCTATTTTTAGGGGGTTACTTCTCTTTGTTATGACTACTTAGCAATAACTGTAAATGCAGATGTAGTGAATGTTTTGCTTTATGAGGGGGACCCCCCAAATCCCCCCCTGGGTACGCCTATGGTACATGGGTTGTTAAATCTGAAAATAGATTAGTTTGACTCTAACAATTGAGAGTGCTGTTATATGTTATATCGTTCAATTTTACACTGCTAACATATCAAAAATCAACCCTTATTTCCTGAAAAAGATGGATGGTATAATAAAGTACCGGTAACAATCGAGAGTATCCGAATAAACAAAAGCGACAAGTAGTATTTATTTCCTATCTAATGAACTATAAGATGGATATACATCCACAGATAAATTGTCATTAATACTCGACAGTGAGCCTGAGTGTAAATTTTAATAGCAACAAAATGAAAGTAATTTTCACGTATTACTAGAGACATAGAACAGGCAATAAAAAAAAAAAAATTATACATATCCCTAAAATCATTTATTACATAAACTTTAAATCAGAAAATACACCCGAGTGAATATTTGCTGCTTCATTTCTGGATCGAACATAATACCAAGGAATTCGACGACGAACCCCATTTTTGTTAACCTCATTTTTTTAAATGAAAAACCCTAATTTTTAGTGGGAGGGAAATTTTACGGAGTAGATAACAAATCCAAGACCGTTGAATGGAACATGACATTTGTTTTGTTTTACCACCGAACTCTCGATTGAAGAAGTCATTATTTGATATTACCTCAATACATGACGAAATTTCCCTCTCTTTCCGATTCCACAATAAAAAATAACCTCACAAATGTTCAAGGTCTTCACCATCTGCTGTTAAATATTTACATGTTTTGGAAAAATCGGCCTCTAAATGAACATACAAATATATAAGGAAAGCACGATTTATAATCTATAATAAATTAACCGTGTTTAGGTCTGTTACCAAAGTGCGGCCCATGTGAATTTTTTATTAAAAAATAAACAAGAAATGGTAAAATAAATAATAAATATTACAATAAAATAATAAATTGTTAGTTTGCACGTATTTATAGTATGTATTTAGGATAAGAGTGATTTTACTTCCCTGTTAGTTGTGTTATTTTATAATAATTGTTGTTACAAAAGAATTATATTATTATATAATAAAATGGATTTCTAATGTATTAAAAAAGAAAAAATTGTTCTAAATTTAAAACAAAAAAGTTCATTGTTGTGGTTCTATTCGTTTTTTTCTTGGCCCATGTCGGTATATTAAATTGTAAGAAAAACTTTGTATTAAAAAGTGTTAGAAGAATTAATGACTAGCTTTTCGCCGCACAAAATAATTTTTAGGTATTAAAACAAATTAAAAGACATTTTCTCAGATAGATTAGGTAAGGATTTTTGCCAATTTTGACTCTTCACTGTTTATATGACATTAAATTTGTTTTATTTTTTGGAAGCGTACCAGCAAATTTTCTCCCTCATTTTTCAGTTATACTATTTTTAGGGGGGTTACTTCTCTTCGTTCTGACTACTTAGCAATAACTGATAGATGTAGTGAATGTTTTGCTGAGGGGGACCCCCCAAATCCCCCCTGTACCATCATGGGTTGTTAAATCAAAATTAACTCTAACAATTGAATGAGTTGTAATTTTACATTGTAACATATCAAAAATAAGCTCTTATATTCTATGCAAAAGCGACAAGTACCTTTTGGTATAATAAAGTACCAAATTTTCTCGAGAGAACAACTATGGCGATCGAACATAATAGACGGCGTACACCAAAGTTGGGTGGAGTAGATAACTTATGGATATTGATAATAACTTGCTGTAAATATTTACTGCGAATAATTTAGTTTTTTGGGGTGTAAACATGTTTGAAACCACGTATTTCTCAGCAATATCTAATGTTTCTGTCAATATATGTGGTATTACTAAAAAATCACAGATAGACCAATCAACAAAGATTTTTTCGTGCAAAAAATACTATCAGGATACTGCCTGTACCATCACATTAAGAATGAGTTGTAGTGATATTTTGCTACCTTTTCCACTCGCAACTATGGTTTTTTACTTTATTATAAACAATTGAAATATTTTTCGTTGCATATTTATAAAATGAAAAATAATAAACTAATCTCAATGGTGTCAACAGGTGAATTGTAAAGCATGGAAATACCAATGAAATGAGCCCAGCATCGATCCGATAAGATCTTTAGTAACAGGAAAAAACAAAAAATACTGGAAAATTTAGCGGTTTTCTTTATATCATAACTCCGTCACTATTGAAGTTGTAGAACTGGGCTTGTGGGAACTGATCGTAATTGATATCTAGATACCTTATGCGTGACTAAACCAGGCGCTATCGGTTTATTAGTTTTTGAATAATTGGGATCTGAAGTTTTTAGTCCACTATTCTTGCAGTGTGTCTCCATGCGACATGGATCGTCAAACATCAATTCAGAATAGAGTAGAGGTATCATTCTACAACGCCTCTATTTTCATTATTCATTAAATTTCTGTGAAATATACGAAAAATGTTGGCAAAAATGACCAAAAATCGGTGAGCGTATGAATGTGTTCGAGTAGTGGGGGGACCACGGTTGTAGCTGTCACTCTGACAGGTGGTGAAAGAATCTAATCGCTAAAAAAACTTCTAAACAGAGTGATTTGTTCGATTTTATTATATCAAAGGAGAACTGTTTGTTTATTAATATATTTATATGTAAATGGTTTCTCATTTTTGCTTTAATTTGTGGATTTTGGGTTTACTGAACATCGAAAGAGAGCGGTCATTAGAAAAATTCTTACTTGTGAGGATTTTAAATATTAAAATGATCTATGTATGTGCCTCTACTATATATTACTATACGCTTCCCCTCAACAACCGTGTTTCCCCCACCCCTTGGATACATTCATCCGCTCGCCCATTTTTGTGATGTTTGCTAACATTTTTCAGATATTTCACAGACATTTAGTAAAAAATGAGAATAGAGGCTTTGTACAAGACACCTCTACTTTCAACTTTTTTCAAAATTGAAATTTGATTATCTATGACGCATAGGGACACAATGCAAAAATAGTGTACAGAAAACTTTATGTCACAATTGTTCAAAAAATAATAAACCGGTAGCGTCTGATTTTGGCATACATAAAATAGATGTAAGTTACTATCAGTTCCTACAAGCCCAGTTCTACAGCTTTTAAAGTGACGAAGATACAATTTAAAAAAAAATTTAAAAAAAAATGCTACATTTTTCAGTATTTTTTGTTTTTCCCTGTTACTAATGATCCAATCGGATCGAGACTGGGCTCATTTCATTAGTATTTTCATGCTTTACAATTGACCTGTTGACTCCATTGAGATTAGTTTATTATTTTTGATTTTATAAACATGCTAAGAAAAAAAAACGTATTTTTCTTGCTTCAGTTGTTTATAACAAAGTAAAAAACCATATTTGCGAGTGGAAAACATAGCAAAATATCGCTAGGAATCTTTTTTAATGTAATGGCACAGTTGGTATCCTGATAGTATTTTTTTACACATTATCAGTTAATTTTTGCTCTATTGATTGGTCTAAGATCATATATAATATTAGGTACTTTAATACTATTATATGCTAATAATAAACGTCATGGTTGTTCCAAAGTATACATCCACAGATATATTCATCAGTAATTACTCTACAGCCATGAGCCACTGAGTGTAAATGCGATTTAATGGCTTTGAACAAAGTGAAAACAATTTTAATATTCGTATTCCATTAGCTAGGTCCCATTGTGCTACATAATAGTTAACAGATGCAATATTCAAAAAAAATATATACATGAAATCCCTAAAATCATTTATTACATAAACTTTAAATCAGAAAATATTTGCTAAAGAACATTTCTGGAAAAAGTCGAGGTCATTGCTTTAGTAACTTTGACCAAGGAATTCGATGGTGACCTTGGATTTGACCTTGAACCTCATTTTTGAGGTTACTTTGAGGTTAACCTCATTTTTTTAAATGAAAACCCCTATTTTTTATTGTCGAATCAGAGAGAGGGAAATTTCACGTCTGCACATGTATTAAGGTAATGAGATGTAAGGTCAAATCCAAGGTCACCGTTGAGTTCCTTGTTCAGAACCTGGGGTATGACCTTTATTTGTTTTGTTTTACCACTAAACTCTCGAGATTGTTAAGAAGTCAATATTTGATCTCTAGGGGTTACCTCAACCTCATACCTCAATACATGTCCGGACGTGAAATTTCCCGGTCTTTCCGATTCCACAATAAAAATAACCTCACAAATGAGATTCGAGGTCAAATCCAAGGTCACCATCGGATTCATTGGTCAAAGTCCCGGGACTTAATTGACACCCGGTATAGTGTATGATTATACATTACGTTTTGGAAAAATCTGCTAGGCCTCTAAATGAACATACAAATATATAAGGAAAGCACGATTTGTAAAATCTATAATAAATTAACGGGGCTGTTACCTAGGTCTGAAGCAGGGGTTCCCAAAGTGCGGCCCGCAAAGCCTGTGAATATTTTTATTAAAAAATAAAGAAGTAAATGGTAAAATAAATAATAAATATTACAATAAAATAATAAATTGTTAGATTGCAATACTTGCCGCTATAGTTATAGTTATGTATTTACAATATGAGTGATTTTACTTCCCTGTTAATAAATTGTGTAATTTTATAATAATTGTTGTTACAGTTAAAGATTTATATTATTATATAATAAAATGGATTTCAGTTATTTTTTTATTTTAATAAATATTTATATTTAAATTTAGTAAACTAATAAAAAAAGAAGAAATTGATCAATAAATTTAAAACAAAAAAAGTTCTGGTTATTGTTATGGTTCTATCCGTTTTTTTCTTGGCCCACCAAAAATTTCGGTAATATTAAATTGGCCCGCCTAAGAAAAACTTTGGGAACCCATGGTATAAAGAGACTAAAAAGTGCTAGAAGAACTAAAATAGATAAAAAAATCTCAAGTCCAGGCATTGTGTAACGTTTATATAATTGCACCAAAATTTATCTAGAATTAAAGAAAAGAATACAAAGGTGTGTGCCTACACACTATTCCCCCTCCCTAATGAAAAGACTGAAGATACCCACTGATTATTAATATAAATATTAACCGATGTTTTGCTTATGAGTATTTCTCAAACACCTGTGACCACTTATCCTTTAACTGGTGGAATTACCTTACCGAAGGAACAGTGTCTTGACATAATGGAGCATAGTTAAACAATCAGGTCGTATATAGGAGCCTTCAAGATGAAATCAATTTTGATCCTATCTTTTATAGATTTTACATTACAATCTATTGAGCGCAAGACAATATATGTTTTAGTTAACATATGATTTTTTTTTTTTTCGTGTGACTTCTATCCTCGGAGATTCCCCATTTGGGGACTCTGCAGAGGTGTATCAACACCATTTTCACTTGTGGGCAAGAAAAGTAGAATAGCATTTCCATTGGGTGCAAGAAAAATAGAATACTGTGGAGGAGTTCAAAATTAATTTACTGCGTAAATACTGCTATTTTTCCCTGAAAATTATAAATGCCTATCTCATTTCGCGTTAAAATGTTAATGAATTTTGTTTGCTGAAGCACTGATAAGTCATGGTGTTGTTACTGACAACCACGTCCCGAGCTTTCTTAGCAAGAAAATTCATAGTCGATATTGTGGTTATTCGTTCATAGTCTTTCTCAATTCTTCCACAAACGTCTTCGGTAGATGCGTGATCTGTCCACGGAATTTTTTGCCTTGTTTAAAGTTCATAATTTCTATTGCACATTATAATTAATTTAAATTTTCTGAATGTAATAATAAATATCATCCATGTCAGATGTAAAGCGATTTGCAATGTAAATTGCCAATATTTCTAACGCCCTAAATCCAAGCATTCTAACTTTGATATTCTTAATCGCGACATTATAAAAGCCTTCTTCCCACCATGGAGACAAAGTGTTCCTCATTAGAATTCACACTGACGTCAATTGTTTAGAAATACATATATTGTTCATAACAAACAAATTGTTATTTCTTAAAGTTGCCAATGGATAAGACATCAAATGACTGATTTCTGAAAATAATAATAATACTACATTAATTCCTGAAAATTTTATTAACAAAATGTATTTTTCCCAATTTTACACAGTTTTATCTAAAGTATGATATAGTACACGTCAATAGCCGATTATAGATAACAATTTAAGGGAATACAACTCTATAATATGGATAATAAGGCCAATAGTATGGCCATCCCCAGCCAACACCATATGGTCCAACATACTGTAAGGAAATAATTATATAATGAGTTATCAGATGCAATGTGCTCAAATAAATAACGATATTATGTAGTAATAGGAACAAGATTAAAACTTAAAGCATTTATGATTTAATTTTTTATTTGCCAAATACCTAAACGGCATAATTTTGAAATAGTTTTTAAAAATTTTATATTATTGAAATAGTAAACATTGACAAAAATAAATATGACAATAAATATGAATAGCAACCTCCACTAATCATCTAAAATTTGCTTGAAATTCGGTCGTAATGCATTTGGAAAATGTTTTGCTAGAGGTATGATGTCACTTTTTCCTTCCAAAATAGCCACATGATTAATTAAATTAAAAATTTTCAGTAGTTTATTATTAAAATCTATGGTTAATTTGAGGGGCACTAAAAACCCAAATAGTGTTTTTAGAATATTATCCACACTAGGTAATGCATTTACTGATGCTGCAATTTCATATATGACTTCTTTTGATCTAACAAGAATGTTTTGATAATTGCAGTAACTGGCGAACATAATACCTTCAGTTTTTGTTGTTATGATGAATTATTTAATCCGGAACATTTTCCGACATATTTTAATAAGAAATACTGACTGGGCTTTAATCTGGAGCTATTCCGGACAATCCGGGACGAATGGTCAGTCTAAGTATTCCCACTGCTAATTATTTATTAAAACATTGGAACCATTAAAATGGAATATTGATAATTTATTACATTTTTAAGTCATTTCAGTGACGCCAAAATACCGGGACACCGCCACGATATATCAAGTCAAAATTGGTCTCATACAAAAGATGTCTCAGAATTATGTATGCCCCAAATATAATTCAATTAATTTACTTTTTCTAGAATGACAGTAGTATTTTAATTTAAAATATATATATATTTATATTAAATGCGCTAAATTTCCAAGAAGTGATACAATTGTTTCATTATTTTTCCAAGGGTATAGAAATTATCATGCTAGTAAATATAATTTCAAAGAAACAAACTGAAAACATATTTTTTACCAAAAATTCATGAGACTGAGTTCAAAGTTTTTGATGTCCCAACTTCTCACAAAAAACATTCTAACTGAAATTATTGAATATTATAATGCGCTACTACATGGGATGCCCGAAAACCAAACACCACCAAAAACAAAGATTTTGAGAAGACCAAGAAAAAAATATTCTAATTGGTTCAAGAACTAAATATAAATTACCCTGACCCGAGGAGTGAATTCTCAGAAAGAAATACTGGTCACAATTGGCCTGTCGTAATTCTTGGACTGTGAACTACAGTGATGAAAGTATTGTTTCTTGAACAGAGAGGTAAATAAGTAAAATGTGCGTGGCATTGGATTCAGAAAACAGCGATGAAATATCCACAAAAGTTAAATGTTGCGGTGGCATTCTTAGTTCTATATAAATTGCTTCTTTTTACTCCAATAGTGACAAAGTGAAATTATTTCATAAAGAACAATTCGGAGGAGTTCCATAATGTATTTGTTTCAATCAGATGACGTTTCATCTAACTATTTTCGACCGGTGCGGGATTATTTGCATGGTTTCCAAAACAGGAGGGTAGGTCGTAGAAGTCCAATTAAATAGTCAGCATGTTCAGCTGCTTTGGCCCTACTTGATTTTTTCTTGTTGATATATTTAACATCTATAATACTTGCTACCAAGGGAAAGAATATTTTTAAAGTCCCAAAATATTCCACAGGGTATGTTTAGGAAAAAGAAAAAATTACATAAAAACGGGTAAAATAATTTTAAAATATTACCCTGAAGTACGTTTAAAATTTCATTAAAAAAGTATTTCATTTTACTATTTCCAATAGTTCAAAAATTGATTTATGTTTGGGAGAGGATACTTTATATGTCACAGTAATATGAATTGGCTTTTTGTCCAGCTCATTCATTTATATTTTTTTTATCGTCTATATACTATTATAAAATTGTAGTTGTTTGTTTGATTGTTACCTCATCACGTAAGATCTACTGAACTGATTTTGCTTAATCTTTTTTTGTTGCGAAGCTTATAGTTTGAATTAAAATCTGGTACACATTTTATCTCCCTACATTGACAGAAACGGTAGATATAGGGAAAAATCTACTACCATGTTCGGTAATACATACACAATTAGTTAATTGCTTCCACCGCATGCACCAAATTTTAGATACTTGCACCAGCTTAGCTTTTATTCAAAATTCGGAATATGCTAATGTAACATGTTTCGATTTAAAAAAATCCAACTGATATATCAAGTGTAATTTTACAGGGTGTTCCATATATAGGATAGGTAGAATTAAATGGATTTAAAAAATCTTGAAAAAAAGGTATATTAGGTGGCCTGTAAGTAGTTGTATATATACAATGTGGTTGAAATAAGGGGGAAGTTATGCGGGGTAGTTCAAAAAAGATATATTGAGTGGACCATAAACAGTATATACCAGGTGGTCGAAAAACGTGTGGAGTTGAATTATATTTTTTAGGGCGGATAACAAAATGTTATATTGTTAAAGTCATAAGTAGTTGCATATACAATGTGTGTGAAGTAAGGGTAAAATAGAATTAGGTTTATACAGGGTGGATAAAAAAATGTGTTATGTAAGCTGTTAGGATATTTGAATTTTCTTGAGCTATTATTATAGTTATGAAATGGGTTGAAAAAAATGTTAAAAGTAGTTTTTTATACAGGGTGGTTGAAATATAAGATGGAGTGGAATTATAGTTTATAGGGTGGTTAAAAAATGTTTAAAAATATCCACAAGTAGTTCACAAGTTCACAAGTAGCACATATAGGATGGTTGAAATATGTATCAGTATATAATTACAGTTAAACAGGTGGTTTAAAAATATTATAATGGATTTTTATGATCTGCAAGCTGTTCCATATACCAGATAGATGAAATATAGGATGAACTAGATTTCTAAGTATACAGGGTGGTGCAAAAATGTTATATTGGTTGGCCCATAAATACTTGCATATACAAGTTTGTTGAAGTATAGGGTGGAGTAGAATAATAATTATACAGTGTGGGTAAAAAAAATTGTTATATAGATTAGGGAAATGGAGTACCTGAAATGT
Organism: Octodonta nipae; assembly: GCA_034190945.1. Taxonomy (NCBI): domain Eukaryota; kingdom Metazoa; phylum Arthropoda; class Insecta; order Coleoptera; family Chrysomelidae; genus Octodonta; species Octodonta nipae. The sequence continues at coordinate 118,833,678 of CM067219.1, read as the reverse complement.
GGGGCGAAGTCAAGTTATAGTTACACAATACGATTCAAACAGGGTTAGAAAAAGTTGCAAATGAAGGGTGATTTAAATGAAGTGTGGAGAGAAATTATACTTTATACTGTGGTACAAAAAATATGAGGAAAAATTTTGAAATCAGTTGCACAGATAGAATATTTGAAATATAGGGAGAATAGAGTTAAGTAGTTGAGTATTTAAAAAAATATTACATAGGGTGCCCAATAAGTAGTTGCGATTTTGGTGAAATTTATTGGGAAGTGATGGATTTATATTTATACAGGGTGGCACAAAAAATGTTATACTGGGTGGCCGATAAGTAGTTGTACATACAAGGTGGTTGCAATAGAAGGTGAAGTAGAAGTATAGTTTAACAGTGTGGATAAAAAAATGGATGAAACATTTTCTAGAATAGAACATGAGCTGTTGCATATATGCAATATCTGGAACATGGGGTGAAGTAAAATTAAAATTATACAGTGTGATTAAAACAATGTTAAAAAAAGTTGCATATAATGGGTGGTTACTGGTTGACATATAAGGTGAAGAAAATATTTTCCAGGGTGTTTAAAAAATGTCAGAAAAATGGTCCATAAGCAGTAGCAATTTAATGGTGAACTTACTATAATTGAGGCTCTCAAAGGGGGCGATGGCTCCCAGCGCCCCCTTTTCATTTGTCCCTGCTTCGGAATACATTCATTTCTTTAAGGAAATTGTTATCGTCACAACTATCATAGACACGTTAAATCAAAAATCGGTTTATAGTATAACAGGGTCCAGGGAATAATTTTAATTCTCGTTGTCACCTCTTTTCTTGTAATGGGATGTACATTCAATTCAATATTGCTATAGAGATTACTGGGTATCAGGGAATTTACATTATTTATTTATTAAGCAACTAATAATATTTTCGTTTAATAATAAACATATAAAGTTCTAGTTAAAATTGAAGGATTGTGTAATGGTCAAAATTAAACCAGTTACGTCTAATGATCTAACCGGGCTCAGTCAGAAGTTATCAATATGATGTACTTAATAGTAAATCGTTTTAAAAGTTAATCTCTATATCGTGAGAAAACCTCTAAATTATTATATACTTACCACCCAAGGATCTGGAGTAGGTTTTCCTACACATACCGCCGCAATTACTAATAAGGTTAGGAACTGAAATAATTAAAACGAATATTTAATTGAAAATGGGTTATTTTAGTGCGGCTATTAAACTGATTAGAAGCCAAATTATAAATACATTTTTTTTAAACAAAAACCGACTTCAAAAAAGGGAAGTAACTAAAAATCAAAACAATTTTTACCTGACACCATTAAATACTTAGTCTGAAGTCGGTGCCAAATTGAACAGCAAAGTTGCAAAGTGCTTCATCATTGTACTTTCCTAATTATTTTCATTCTAACTTTGCACTTGGCACCGCCTTCAGAAAAAGTATTTAATTGTGTCAGGAAAAAATATTTTTTGCTTTTTAGTTAAGTTCCTTCCTTTATTGAAGTGGGTTTTTGTTTCTTTATAATGAATTCATTTTACAATTTTTAGTGATGTAATGACTTAATTGGATGCAGTTTGCAACTCTAATTAACTTTTTCGGTATTGCCAAAAATGAGGTATGACATTTATTATCGTGTTTTCTGTTAAATTGAATAGAGTAACTTTTTCTAATTCTTTATATGTACTAAGAAAGTTTTGAATACGATTCTAACTTGGTGGAACAACGGTATTCTAGATGACTTGAAAATCTTCAATTTTTTGTCTAGTAATTAGTAATTATCGGACAAATCGATTCAATTACATTGATTTAATAGACTGCGCGCAATTTCACAAAATTCTTCATATGCAATGTTCAGTGATGCAGCATAATTGGATGGAGTTCTAATAAACTTTGATAACAATTTGAAATATTATAAAGAAAGGAAACTTACTTTTAAACAAAATCGATATTTTTTTTGAAACCTACTATATAGTTGGAAAGGACACATAACAATTTATTATTATATATTTTTTAGTGCAACGTCATAATTAGATGCAGATTTTAATTACCTCTGTTTGATAACAATTTTAGATATTAACCAAAATAAAGGTTATACATAGGGCTTCATAGGAGACGAGAGAAAGCGAAAGTATCAAAAATCTCGTCTCCTAAAATATTAAGTCTGCTTCTAGTCTTAGGCTCGTCTCTTTACCAGTTGTTTTGCATCGTGTCCCTTATTTTATTTAATTATAATAAATATTGTATAAACTAATTAATAAATTATTTTTAAAAGTCATATTTATAACGCCATTATACAAAAATATAGTACATAAATGTTTTTATTTTACAAACTCTTAATTTTGTCTTTTAAATTACTCGATTAAGAAGAATTTAAACATAATAACGCTTGCATGACATCATCTTTCAGTGATGTACGTTTCTGTCATTTTTTGGTCATGCAGTTTAACATAAATTTTATATCTACATAATACTTGAAATATTTTTTTGCAAGTTTGTTACCAAATACTTGAGTATTTGACCAGTTATATTATATATAATTCCACAGATGTATACAATAATTGTTCACATCCTTACTACAAGAAATCCAAAAAAAAACAAAAAACTTCCCAGATATACAAATCTCCTGTAAATAATTATCTTCCAGGTAGAAAATTTCGAGACAAAGAAATCATTTTAATATTATATACGTTTATTACTCTCTAGTTTAATATAGACACCTAGACTCAACCCAGAGTACGGTAACCCATCAATCTCTAAAAAAATTATTCATACTTAAAATTGAAAAATCTGGGAGGATAAATATTTATGTTAAGAAAGCGTTAACATGTTAAAGTAAAAATGAAAAAAATCATACTTGTTTATTAAATTTACAATAAAATATTTCGCAGAGGGTCTCTAATTTTCCAATAAAAACTTAATAAAAAAAAATTTAAAGATACCAAAAACGAGACTCTCCCATAATATTTCTCAAAACGTCTCGTTCTCGTCTCGGAAACGCGAGACGAGTCGTTCTCGTCTCTGTGAAGCCCTAGTTATATACTTTTTAAGTTAAATTCATATTTCCTAACAACCCTCGTATACAGTTGGAAAAGTGACGCAATGATTGCTGTATACGTTTCTGACCATACAAATCTTTTTATAAAGAATTTTTTTCTATATTATTCTAAGAAAGTTTTCCTTCCTTCTGAATCCAACTTATAAAGACACTCTGTATATAGAGACCAACTGAGAACCTCTATCTTGAAGTTGATCAGCTGTCATTTATTTTCATTTTATTTCAATCTATTTTCAATTTATTGCAACCCAGGTTCCTAACAGATACGTTTTCTTTTTATGATTTTAATACTAGCTCCTCAACAAAAGCATAGGTACCACATAATAAAGTCTGTTAAAAATTTTTGCCTGATTTTATAAAAAACTGTATAAGTTATGTACTTTAAAAAATACGGGACCACTTCGGGATCCACCTTAATATCATCCTGTTTAAACAATCCAAATTCCTTCAGCCGGTTTGGAATAATCGCTGAACACATAAAAAACATAAATACAGACGAATTGAGAACCTTACTCTTTTCGAAGTCGGTTAAAAATACACTTTTTTTTTGTTTAAAAATAATCGAGATCAAACAAAATTGTGCGTTTTTAAAAAATACACTTATTACAAAACATCTAGTACTTTGATTTATACACTTTACGGGCAATAAAAGCCTTTTTGTGATCGAGATAATGATGTTGCAATAGTATATAAACAGTACCTAATAAATAACTTCTGATATAATTTACTCACAATCAAAAACTTCATCATCTCCAATGGCACAGTTTTGCTTTCAAAGGTAATTTAAAAACTAATATCTTGATATCATTTTACGTGTAATATAAATCATTTTAATCAATTATTGCTAATGACCATTAAATACACATTATTAAACTGCGTCAGTAGAATTTCCCCAAGGTGATCGTTAGAAAAATTCATACATTTTATAATAATAAAAAGAAGAAAGTGCCTTAATTTACTTCCAACAAAAAAGATGTGCCACAACTTAATTAAGAGTTGGGAATTTTTATTATATAAATAACTTTAAATTAAGTAATGTTGAATATACCGCACATATTTTAGAAACACTAGCATATAATTGAAGTAATTATTAATTATTTTCCTGTAAGTCCACAAAAAACAATGTAAACTTTAGATAAGTAATGCGTTTATAGGAAACTTTTAAGTACCGGTTTGGAACAGTCCAACAGGCGGTAATTGTAGACTGAATTCATTGTAATTGTGAAGTCGCAAGAGATGTCAGTTGACACCTCCGAAAATGAAAATTATTTGGAGTTTAATTTTTGATTTTTTTTAATTAAGGGGACGCAAATTCAATCCATATTAAACCAGTTTAACTTTCTTCTGGATATATCTAAGCTTCTTTTCTTCCCTGCCATCCTAGGTACTTTACTACATTTGCCCTGCTGACTGTAGATCATCCTTATACAACGTACTCTCTTCTTTTGTACGTAATCGAGGGCGTACACAGCTTTTGGTTTAGGAGAGGCAAAATTAGAAAAAAGAGAGAGGGGCAAATCAGATATTTTTTGATCCAGGGAGAGACAAGTCAGCAATTTTATGGGAAGCTTTAATGGCTAATGGCAGGTTTTTCAGGTCCAGCTTAGAATGTCACGATAAAATATTCAGGTTAACTTCACCTGTCAGAGATATTGAATACTCTCTACTCTCTTCCAGGTGTCATTCTATTGTACCCAAAACAATATATATAATAAATTCTTTCTGGTCAGGGAACCTGCATCAGTTGCGCTTCTCACAAGAGAATGTCCTCTGCAATCCAGTGTTGCCAGATGATTTTTTAGCAAAACAGTAGATAGGTCGATGAAATAACACTAGATGGCACATCAAAACAGTAAATTTGATAATGCATGTTTTACAAGGGTTTTACTTACTTAGAATAATGAAAAACCAGAAAAATTGACAAATAATATTGGTAGTATTTGTTTATAAAGTTATTATTTAAAAATTTAATATGTCCAATATCTGAATTTTGTTATGTTATTTTCAGAATTCATCAAGCTATCCTAAGTACTCTTCACTTTTTTGTTTCATTTAAACTGACTTTAGTTTCCATTGTTGCAGTAATCAGTAAAGTTATAAAAAATTTCATGAGCATTTAAAATAAAAGGTTAAATATTTAAAAATGAAGTTTGACATGTCAGTTGTTTGTCAAACGGTTGTTGTTTGAGCATAATTCAACCATACTCCAATATTGTATTGTTTTTATTTCAATATTATAAATACTTATTAATTTGATTATCCATATCAATATCAAAGAACATCTGACGGACAAAATTAATTCCATCTCTTAACAGGTCGAATTCTAATTAATTTTGAACGCAAAATGTTGTTTGGTATTTATATTGATTATCAAATTAATAAGTATTTATAATATCGAAATAACAACAATACTACTTTTAACCATTGGCAATTACTCAACGCCCTGAACCTTTTACGAAATTGAATATACTGTTGCGTAATACGCTACTAATTAGTATAACTATACAAATGGTTGAATTGTTCTTATGAGCAATTTATTTTCTTTAAATACATAACGGCTATACAGTAATTTGCTGTTATCAATAAAACAGTAGAATAGGAGCACGTAACAGTAGAACAGTTGAAGAGGGACCAAAAATCTACTGTTAAAACAGTCGACCTTCTACCTGGTAACACTTATTTATGTATTTGATACATATCAATAAATTTGTAAACGCGAGATGTAAAGCCGACTTCTAGAGGTTTCGGGAAACCTAACACACCGAGTTTCCGAATATGGAACCGTTCTATGATGTTTGTGTTGTCCCGTAACTCCTAGGTTAAAATGTCACAATCAAATTTTCGGGTTAACTTCACCTGTCAGAGATACTGAATACTCTCTTCGAGGTGTTGTACTTTTGTATGCGTTCACGGCATACATGCCTGAGTTTTAATTCAAATATTACTGCTTATTAATCATACAATTCGAAGAGATATAATGAAATGTGAAAATTAATTCAAACTTAAATTTTGAAAGAACAAGGATATGAAAAAAGAATTAATACATTTCCTGTTTAATAGCATTTACACAAACAAAATTAATAATTTCTCCATCATAACAGTCCACACTTGGTTCAGACTTCACACGATTACCATTTAACTCATCAGAAACAAAATTATTACTAATTTCTTCATTATAACAGTCGCCACTTGGTTCAGATTTCACACCATTACTAATTACTTCAGCAGAAACTACTCTTGATTCATGGTCATCACATAATTCTTGCTTAATGCTGATACTGCTCTCTTCTTCAATTAACTGCAATTACAAAACGCATGTAAATACTTTACTTTTTAAAATTATTAAGAAATGTATTGGTCTGTTCTTTAATATTTATACAAATATTAAATCAAATGATACTATCCTGAAAGTAGCGACAAAAAAAATGTGACAGAAAATCATTCTGTAAACTAACTTGTATCAGTTTTTTATTCAACATCATGTTAGATTAATATGAAAATATAAGTACAAATTCCAAATAATTTTTGCCAATTTTTCAGGTATCCGTCATTCAATATTTGGCAAGCTATGTGGGCTTTATAAGTTGACTTTTAGAAATTTAAACGAAATGTACATCTTTATTTTCATAAAGACATGTGTCTTTAAAATTTCAATTTTCGATTTGTTTCTAAAATATTCTATCTAAAATTTTCCGTCATTAAATATTTAGAAAGCTAAATGGGCGCGAATACTTTACATTTTAAAAATATAACGAAATTTATTTTCATAGAATCTAACTGTGCCTTTATTTAAAATTTTAATTTTTCTATTTATTTCAAAAATATTATTTTATATAAAATTGTGATAAAAAAATTAATTAATAAATGCACATTTAGAAGTGTATTTAGTTATATTTTTAAAATGAAAGTTTTCAAAAAAAAGTTTGGATAGATTATTTTTGAAACAAATGGAAAATTTAAATTTTAAAGACATGCACATTTTGATTATATGAAAATAAAGATGTGCATTTTGTGTAATTTTCAAAAAGTCAAATCTTAAAGCCCACATAGTTTGCTAAATATTGAATGTCGGATACCTGAAAATTTGACGGAATAATTACGAAATAATTAAAAATTTAATTGAAATGCACATTTAGATGGTATGAGAATGAAGATGTGCATCGCGTTTAATTTTCAAAAAATCGAATTTTAAAGCTGATGTAGCTTGCCAAATATTGAATGGCAGATACCTGAAAATTTGACATGGAATATTTTTAAAATAAATGAAAAAATTAAAATTCTAAAGAAAAGAAAATTTAGATTTAGTTGGAACCAAAACAAAAGTTAAAATTTGAACTCATATCTTTATATTAATCTAACTTGATGTTGAATAAAAAACTGATTCAAGTTTATTTTACAAAAGGAGTTTCTGTTACTTTTTTTTGTTGGATGTCAGGTACTGTCAGGGTAGTCAACTGATTAGATGTATCATCAGGAATTACCTTCTCAGAAAACACAGTGGAATCAATTCTTGAAGAGTCATGATTTGATGTTTTACTGGAATCTTCATAATCAACAGACGTCCAAGGAAATATAGTTGGGACTGTTCCCTGCCTAAGTCTAACTCTTTCAAGCATATATAAACCTGTTGAATTTCAAAATTTAATATTCGGGTGTACTTACTTAAAAACAATTGAAAATGCAAGCCAACTTAAATTTACAATTATTGAATTTACCTTCAATTCCCATTTGTATATCTTTTGGGTCAAAATGATCAATACATAGCCCTTGACTATCTTTTGGGATAAAATCAGGTCTTGCAATTGCTTTTAGCCACTTTTCTTTTCTATCCTTGTTCTTTGGAAATCTAAATCTCATTGAATTTTTACATTTCAATACACTACACTTTACAAAATTATTTGGCATCTTCGAGAATTTTATATTTAATAAAAAATAATATTTAAGTTAAAACTTAAAACTATGGCGACCATGATATATCTATCTACCTATATCTTATGTATAATTGTATAATATCCACAGATCAAAGAGAAATAACAATCCATCAAAGGATACCATCATGCGGTTGAGCTCTGAATTAAGCTTAAACATTGAAAGTTATCCTACTCTTTTGCTCATTTGAAATTCATATACGACCAAACGAAAAATGTGTTGAAACATTAAACAAAAACAAAAATAGAAAGAGACACAGATATATTTTTTACAAATATTCCGGCTCCAACAGTAGCGTCCAATTTGCATTAAATTAAAGGTCATGTTATTCAGATTCAGAATAATATAACAACGTATCTAATCCACAAATATAAATATATTAAAATCCATTAAAAGATGTGCACAATAACAAAACAATTAGGGGCTTAATTACTAATATGTAACAGTAATTATCAAAACATTTATTTATTCACGTAAAATGTGGGTTTATTTATTACTTAAATGACCTTTTGTAAAACTCAGTTAACACGTTTATGATCTGACACCGGTGAGAAGATAATTCGGCAAACGAATATGCCGTTTTCCTGCATGTAAAACACTGAAAGATCACTTTATTATTGTTTTCGACACTTATACAAAGTAATCACTGATTTCAAACAAGTTTCAATACCCAAAATACATTATACAATATGAATTACGAAGTTAACCTCAATTGAAAATGTAAATACGCAGACTTGCGCTATTGCCTGAAAGACATAAACGGCATAAAGTATCGCCGTTCAGTCAATGATTACAATGCCTAGATTTACGTCATATTGGTTACAATGGAATGAAGTTTGGCATCGGTTAGCAATTGTTTACTATTTTCCGGCAAACATCTTTCAACTCATTTTTAATGTAAACCGACAGGTTCATATACCAATATAGCAAATGCAATTTCAAATTCGGTTGGTTTAACCCAAACCGACAAGAAAAAAATTAATACTATATTTTTTTAAAATTATACATTTGGGTACAAAGTTAGTTAATGCTGTTATTTATTTGAACCATATGTCAATTTTTATATGTGAAACTACACTTTTTGAATAAAATTATTCACTAGCCCCTTCATCCCCATAGGGGTAATAACTACCCCTAAAAAAATTAATTAAAAGGGTTTTCAATTCAATATTCGGGAATATAGAAGTTTTTTATGTTTGCACGTTGGCAATAAGAAAAATCAATTAATTGGTTGTTTTAAATATTCAATATTAGATGGTTTACGTCCTAGATTTTTTGTTTGTTTGTTTAGCCCACAAAAAATAATACAGTGGAGTCTGATGGCAAGAACGGCATAACCATTCAATTTTCACGAATCCATAGAAGGGAAAAAACTTGATTGAGATAAGCACTTACTGCTGCTTTATAATGTGTGTGTGATGTAGCTCTATCAAATTGAAATCATATTTTTTCTTTCAATGTCTGCGAGGTTATTTCAGGAAAAAGTTGTCTTAATTAACATTTTGTAAAAGATCGAGGCAACTCGCCCCAGTTAATTAGTTATTATGCCAGTCTAAACTTTCATCTTAATAAGATACTTCTCTTTGTATGGTCTCTGGGATACTGAGTGTGAGCTTCCCTCACCCAGTGAGGATTTTGTGCTTCGTAGCCACGCTTCCCACTTGCTGATTGGTTATATATGGTTGAGTTGTTAGAGGGCGGAGCTGGGCCGGTACGGTGTTTAATAGAATTTTCCAATAATTCCAGAACTTCTGGGCCAATCACACCAGCCATTTACGGTACCAACCGATAGGCGCCGAACCGCTACTATTAAACAGCGCGCTCTACTGAAAAATAATATTCGAGTAACTAGAAGCGTAAGCAGAAGGCTACGACAATTATGCGAACGTACCTGAAGAGGGCAGGTGTGATTCTGCCAAAACGTCGTCATTTTACCATCGATCTCGACAGGGATCAGCTATTAACTACTCGGATGAATTCCCGGAAACCACCGAACAAATTGTGTTCCCGGGAAAATTTAATTTATATATATATGAAGGGATAACATTGCCATCTAAGATTCGGTAAGAGATACAAACACGATTAAAATTAAAATTTACGGATTATAGAACCCATTCGACCACTTAAAGAAAAAATAGCTATCGCTTGCCATTCTCAGATTACACAAGGAAAACCAAAAATGTATTTTTTTTGTTTTTTAGCTCTACTACTTTGATTTTAAAGAACATAAAAAAATGGTAAAGGGAAAAGTTTTTTGACACAATAATGCGCCATCAAATATTTTCACTGATACGTTTATTTCTTTCGGCCATTATCATTTTTTTTTTAATATGGACCTGTACTTTTTATGACAATATCGAACAAGTATTGAAAGACCAATTCATTGGTATGTCATACGTTAAGTTTACTACGACGTTTTGGGACAAAAAATAATCAACAGACTGAAAAAAAATGTACGGTTTTTTCCATGACAAGAAAATCTATACGTTTTTAATTTTTTTACTTGCATGGTAAACTGATGTAAATGGAAAATTGGAAAATATTTTAAAAAATTAGGTTTTTTTTGGAATCTAAGTAGAAATTGATACATTATTTGAAATTCGAATAAAGAAATCAATTGCATAAAAACAATATTATATTTCATTGAACGTGAACTTCATCACTGATTCCGGTAAACAATCCCTTTGCAGTCATGTATTTCAGAAATCAACACACTTGATTGATTAACGAGGTTAACGAGATTGTATACGAGAATTTTTGTTTGCCTATAAAAACAACTTCCTGGAAACGACCCCTCAAATCCAATAATCTTTTAGCTCAAGTTAGGTACCTATTGCAGTGTATTCCAATGGTCATATAATGAAGTGTATTGTAAGTACCTACTTTAAATATATTTCTCTTATAATATTACCATTTCCAATTTGGTGCAACTATATCGACTTGAATTACTTTAGTTCTCGGATGTCATTTTAATTCAATACCTATAGATATACAGTGATGTGTTAAAGTACCACATAAATTCAGTTAGCTTAATAAACAATCTTAAGGAAAATTAAGGAATATACGGATGTAATACGTGAAAGTAATACGGTATTCCATTTGCTTTTAACGGAACGCAATACATATTTTTTCAATTTCCAGAATTAGGTATACAAGTTGCGTCCACTTGTCACCTGGTGCCCAAAAACACAAAAATTGTTAATGAAAATTTACAGTTTTCATAAAATATTTATTTAAGATAAAATAAATAAAAAAAGATTAATACTTATGCAACACCGAGATAAACTGCTAGAAATAAAAGACATAAAATGTTCAATAAATGTTCTCCATTACCCAATGCATAATGACTTGATGGGTGTTATGTTCTGTTGTGGCTGTACCACTGTTTCCCTTCCTTCTTTCCACGGATTTGGGCAGATTCTATTTAGAAAATTTCGTACTGCTACAGCTATATGTTGTGGTGCGCCATCCTGTTGAAACTAAATTATGATCTAATTTAATGTATTTTGTAGAGAATTCAGATACAAGACTCCCTAAAAATTGGAGCAATCATTGTTTTTCTTGCAATACCAGCCCAAGCATTGAGTTTTTGTGGTCTTTGTGCATCATAATCGCGTATCCAGTGTGGATGTTCATCATACCAAAAACGGGTGTATCGCCTGTTAACATGATCGTTGAAATAAAATGCTTGCCTGAAAATAAAGCGCTACGAACAGTGTGGTTTATTTTGATGTTTTTGGGCAATTATATACATGCAGGATTCAGGTCTTCGTCTAAGGTCGTATTAAACCAATTCAGGAATCAGCCGTTCCTGACACTGATGACAGTTTACAATTTTGAAATTTTTTATATACTGCAGATCAAGATCCTTATACCTTATCCTAGCAATTTGGAATTTCTAATGCCGACAAAATACGTCTTTCTGTATATTTACATTAACTTGACGTGTACCTTACTTTGATGCGTCCCTCACAAGTCCTAATTTTTTTATATTTTTCCTCAAATTTGCTTACAGTAAATCAGGGGTATTCAAACTACAGTCAGTGAGCCAAATCCCACAGCCAATGTTATGAATTCGGTTTGTGAGGGCTAATATTATTGCTGCTGTGATAAGTTTGAAACAAAAACACAGAATGATAATGACTCGGTTTTATTTACTGAGAAATAATTGAAATGACTTCCACAAATTTTATAAACTAAAGAAAATCCCGCGGTTTTTAAAATGTCAATGAGATTTATGTAATTGTGATTTTCTACTGACTTCTTCTTATAGTGGCTATCCCTTTGGGACGTTGGCTATTAACATGGCTACTCTGGCTTTATTGACTACTGTTCTGAAAAGCTGAGTGGTGGTTAAAGAGAGCTATGCGATTCTTCTTATTCCTAGACCTGTTCTGCCATAAGTCTTTCCTTGTAGAATTAGTTGCAGTAGGTTACATCGATGTTCATTGTGCATTATGTGGAATAATTATTCTAATTTCCGTTGTTTCACATTAATGTGACGGGTATCCTTCCGACAGTTTGTGGAATTGGAATTCGTCCGATATTTCTGGGAATCCGAAATGTTAGTCTATCGACCCGACGCCGACGGCTAGGGTTAATTTGAATTCTTCGAATTTTATCGAATCTTCGAGAACACATTTCCCGATGGCTCGTTGACCGTCTGGAGAATTCCGAGAAGAAACATATAAATACGGAGAGCGGACAGAAGCATTCATTCAGTATTCGACTGCCTTATAGTTAAGATAAATTGTAAATAGTCCTGTGAATATAAATTGTGTTAAAGTAGTGGAAATAAATTGTAGTGAGTTGGACTGTGTTTATAAATAAATCCAGGAACTGAACTGATACCCGAAGTGTAAAAAAAACATTACCTACATTAACGTTTTCACAGTTATAACCAACTCTGTGTAGTACCTCCTTGTTTCAAACGTAGACCACCTAGGAGATCTTAAGTATGAGCCTGTAGCACCACATTTCAAAAGCCTTGAATTTCTTCACTGACACCTCGGAGAGTGTCTCGACTCCACACAATAGAACTGAAAACATGTAATATATCAGTAAGCGTATTTTAATTTTTAAGTTATGATTGCGACTCTGAATATGTTGTCTATTTTGAGCTGATCTTACTTTTTCAACTCTGTGATTAATCTCCACCGAGTGGTCGCATTGATCGTTTAAAGTAGTGCCCAGGTAAAACTTTTTGTGGGTTGACAACTAATTGACCACTTTGAATTTGGTTTTTGCTGATGACCGTATTCTTCGTTTTTTAACATTCGAGTCCGTACCGTTGACTGACTTCTGCTATATGTGTGTTTAAAGATTGTAGGCCTCCAACGTATCTGCAAAAGCGACAGTATCGTCAGCATATCTGATGTTGTTCAGGCGTTCACTATTTGTATGAATTCCTTCGTCGAGGTGATCTAAAATTAATGTCACAATGTGCTCTGAATTTATATTCAAATAGTAACGGAGAGAGCACACAGCCCTTTCCCACGTCTTCTTGCTGCAATTCCTTCTGTTAACTGATCTCGTACTTTTACGGTTGCTATTTGTTAATAATATATAATATTAATTACATGAAGGTCTTTGTGATCTAGACCAACTGTATGTATAATTGACAATGATTATAATTGTGGTCTATTTTTTTATACCAATTATAAAGAGATTATAAGGTGTGCATCAGTAAACTTGGATGTGTCAACATTTTTTGGGTTCTTCATTTTGAGGAAACTTTTCTCACCAAAGTAATAATACCAACCACGTTTACTCAACATGTTAAGTATAATTAAGGTATTTATCTTATTTATTTCCTTATAGAGTGACAATTTCAAGTTTATTATCATTTGCACGGAAACAATTCCAAATTTAAAATCTTCTATAACTGCATTACTAGAAATTTGTCAAATGGTTAGTTTTCTAATTTCATAAATTTAATTTCAGATTTTATTATCCATCATAGCTTTCGCCAAAGTCCACGCTGGTATCCATCACAGCGTCAATCATCACGTCCCATCAGGCACTACTGTGTTACACACTAGAACAATCTATGGAGGAGCTGTTGGCGGTAACCCGTCAAGTGGAGCCTCCTCATCTGCCCAATACACGCAAACAGTTTCGGTTCCAGTACCTTCTCGTGTACATTCGGTGATTTCCACTCACCACCCGACAAGCTACGGTAACAACCAGGGAGCATCCTCCCTAGGAGGCCAACAAAGCGGGAGTGGGGGTGTTAACGACCCGAACGTCATTGCTTACGGCATGAATGGACCTGGGCAATCGAATCAAGGACCGGCGTTAGATAGTCCACGACAAGAATTCAGCAACCAAGGGCAAGATTTTATTAACCAACAGCAAGCTACTGGTAACCACGGGGTACAACAAAATGAAGGTTTTGCTGGGCAAGGTTTGATTGATCAAGGGCAAGGTCGAAATCGAGGTCTAGCTAGATACGGACAAACTCAAAATGCCGTTAATCATGCCTATGGATCTGAAAACTACAGACTTAACAGTATACATACAAGGAACCATGTTGGCAGATATTATTAGACTTATCAAAACATTCCAAACTGATTATGAACTATTTTAAAGCCACCAACCTGCTTATAAGTCTCTTGTATATAAAGCAAATTAAATTAGTCCTCCAAATTCTGTTTTTATGGCATAAAAACTAAAATATTCTTTGCTGTCTCCGAGCTTCTATTAAGTTCATAAAAAACAATTTCATACTAAAAACATAACTATATTTACAAAAACTATGTTTATGTGTGGAACACGATAGATTTCGCTTATATGGCCTCCAGCGCTACGGTAACATATTTCCATTAATTTGAAGAAAGGCTGCAACATGCTAAGGCGCATTGACCGCATTATGTTGGGTATAACAGCTCGACTATTATCACTGAACACTTCAATTGTTAGATAATTATTTGGGTGTAGGCTACATTTTTGCATCGCCTCATATGAAAAACTCTAGTGGTGTTAAATCAGGCGATCTAGGTGGCCAGATCTAGATATCTCCTCTCTCCAAAATAATACATCCGAGAAATCGCAGACACAATATGACCAACACCGCATGATTTTTTTAAGAAATATTGCGTTGAAATATAACATGAGATATTATTAAAGTATTACAGGAATATTTTATGAAATATTTTCAAAGTTTTGTCCCCGACATTCGAATATTTCAAATCAAATATTTTATAAATATTTCATGTAATGTGCGTAGCGCTATAGTTTCTCGGCTTGTATGTCTTGTAGAACTGTTGTACTGAAAATAAATATTTCCTATGTTCATTTCGTCCAATATTAACCCAGAAAATCCGCAAGCGTAGTACGATAACAGTTTCAGTCTCATTGTTCAAAGAATGATCCGATCACACTAAACTGTAGCGTGTTTGGATAAAGAGGTGTTCTCTCAAAAAAAGTGCTTAAACATTGATAAATCATGCCACAACTACCCTTCAGGAAACATAAAGAGGTTTCTCAACAATTAGTCTAAGCTTTTCGGAGGCCCCGATAATTTTGTTTATTTACGACGCGTCATAAATTGATTTCCTATCTCAGCGCGATTTTGCAGAAATATACGGTGTTTTCGTGGTCTACCGGCTTTGATTCGGAAACCAACTGCGTTTTATAAGCATTGAGGTACAGATCTTTATAGAAGAAAAGAAAATAGTAATTTTTCTATCTAACCGAACACGACAACGGGGTGGCGACTTAGCTTCAGTAACTTAGCCATTTTCCGCGATTTTTTAAATTAGCTTCGCTGTTCAGAACCTCAACGAACAGTCACAGTAAAATTTTCACTATTGCTATTCCTTGCTTAAGCATATATCATACCATTTTTGTAACTTGAACAGATTTACCATATAATAAATGCTGTTATAGTGCTATTGGTGCTAAGTGGAAGTGTCAGAAAGTGAGACAGTAAAGGAGCTTTTGTCTCTTCTTATACTACTTGAACCTTTAAATGCATCCGTAGGACTAAATTTCGATCTATATATTTATCGAATGCATTATTGATGCGAAAGCTTCTTAACGGGGCCCACATTTACACATATGAAAATAGATAAGCAAGGGAATGAATTAGATAACTTGAAATTCATTTGTTTCGATACCCACACCACACACTACCTTGATCTTGAAATAACCATACAATTCAAGTCACTGTGTAAGAAACAGAGACTAGGTAAAATACATTATGAGTTTCTTCTTTTATAGAATATCAATAACATATAAGAAATAAACTAACATAACATCCAATTAATATAGAAAATCTGCACAAAATTTGCTTCTCTAAAAAAAAAATCCAAATCTCTCTTTGTGATATATTGCATTACGGACTTGACAAATATCAGAAGTCAGAAATAACGCTATTAATTGCAATACACCTTTTGTTACATTTTTTGCCGCATTTACAATTCATCGGATATGAGCTTCAACTTGCAACTTAATAATTCAACAAATTTTATTTGGCACTTATAAAAAATTAAATTAAGAATTAAATTACACATTAGGGTTAATACTGGAGTCATATTAAAATAGTGACAATTACTAATGATAACACAACGAAACAGAGACAGGAGATAACAAGCGACGGGAAGTATAATTCGTAACAAGCTTTTGCTTCCATCGTTCACTCTCAAATGACTGCCGCTTTTTTTTAACCTGCTGATTCGTTACACTCTAGATAAAAACCCACCCAATTTGCACTGCTCTAAACAAATACATACGTTTGCACCGGGATGATTTCGCCCTTCTATCGCGGTACTATCAGTTCGAGATTTTACAACCCACTGAATGCAAGAACCTTCATCAGTTGCGCTTTCCTCAACTGACTGAAATTTCGAATAATTATTAGTGTATTTCACAAATGTAACTAATAAAACATTTTAACGCGAATATTGGCCTCCAGGTATTTTAGAGAAAACTAGCCCAGAAAGACCTCAAAACGAGATTCAGCTGTGTGTAACGCCATTACCCTGTGAAATCCTAGGGTAAAAATCACATGAATAAAAGGTGTAGGTTAATTGAAACCGAATGACGTAAATTTCCCTAGGCTCACAAAATTATTATTTTTACCCCAACATTACAACTCAGTCGCTCATAACTCATACTCTCAATCGTTTTCTGAAATGTGCCCGAATAATTCGCCATCTTTCTATTAGGTATCTCGTCCCTTTTTCGTTGGAAATTGTGTATATTTTTCCGTTGCCAGCTGTATCGGAAAGATAGTTTTAATCGTTGTGACGGAGGTTTCGAGAGTACGCGCCATTTTTGAACTGTCAAAAATATTAATGGAATTTTTGGCATTGTGAAGAAGTAACCGTATTCTTAATGCAGCAGTCATGCATAAATACCCCAAAGAATTTTTCTCTACAAAATATAAAAAATGAGGCAAAATTCATTTCATTTAGATATGTACGGAAAATAATCAGCAACGTTTTCATAAATGTTAGAAGTTAAAAGAAATTTCAAGGAAGGAAAGGAATTAAAATGGCACAAAAGAAAACACCTTTCAAACAATAAAATACTCTTCATTTTTTGTTATAAAACAGCTAAATTTGATTTTCTTTTACATACTCTTCGTACAATTCCAAGAATTTTGGTCTACAGGCTAATTTGATTTTGAACTTTGAACACAAAAGGAAAACTCCTGATAACTTTCGATGTAGCGAATAAACTTCTTCGGGTGGAGGGCATAGTCGGTGAGCGAGCATAATTTGAGCTAAATGTTGAATCCTATAGGTCATGTCCTGATTCCCAAAATCGTATTTTCCATCTTTTTGAAACACTTCGCCCAGAATCATGACGGCATCCACGTGAGCATCTTCCATAAGCTAAAAAAAGTTACAGGGTAGTTCTATTATGTAATAAAAAAAACACCACAATTGTAAATTAATTTGTCAAAGTGTACTGAACAAACCAGAACTGTTCACAACAAAAATGAGTAGGTGTGCTGTAAAATGTATTTTACTTAGATCTCTGTAAGAGTGCAAAAACCTTACAAACACTCCGGTTTCAAACAAACGTTTCCATATAATAATTGATTGAATTCAGATAAATCTTGGAGTTTAGTGATTTAACACCTCTAAGATTGTTTATTAAGTATAACAAATATATTTAGACTAGGATCGGTCGTTAAAAAATTCTATATTCCGCAGGGGTGGCTGTCCCTTAAGTACACTCGTGCGCTGAACCACCAAATTTAATAAGCTTTTAACAAACAAAATGTTTAATAAATATCATTTCAATACCAATGAATTATCAAAAAACAATTTAAGCTCTAATCCAAACTTGTATTAGGACTTTTATTAGCTTGAAAGAATATTTCACCGTGCACTTCGGCTAGCTAACTTCTATGAGATACGATATAACACCCTTAAAGCGTGAAATAGAAGATAGCTAATGCAAACTATATGGAGCAATTGGCTTATTCTCGTACGCCGCACGGAGACACTGAGCTGTGCTGATATTGAACGGACGTATCTGAACGTTTCAATAATTCAAATTTTTGATTAAGTGATTTAATTAGTGGTTGCTTTGTTTTTGTCACTGACTATATTAAAAACAATAATAAATCGTTTCAAAACAAATTAGATATAAAATTGGCTGGTCCACCTAGGTCATATCTTAATTGAAAACAAGAGTGCAAAATGAAAAATAAAGTATTTACACGAAGTTTTAAAAGTGAAATTTATAATAAAAAGAAATGGTTGTGTGGATGTGATCGCATCAATACATTATTTTGTTTTCCTTGCATTTTTTATGGCGGGGAATCAATTTAGACGGAAACTGGAGTGAAGGATTAAAACGTTTCTTAGAAATACGAAGTCTCAGGACTGGGTAAATGCTTTTTATATGCTTAGTATTGAAAAAAATATATTCAATCAGTGCTAGACTTTAATAAAAAGGTCATTGAACATTTCGCTTTCAAAAAAATTGACGTATATTTTAATTAATAAAAAATAAATGCAGTATTAGCAAAGCTATGGTCTTTTTTGTTACAACTTTGACTCCCAATATTTGACCAGTAAAGTGCATCACCAGTTTCACAAGCCACCAGCCACTTATCCTCAGCTGTTAGTTCAATTGAATAGTTTTTTTTAATTACCAGGTGAGGGAAATCAATTACATTTTCTTTATCTGTTTACACCTGTCTGCAGTATAGCAGCCACAAAGGTCGCAACAATCAAATAATAAGTTCATAGTATATAATATCATGGAACATTTCAAAATAAAAAAAAAAACAAATGAAAACTGCATATAATCAATTAAAAATTACATACTTACTTTTGTACTTGTATGTAATTTTCATTACACTATTATTACATCAAGCATAGTATATTTATTCAATTATATTATGTAAATACTGTATTGGAAATGTATCTATTTTGAGAGAGTAGAGTCCACTATTGCCTTCTTCTTACAGAAAATAAAAGATTAATGTTACTTCTCTATGTAGGTATACATGAAACTTACAGCGAAGTATATTGTTATCAAGATGAATAATATTGTAAATTTATGGAGTAACAAATTCAATTGTAGTTGGAAACAGTTGAACACTGGCAAGAAATATATAGGTTGATTAATTAAAACATAACTTTAATTTGTAGATGATATATGATATGAATTTATTTAAAATGCAAAAAACGGAGATTACAACGAATTACAATTTGCAAGTTATTTAATTAAATATCCAACAAGGTATTTTCAAATATTGAGTGTATTTGTGCAACTAGGGTACTAAACAATCCGAAAATATAGACTTTTTAGGCGAATACAGAATTTTTATTTTCCAAGAGCGTGCCAAAAATACATGCAGTTTGAAAAAAATTGACCAATTGATTATTTAGTATATGCAGTGATATTAATAACTCCAGTGTATTTATTTAGTAATAATTTAAAATAGATTTAATAGGAAAGTAAAATTGTTTCATACATTCAATGAATATCATGTTAGATAAAAACGCCCAAAGTCTGAAATAACATAATATCTAACTTACTTTGCTTTCATACCCTGTTAAGAATCCCAATTCCTTAGAAACATCAAGAACAGTTTGACGATCGCCGTCACATGCTGCCTTTAGTATTTTCACATATTGCAGCATAAATTCTCTGGAGTATTCCCGGCTAGCTCCAAAATCCAGCAATAACAACTGAAAAAACAGTTCGATTTTTACATAACACATTTAGTATATATAAAGTATTTGAGAAAAAAAGGTGAAGCAATACCGAATTACAGATATTGCTGTATTTAGAGGTGTGCAGGCTTTTAATTCTTTTTCAAGCAACAAATAGTCAGAATTTTTAAAAAAATAATATAGAATATAAAATGAAAAATAATTTCTCTTAATAATTTGGTTTTGCTAAAGATAAAGGCAATAAAGTTTTACTATATTTTATTACTAAGCATATATAATTTGAGATTGCTTATATGTTAAACTGATTCTTTGCACCTTCCCTCTCATAGGGGCCCGAGGGCCACTTCAATTGATACAAAAATAATACTGAATAGTTATCTAAAACTAAACAGCAAAATGTAAGAATAGATAGTTATATAAATGTTTTTTAAAAATATATCAGTGGTAGCTCAATCAGGGACAATTGTCTGGATCAATTCATTTAAGTATATATCTATGACATATCATTGCTGTATCAAACAGACTCTTTTGAGCTGATGATACTGTGTTAATTACTTCCGACATGGCCCACACATGAAATGAATAGCTTATTAGATAGAATAAATGCACCTTTGGCAAAAAACAATCACACTAAATTTTGAAAGTAGACAAAACTACTTTAATGGCGTTTAGAAATGACAGTACTAAACTATCAAATTTAACAGAAATAAACAAAGATAATAGAATGGTCAATTTAAATAACACAGGGTTTATATAATAAAAAAGATGTTTCATATTGTAAAAGAACAAATAGTTTCAGGTGGATCTGTAAATTGTTGAAATATACTTTCAACCTAATGATTTCTTTACAGTCAAATATGATTTCACTCTACCCAAGGCCATAGCCAGGAATTTTTTTCGGGGTGGGTTTTTTTTTGGGGGGGGGGGGGGCGGAGGTTGTACAATTTTTCTGATTGGTAATGGGCTGATTAGGACTGCAAAATGTATATTTTTTGTTCATGAATTTCCAGGATATATAAAATTGTATAAATATAAAATTTATTCTTATGAAAAACATGATTAATTCGTTAAAATGAAATCTTGAAACCAAATATTCCAAAATTCGGGGGGTTTGAACCGGCTACGGGCTTGACTCTACCTTTAATCAATATTGAAAATTAAATGTGGAAATTCAAACAAAGGTCTTTTTAAGCCAGCGTTCAAAACTATTGTTTTGTTGTTGTTGTTTGTTGTCTCCTCAACATTATGAAATAAGTAAGTTGTTCAAAATGATTTAATTACTTTGTTAATATCCTTACCTGCTTTTTATCTGCATTATACAAAAAATTAGCCCAATTCGGATCGGTCTGCATATACCTAAATTTCAGAATTTCTAGTAAGCAGAGTTCCATAATTTTATTACCAATAAATTCTTTGTGTTCCATGTCTAAATCAAAGCATTGATCAACTGGTATTCCATCCAGCATTTCAGTGGTGAATACTTGACGTGTCGAGAGATTATCTGCAAAACAAATTCTAATTCAGTTAAGGAACAAAAACAGAGTTTTAAAACAAGAAATGATTGAAACAAATATGAACCACTTAATAATTCCTATAATTTATAAAAAAAAACAAACAAAAAGGCATTTTTATAACATACTTATACTAAAAGAAAATTCAATAATCCAAGTACAACTTTATGTTTTAATTATCCAGAATTTACGGTGAAAAAAACGAGCTTGGTCTTAAAAAATAATGGGAAGGACGATACAATGAACAGTCAGCGGTACAGAGTCATGATTAGAAACTTATTCGTGCTTAAGTTGGAGAGGACCTATTAACTGGCCATCTCGTCAGAGTTATTCGACACAATGAGATTTATTTTTCCTGGAGATATGTAAAGCCGAATCTGTATGCTGATAAACTAGAAACAATTACAACTTATCATTCGACACGTTATTACCGATATACAGCCTGATTAGTGTACTGCGAAAAGGTCTGAAAATTGAACCTTCAGGTTACACCGTGGCAGCCAAAATCAAATTTAAACATTAATGCCATAAAATTATTTTTCATACAAAGACAATTTTTTGGATATCAAAACACCATAGCTACGCCCTTGACTCTGTAAATAATGTCAGTCAATAATTCTTGTAACTGATCTAATTAACTTACCAACAACCATTGGTACATAATAATCTGGATAGGGTGCCAACAGTTTTCTAAACTTTTTGGTGCATTCGGCTTCCCTAATATAATTCACTTCCCAAGCTAATTCTCTTTTAGCAACACTCATCAGATTTTCCAAAAACATTCCCTTAGGAAAAATATTCCACATTTTCATTATGCCACCTAAGTTATCGATATCGCTTTCGATGCCTCGGGCTACACCCGGATATTGGACTTTGATGGCTACTTCCTGACCGTCTTTCATGATGGCACGGTGAACTTGCCCTATGGACGCGGCAGCGAATGGTTTTTCTTCGAATTCTTGGAAGCACTCACGCCAATTGGGCCCTAATTCAGCGGACATCATCTTTGAACAAATACAAAACAATCACAACATGATTATATGTTTTCAACAAATTAAAAGACAATTAGATGACTCCACACAAATCTTATGGATTTGGTTCCCGGTCAATTTACCTGCACTTGTGATAAACAAAATCTAAAAATATTATACTGCATGATCTCCTGACCAAAAGATCTGATAGGAACACAATCTAAAACATTTTTTCAAATACCAGGTCATCACTAGCAAAGTATAACTCTTTGACTAAAATATACTGCATGACCTTCTGATTATAAGTTTCGATAGGAGCAAAAAATAAAAAAAAACTGTTTTTGAGAAACCAGATCATTACATGCAAAGTATGATTCTTTCGCTAAAATTACTTCACGACTGTCTGATCAGAAACAGTTTCTGCGATGCCAAGTTGTAGGTTATGAGATAGAGGCTTCATTCATGACCTTGCAAGTGAGACTCAAGGTTGTTATTTGCACGACATAAGTATACACATTATACAATAAACCTAATGGTACAGAGGAAGACTGGTCCAACATACTGTAAAGACGTTTTTCTCAGCATATCTGTTAGGAAGACTTTCTGCAAGAGACAATCAGTAATCCACGCAATATTTCTAAACTGCCCTTACTACACTGTATATGTCCATAACATCTTAAATGAGTAGCTTGGCCAGTTCCAGTGAAAATTGCACCATCTAGTCTTAAAAATGAGTTCAACCCTGAAGTTTACTGGTAAGGTCATGGTCCATCTCATACCTACAACTTGTTTATCCTGACTTTGTACCGTAATATTAAGAAGGGAACCAGGAACCACAACATTAAAAGTTTGTATGGAGTCCTTTGTAAGCCATTGTAAGAATAATGTTTATAATTTTTACCTCTTCTAATTGCCAGACAGGCATAAAATCTGCTGATTTCCTAACTCGCTCTAATGCTTTTGCCAATTCTGGATTAACAATTGACTCATCCTGTATGCTCATTATTTGCCCCAACTTCAAGGCAGCTCCTCTAACTTTACAAAGGGTATCAACAATTCTTTCCATATTTGCTTTGCTCATGAACAGGTTAGATGCATCTTTTGGTTCGTCACTCATACCGAATGTTCTCTTTGCGTATTCGGTGGCGGTACCCAAACCCAGACCAGCTGCTAAAGTTCCAAACGATACCATTCTACCGATTCGCGAAGAAGGCACTTTCCGCTGTTTTGCATTCTCAGATAACTAGTAAAAATAAAAATATTATGTTATAATATTTGCGAACGTTTATACAAATGATAATAATAGCAGTTTTTTGTCAATAAAAATTGTACATGATAGATAGGCAATGTTGAGATTCCACTTTTTTAAATTATCATCTCTCGTAAGCTCGTTTTTCTTACTTCTAGAAGTATCACCAGTGTATGCACACACACAAATACAAGGTAGACTTTATCACTCAAATTATGAGTGACATGATTTCATGCGTCAGAATAATAAAAACAGTCCTAATTTCCCAGGTACTTAATTTTATCAGGTAAACCCAAAATATTGTGTTCACATATGTTGCTTGTATGTTCTAGTTTCTTGATTATTGTCATTTTCAGTAATTGTCACAATTATTTATGAAAATTATAAAATATTTAATTTCTATTCTATCCAAAATCTAAAAGTAAAAAATGTACTGCAAAGTTTTTATATGATATATCAGAAAACAAATCATCATCAATTGAAGTATTTAACAATGAATTGAATGTTTAACTATATATGAATTAGAACCCATTTTAAAGGAATAAAACAGAACAAAGTACACAATGAAAGTATGGTGCTGTTTATACTTTGAGACCTCTAAAAGTAAGAAAAAAATGAATATCAATATAAAATTTCCTATGGACATGTCAACATACAAAATACTAACTAGTTCAGATAAGCATTATATAGAACTCAACTTCACTAACGTCTTAATGAATATTGAATTTAGTTGAATGATGCTTATAACAATGGGTAATTTGGAACAACTTCATACTGTCAAAAATGGTTGGAGTGAAGTTACACTTTAAGAATACCAAAATTGAACCCTCAGTATAAAATAATCACACGTTCAGTCAAATTGTTACTGTTAAATATATTAGAAAATCAGGAATAGTTTCTAAAAGAGCAAAATATACATTACACTTATTTGTCCTTGGGAAGAATCAATCCATCAATGGATCGTATATATAGGTATATATATATATATATATATATATATATATATATATATATATATATAGAATATATAAATTGTTATAGAATATAGACATATATTAATTAATCATTTTAGACTCCCAACCTACTTATTTGTGGTCACACCAAAATATATCCTAATTAACATCTTTGAAATCTCACTTCAACATACTTTTTTATTTTTTAAGTAAATCTAACCTAATTACAGAAATATAAATCTATTCCTAATTCTGATTAGTAGTAATAAATCAGACTAAAACATTTCTATAAATAGGTTATAATGCTAAATGAGTTTAAATTAACAGTTTAAAACATGTCATTCGCAGAGATTAAATAATAAATTACTTAATGACAAAGAAAAAAGTACACAAACCCTATTTTACCATAGTCGAGTTACAAGGATATACTGCTTATAACTTTGGTTCTACTCTTGGTTGAAAGTAGTTGTAATTTGATATTTACCTTTTTACCACTCAAAGTAGAACCTAAACTGATTCACTAGAACACAATTTTGTTCAAGTAAACATCAAACTCATATGTTCTCTTATTTTGTTTTTGTTAATCTAAAATGTTATTTATATGATTAAATATCTTGCTCATGTGGCTCTTTAGTGGTCTTTAAGTGATATTTATAAAATGAATGAAAATTTGTTATGTTGTTGGGAAATATATAAAATATTAAATACATAATCTAAAAGGTCATTAAAGACATATACTTCAGTATTAAGTATATGATTAAAGAATGGGACAATCAAAAACTACTATTACTTATTAACAGTTAACAAAATTTAACAAAATAAAGGGTTCTTCTATGACCATTTATAACCAATTAGTAATGTCACACACCTAAATTTTACAATATGATGTAATATTGTTAGAAATAAGGTCTTTAAATAACAAGCAAATAAAGAAAAATATCACAGTAATTATTACATAATTTATAATATTTACTTAGACAAAGAAATTTCTGTGTGTTCTTTTTGCCAGGAATATTTGAGACTATATTGTGTCATTACGGAATCCATAAATGTGGTAATAAATACCCTACTCAACAGGGAGGTGATTTGAGTGGGTAACATTTAAAATTTTTGAATGATTTTTTCCACCATCACATTCATTTTTTTTAGTTTGCCCAGTTTCCAAATTTTTTCAGTGCTTTTTATTAAACATATCTTTTATTATTTAATGACCAAATTTATGCTTAAGCTTAGAATAACAGTAGAACTTCTTTACCAAATAATACTCATAGTAGTTCATATGGTCTGCTATGACAAATAAATCCTCATTAGATTGGGGTTTAATAATCTTTAAATGAATTTTCTTTATTTTAGAGAGTTTTGCTACTATTCAAGTGAAATATTTACCCTGATGAGCAATTATATATTGGGGATTGATATTAGGGATTGTAATTTTTATCAGCTTGAAGCCCTTTTCCCTAACTAAATTATTTTTCTGGTAAGACTCATAACATAAACATAAAGATAAAGAAAAAGATAAGATTATGAAGTTTACATTAAAGCTACCTTTGTAAGATGATGTCTCCAAATACCATTATTTTACAAATATAGATTAAAAATGTTGGTATTGTCTGAAATATAAATATTAGCTATAGTTTTTTTTTGAATGTGAGTAACTTCTATGATAGTATTGAAAGTGAAAATCAAATCTTGGTTTCATTTAGTAACAATGAAAAAAATATTTTCAAGCAATTTTTTAAAGTACATTATATATACCCAGGGCATTTTTCATCATTTTCATTGGGGGGGAAGAATACATAGAATACTGTGTATGGCAAACCTTTTCACTCTATACTTTCATTCTAAATAAATAATGGGGGGTAACTTCCCCCTTGCCCTTGTAAATATGCCTATGTATACAGGGTGTAAATAGTTTGATTGCATATATTTTCTTATAACACTATGGTCTATAGGCCTTAATAAGAGAGAAAATTCAAAATACATGTTAAGTAAATTATTGTAACTCTGGCAACGTCAAGGTAAATTCATATTCACATTTAGTGTGAATAATAAGGAAATTAGTCACCACCCGGTGAGCTCAGGAGAATAAACAAATTCTTCATGGTAAATATTCAAAATTCAACATTCTTGCTATTGCTTCTGCTTTCCCAACAAAGTAATAACATGTCAGGTCTTTCCCTAATTCTGTAACCTTCCATTATTTGTCACAAACTAATACCCTTGCACTTGAACTGACAATCCACAACTGATTTTATTTGTTTTTGCAATTTATTTTTTAAAATAAAAATCAAATCATGATATCTACATCTACATTAAACCTCACGCTAGTCACTTTCACTTAAGATATAATTTTTTGCACAAGAATCGATACAGAAAAAAAAACAATTGTGTCAGCAGTCTGCTGTAGTACTAAGCTAGTTAATACAGTTATTAAAGGTGTATAAGCTATTTAGTATTTACATATTTAGCTTTACAAGTATTTTGATGCCAGAAATACTCTATTATTCACTGTAATAAAGACTACCTAACTTCTAACTTTTTTATTTTTGTCAAAACTATAGTATATTTCTGAAAATGTTATACAGCTTTTTGATTTGTTTTGAGCTGAACTATTGATTCTCAAAATCTTTGCACTCAAACTTTACACCCTATCGACATGTATCAGATTGTTTCCAGGAATCATCCACATAGTTGATAACTCATCCCTTGCAGGCTCAATGGTAAAATGGTGTTTCTGCTCTCAAGTTGGTTTACATAGTTCTGGTATTTGTTAGCTCTCCCTCTCTGCCAAAACATCATCATTTTACCACTGGTCGCAGGAGGGATTGCTCCTTTATTTGCATTTAAAAGATCAGTAACAATAGCCTACCTTTAATTTTGACTTTGGATTTGGTATTGACATGACTTTTCCTGCTGCTCCACATTCTTTTTGATGGGATTCTGATTTTGTCTCCTCCTTTTTCTCTTTCACCAATTTAGTTGTAGTTTTTGATTGCTCCTTTAACTGTTCCTCTTCCAATTTCTTTTTAACATCAGCTTCTTTTATTAACTTTGCTCTGTACTCCATATCTAACTTTTTCAACAACTCCTTGTCACTGTCAGTTAGTTTAATTCTATATTTATCTTCCTCAGGTTTACTACTTGCTAAATTTGTTATTTTAACATGTTCTGTTTTCTTTAAGTTTTGATTTTTTCTTTCTAAGTCACCTATATCAACATTAACACTTGGGTGTTCTGAGTATTTATCTGGTGGATTCTTAATAGTGGTGCTAGTTCTGAAATCTATAAACAACTGACTTATAACAAATAGAATTTCTAAATTCACCCAAACTCCACCTACACATATCCATATTAGGAGATTTGGTTACAAAATGCATTAGTCACCATATTAGTGTAACCTACCTGCACCTGTTAAATTCCTATATGCCGAAATTCCCTTAAATACTGCGAAAGCCCTTTCCGCACATTCTTTACTGACGTCTCCAATAGAGGAAGCATTTTTGGGAAGTTCTTGCACAGTATTTTTCACATTGGAAGCACAAGATTCTAATGTTGGATACAAGCTAGAATTTTTCCAGATAAACTTAAGGTTTTCTTCTTGTAATTTAAGACTTGCCTGTGCAATCAGCTGCAATGATTTCAAAATACTTGCTAGGTCTTGTCGTCGGGACATATTGCTAGGTTAGGAACAAAAATATACTCTATATTATTGTATTGGTGTTTTGAAAGAGGTAGGTTATGAGACAGTTTAGTTTCAGCAAGTTAGTACATTATTTGATTTGCGGTTACATTAACCATATTCGTGCATACCTAATTTATAAACGAATTTTTATGACCTAATCACCAAATTCTTATTTGATTTTTTTTGCTACCTCAGCTGTCACTGTCAGTTGTCATAAAAACAATATAAACACAAAGGCTATATCTAGGAGGTACATGATCTAAGACCAGAGCACAAAGTGATTTTGTGCCGCACAGAGCGGCAATTTTGTATTTGTGGCGGCCATTGTACCCTTGTATGTAGTGGCGCCACCATACGGTTGAGGTTCTGTGAATCTTCCTGATTCACTTTTAACCTTTTGGTGATCAGTGTACTCTACCGGTTGGTATTAAAAAAACCATGTTCCAATTAACGTCCTAAAAAATTGCCGCACTGTGCGGCACAAAATCACTTTGTGCTCTGGTATAATTTATAATTTAGTGGAAGAAGAAGATGCTGGCAAAGTTGTCTGTCATTTCGAATTCTGCGTTTTGTGTTTCTACTTCTGTCAATTGTAAATATTTTGTGGTCTTCTAAATCACATCGATTTAAAGATGGTAAGGTGTTATCCTAGATTGATTAAATTTTGTTAAATATCCAAGTCATCTGTTAAAATTTTGTGTATTACTATTTAGAATAATTAGTTTCATATGATTTTTAATGAAAATATGTGAAAATTTGTAACACTTAACATATAAAAATGTTGAAACCACCGTTTGGTTATGTTACAATACATTGTTTTTATTTGTAGTCTACCCATAAAAAGAAGACTAGGAAGCTAAGGGGGCACGTTAGCCATGGACATGGCCGTATTGGTAAGTACTTTAATGGTTTTTAAATTTGAAAGTTATACTTTTTTTATGATGAGTTTGTGAACGGGCGGTATGATTACCATGATTAATGTTCCATTACTGATAACATGGAAGCTGTTGATTTGTTGTAAGGAAATTGTAGGCAGAAAGTTGAATTTGATGCAGCGCGTTTCTATTTCAGGAAAACACCGCAAGCATCCTGGTGGTCGCGGTAATGCCGGTGGTATGCACCATCACAGAATAAATTTTGATAAATACCATCCAGGTTATTTTGGAAAGGTCAGCTATACTTTATTTTTTTCTCTTTATGGAAATTTTGAACTTGACATTTTTAATTTTAGTTGGGTATGAGGAACTATCATTTACGAAGGAACACAAAGTGGTGCCCAGCTATAAATCTAGACAAACTATGGACACTAG
This sequence comes from Octodonta nipae, assembly GCA_034190945.1. NCBI lineage: Eukaryota > Metazoa > Arthropoda > Insecta > Coleoptera > Chrysomelidae > Octodonta > Octodonta nipae. Next base: position 118,803,867 of record CM067219.1, on the reverse strand, counting down.
TTAGTGAGCAAACCAGGCTTAAGTATAAGGATCATCCAGAAGGAAAAGCTCCTGTTATTGACATTGCCAAAGCTGTAAGTATTTGTAACTGATCATGTTTTAGAAGTGACACATATCTATATTCAATCTAAAATGTAATAAAATAATTGAAATGTATTTAGGTATTAGTCAAATATTTTTAGTGAATACTGTAACACATGGGTTTTCTCTCCTCCAAATTTTTTCCTGTAACAGATAAGTATTTAAAAAATTGTATATGTAGAACAAAGTGTAGTAAGGCAATTTCGTAAAATTGCCCGGATTAATGGTTGTCTGTACAGAGATTCTTCCTCACAGTTTTTCTGAGAGAAAGAGATGTCTATAAAATGATCAACCAGTATTCCTGTATATAAGTAATGTATTGTATATTGTGTAATACTTCTGTGTATGGAGACGTTTCAACTCCGAGTCTGGAGTCGTTGTCACAGTGTTGTTTTCGAGGCTTTTTTCTAAAAAATTTTCGCTTTGATTTTGAATTTATTGTTTGTCAAAAAATTTGACATGACAATTTGTCGTTTGGCGATCACTTGACGCTGAGGTTACCGTTTTTTTGTTCTGTTAGCAGTAAATTCTTCCAGTCCAAATGACAATTAAAATTCTACCTGTAAAGGTAACGCTACGGTTATACTTGATAAAAATGATTACAACACCAAAATGATGGACCTTATTAACACAGGATTATTCTAAGCAAAAAAGATCCTACGCAAAATATAGAAAAAGCCGCTAGAGACATTATAACAAAACACAAACAAGAATTCACTCCATTAGAACGAAAACACTTAACACCACACTATAGTAAACCTCCACATTTATATGGCGTTCCAAAAATCACAATGTTGTAAGTTCAATAAATTCACCATTACAAAACATATCAAAATTTTTACTAAATATAATTAAACCTTTCGAAAATAATCCAAACAATTTAAAAAACACTAACGATTTTTTAACAAAATTAAAAAGCATTATTATCAACAGAAATGATATACTAGTAAGTTTCGAATAGTTAGTCTTTTTACAAATTTGTTGATAAATCATTACAAATTATAAAAAATAAATTACAACAAGATATTACCTTACACAACAAAACAAAACTAAACATTGACACAATTATGTTTTGCTTAAACACTACATATTTTCAATTTGAAGGAGATTTCTATAAACAAGAATTTGGTATGGCCATGGGTTCTTCTTTATCTCCTATAATCAGTAATATATTCATGACATATTTTGAAGAAAGATTCATTATAAAAATAAACCAAAAGTGTGGTGGATCATTTTTGTGGTTTGGGAGTAAAGAACTGCACTCATTCCTAGATTACATCAATAGTTAAAATTTACAATGGAGATCATAAACTTGGATGTACTTATAGATAGAACAAACAACACAATAAGTACAAGTGAAAACCTAGATATTCAGTATGTTGTATGCCAGAAGTCAGACATCTAAATAGAATAAATAAAACTAGTCTGACAACCAAATTATGAACATTTCCAATATCCCAGGTGTATCGGACCAGATGTATAATAGCGGGCAACCCATTGACAGACAATACACATTCAGTAGTCATGTATTAACGAGCACCGGCAGCCATAGGATAGACTGGGATAAAACAAAGATCTTGTTGAAAGAAGAAAACTTAAAAAAGAGAAAACTTAAAGAAGCCAGCTGTATGATGATAAACAACACTGAAATCGGAGCACCTTCAGCCGACCTTCATTTGGACTGGAAGAATTTACTGCTAACAGAACAAAAAACGGTAACCTCAGCGTCAAGTGATCGCCAAACGACAAATTGTCAGTGTCAAATTTTTGACAAACAATAAATTCAAAATCAAAGCGAAAATTTTTTAGAAAAAAGCCTCGAAAACAACACTAAACGATTGACAACGACTCCAGACTCGGAGTTGAAACGTCTCCATACACAGATAAGTATTACACAATATACAATACATTACTTATATACAGGAATAATCATTTTATAGACATCTCTTTCTCTCAGGTTCTCTGTACAGACAACCAGTAATCCGGGCAATACGAATTGCCTTACTACACTTTGTTCTACATATACAATTTTTTAAATACTTATCTGTTACAGGAAAAAATTTGGAGGAGAGAAAACCCATGAATAGACAAAATAATTCAAGACCTCCTCAACAATCTTTTCGAAATTACTGTAACACATCTCAATCTGATTTTTTTTCTAGGGGTTTTATATATATAAACATGTATTTCGCTTCTTTGTAATAATCACACATTGTTTAGCATGAGTCATGTTCAAAAACTTTAAAAGTGTTTTTGCCATATGTCACAATTACCATTTTTTGTGTTGTTTATGGATTTTGAAAGACACTAAATTTAAAAAAACAGTCTGTATATTTCAAAAGGTCCAGATGTATTAGGGCCTTGATCATATGAGAAATGTATATATAAATGGGTAAAAAAGAAACAGTTCAGTAGTGGGGCGTGGCCAATGAAAGACTTGTAGAATCGAAAACCAAAACATCACATACTCAAATCATATCATAATACCTTATGATGATAAAGTGAAGTCACTTTTTGATTCTACAAAAGTTTTCTATTGATATGAGTCCCACTGCAGTACCTTTTCTCCTTTATGTCAACAGATGTATTTAGTTAGAAGGTGCACATATACAGAAACGTGATAAACATGTGAGAGATGCTATTCCAGCCAAAACCAAGCTGGAAATCACCTTAAGATATTAAGCTTCTGGTGACTCGTATGCTTCCTTAGAAGTATTATACAGAGTCGGAAAATCCACAATATCGCATGCCACTGATCTCCCAAAACATTCAAACTCACTGTCTAGGTCTATAGTGGACTATTCGTCTAGTTTTTTAACATTTTCCTGTGGCCCATGCAAAGCGTACATTCCGTAAACATTCGTGTTCAGGGTAAAGAAATACAAAATTAACAGTTTTTTCGTCGCCCCATCGAGACATCGCGGCAAGTTTATAACCACGATTGATCTGTTGATTTGTGAGCACGATTTCAAAGCTAGCATGCGACTAGTGAACACGTTCGGATTTGCTTTTAAGCAAACCTCTTTTCATCCCCACCTTACCCCGCGTGCTAATAAGCACGAAAAAATAGACCGGCTTGCGATTAAGTAGCATACTCATTCATAAGCATACTTTTTCTGTATACCCATGCTATTTTTTGCAACTAAATAGCATCTGCTCAAAAGTATCATGCTTTCATGCTACTAGGTAGCATGTGTGTCCCAGGCCTTACTCTGACCAACTCCTATGTCAAACATACACATTAATGAAAAAATATATAAATTTCTTACTTACACAACCTAAAAATGTTATTTCAGAGACAGTTAATTAAAATGCACTACTGATTTTGGTTTGTACTGTTTCATGAAGTTTTATACAAGAATGTAAACAAAGGGCTCTTTTATGATATTTTGATGGTATCATCACAGACAGCTTAAATGTCTCACTAGAGAAGCCATAATTATCTTTCAGGAAATAACTTCATTTGTTGGCATTCAAAAGAAAAATATTCTGCAATTATTACTGTGAACCCAACATTCAATGAATGCTCTTGTGTTTTATTGTTTTTTATGTCCTTGATAACACAAGTTGAAAGTAAATAGTGTGGATAGAAAAGGGTCCCTAACCCTTTTTCATAATTACGTTAACTTTCAGTAATATATATTATGAGAATGAGAATTAAATATATCAAAGGTAGATTTGATGAAGTGCATATCAATTAATTTATTGGTACATGAAATGTTTACACATTAAAACAGTTCATATTGAATACATATGCAGTTTTTAAATATCAATATTTCCTTTTTGTTTTATTGTGTTATACAAATTGTCAATAGAAAAAGGGTTTGAAAAAATGTTTTTGTTATTAATGACAATATTAATTTATTCATTTGATATTAATGTATTGAAACACCATGGCTTGCAGATAGTGAATATTTAGGGTACAATTTTAATTGATTATTATCACTAAAATTTAAATCTTGTAGATCTATATTTGATAATTTATCTGATCAGATTGATTATAATGATGACATGTGAACGGGCGGTCGTACAATTTAGTGACGAATGTTCTTGACTGAAGTGTTATTTTTGTTTTCATGTATTACCGATTTCAATTATTCTTTAGTATATATGTGTATATTTTTTTTAGGGTTACTACAAACTCTTAGGAAAAGGCAGACTTCCTAACCAACCTGTTATTGTTAAAGCTAAGTTCTTCTCGAAATCAGCAGAAGATAAAATCAAATCAGTTGGTGGAGCTTGTGTTTTATGTGCTTAGGACATATAAACAATAAATATTTTTAAAAAATCAGTCATTTCTTTTCTTGTTATATATACCAAAACTAAAAGCTCTTAATTACTGTCTGGGAACATATTAGTGAGTTTTTACTGAGTTTATATACCATAGTCTCTGAAACTAAATCAATCTAGCACCTAGAAAAAAACAACATATTTCAACTGCTGCATTGTATTCTAGTTATTACTTGATTTTCTGTGATAATAGGAATGCTCTGAGCAATGTGGTGTAGCCATGGAAAGTCATCGACCTGGTAATCACAAAATTTTACATACAGGTTTTTTGAAACCAAAGTGTTAACCATCTTTAAATTGTCAATATGGTTCCATTGAGGTGATAACACCTTTGTGGTTAGGAGTTAGGAAAGATTCACTAAGGAATGTAGAGATGGACAACTGGATTTTCTAGAGATTTGATGACTCATCACATGCTGCCACTTAGTATGTTAGTTGAGATTGCGTCACGATGCCAATGACTAGCACCCTTAAATGCTTCATGACATATATTTATTTGGTGCACCAGCAAAAGGGCATCATTAATATTTTACATACATGAAGAAATATCTACCTAGAACTAGACTATTATAAATTAGCTGCTAAAGCCAACGAGATCGGCCCTATATCAACACTAACAAGTGGGCCACAACCTTTTTTTTATAGTTGCAAACAAATAGTACACTATAAGTCATAAAAGACCAGTTTGGGAAGCTATTGAAATCGGGAAAATTAGACAAAATGGACGACGGTCTGCATGTATCTAGTGCCTGGAAGAAATATATCAAATATTTAACATAGATTAAAACATCCAGACAGTGCACTAACAATGCTCGCTAATACCTTGGCAAAACGTCTGCGAGATTCACATGAACGAAAGAATGTGTATTCAGGTAACTTATTTAATTTCTACATCCTGAACATTTACCAAGAGGCATTGTAGACTGACAAGGAAAGGAGACGATCAAACCCTACCGAGATAAAATAAAATGTAGAATAAAAACAAACCCTTTAACACTTTAGCTCCCAAGGTATAATTTAGAAAATATTCCAGGAACCCACGGCATTTTTTTGTATAAAACATAAATTGACTACATACATTAGTGTTATCAAATTTTTATCTAAATATTTTTTATACCAAGTGTGGCAATTTTTGGTACACATGCAGGTTACACGGAAATACTGCCTCGTAAAGCAATAAAAACCCGCGTGTACCAAAAATGATGCACATTACAACCATAATATATTATTCTTGAAATTTTCCATTCAGGAGATGAACGACTGGGCTTATTTTGTAAAGCTTATAATTTTCAGGAAAATTTTCATTTACCACATGCAAAAAGTGTGTATGTGACTCAAATATGTTGCGGCTCGCTCAACCAGGAAAGAGAAATGTTCTCCAGTAATCTCGAAATCTTGGCGGTTTTGTAAACATCCAACAGAAACTTTCAATTCGCAGATTGAAGTAGGATACCATTTAATTATCATACTGTTTTTGTTAATTATTTCGTTCGTAATTCCGTCAATCAAGTTATTAATATTATCGGTTAGTTGCTTCAACCAGCAGATCTATAACTGGCTCTAAAAATAACAAGTAAAGATCAATACATAGCAATTTATCTTGTATATCATCAATATTTTGAAAACCCATAGCATCAAAATCAAACTTATTCAGTATAGAACAATCGGTACCTTCCCAAATGACAACAGGATTTCGCAACTCTGATGGAAGCCTTCGGTATTCTGTAAGTTGTCTAAACAGATATTTGTTGTATGACTCATTGTAGATGTTCAATCTGAATCCTCGGCGATTCTGATTGAATATTTTTTTGTAGAATGTTATGATATCTAGTTGTCTTTTTTCTGTGGCACGAATCAGACAATTTATTATCATTTTCTCCTTCACTTGATTCATCATAGTTAGGATCTTCAATAGAATCATCACACTCCCACTTTCAAAAAGGTCACTTTCTCCAATTATTTTTGTAATTTCATACCCACTTAAATTGTTTATAACCCACTGATTGTTCATTATTCCATAGAAACTTCTCTACTAAAAATAAACAATGCACTGATAGCAACATATCACTTAAAACATTTACTACTGAGCGTTCCGCTGCGACACATTTAGACCCGAGATTTTTTCGTGCAAAAAATACTATCAGGATACTACCTATGCCATCACATTAAGAACGTTTTGTAGTGATATTTTGCTACCTTTTCCACTCGCAACTATGGTTTTTTACTTTATTATAAACAACTGAAACAAGAAAATTGCGTTTTTTTCGTTGCATGTTTTTAAAATGAAAAATAAACTAATTTCAATGGTGTGAACAGGTGAATTGTAAAACATGAAAATACCAATGAGCCCAGGATCGATCCGATAGAATCTTTAGTAACACGGAAAATCAAAAAATACTGGAAAATTTAGCCGTTTTCTTTATATTATCATAACTTGGTCACTATCGAAGTTGTAGAACTGGGTTTGTGGGAACTGATAGTAATTGATATCTACTTTATGCGTGACTGAACCAGGCGCTATCGGTTTATTAGTGTTTGAATAATTGTGATATGAAGTTTTTAGTCCACTATTCTTGCAGTGCCTCTCCATGCGACATGGATCGTGAAATATCAATTCAGAATCAGTCTACAACGCCTCTATTTTCATTTTTCGTTAAATGTCTGTAAAATATATGAAAAATTTTAGCAAACATCACCAACATTTGGTGAGCGTATGAATGTGTTCGCGTAGTGGGGGAACATGGTTGTTGAGGGGAACTGCTGACAATAATTATTATCGATAGTAACTATCACTCTGACAGATGGTGAAAGAATCTAATCGCAAAAAAGCTTATATACAGAGCGATTTGTTCGATTTTATTATATAAAATGAGAACTGTTTGTTGATTAATATATTTATATAATATTTTATAGAGAACTCCAGAATTAAGGCAATAATAATTATATTAAAGTGAATCAAACACTGAACTAAATAAGTCAATAAAAGTCTTGAAAATATCTAAATTAGTTTCTGACAAAAACAATAAAAATATTTATAAATTACAGGCAGCCTGCCTATATTATATATTACTAAACACTTCCCCTCAACAACCGTGCTTCCCCCACTCCTTGGATACATTCATAAGCTCGCCCATTTTTGTCATGTTTGCTAATATTTTTCAGATATTTCACATACATTTAGTGAAAAATGAGAAGAGAGGCTTTGTAGAATGTCACCTCTACTTTCAACAACTTTTTTCAAAATTGAAATTTGATTATCTATGACGCATAGAGGCACAAAGCAGAAATAGGGAACAAAAAACTTTATATCACAATTGTTCAAAACTAAGAAACAGGTAGCGCCTAGTTTTGGCATACATAAAATAAATATAAATTACTATCAGTTCTTACAAGCCCAGTTCTACAGCTTCTAAAGTGACGAAGAATCGATTAAAAAAAATGCTACATTTTCCAGTATTTTGGTTTTTCCCTGTTACTAATGATCGGATCGAGCCTGGGCTCATTTAATTAGTATTTTCAATGCTTTACAATTGACCTGTTGACACCATTGAGATTAGTTTATTAGTTTTGATTTCATAAACATGCTAAGAAAAAAACGTAATTTTCGTGCTTCAATTGTTTATAACAAAGTAAAAAACATAGTTGCGAGTGGAAAACATAGTAAAATATCGCTACGAATCGTTGTTAATGTGATGGCACAGTCGGTATCCTGATAGTATTTTTTACACATTATCAGTTAATTTTTGCTCTATTGATTGGTCTAATTAGGTTTGTTCATAGTAGCCAGTTGCCAACGATTCCAACGGTTTGAGAAATTCTACGCCAATCAGCGAGCTCGGTAGTTAACTCGGCGAACGCTCGATTGGTAACTGGCTACTATGAACAAGCCCATTATTAGTCCTTAATGTCTAGAAATCCCCGACCTATCAATCGGTAATGTTTACTGGAACCCGTACCTTACTGTTTTCTGAAGGATATTTGTGGCATATTTTTCCATGTTTAAGCACTTTTGGGGAATAGCACCACAAGTCTTGAAAATTGAAAAAAGACACAATTCTAAAATGTAAAATTTTAGAATTGTTTTCATAGTTTCTTAGCTTGTGGTGTTATTTCCCAAAAAGTGCTTAAACACTGTACCTTACTGCTTACAGTAGATATCGCATATATCTGCAATTCTCGGTGGTACATAACGATTCAACCGTGTACAAGTTTTGTGGCCAAATATGACTACATGGATTGCAAGAAAACCTCACTGTGTCCAAATATGATGCACATGAGATAGTGTTAATAGCAACCTAAAAAAAGAACCCACAAGAAGTAATAGTAAAACACTAAAAACACTATTTTCACTCAAATCTCAGCTGGCAATTACAATGAGCATTGTGGGACCATCTGGAATTGATAAGACACTGACACCTGAGATACTCGAAGAATAGTAAATAATAGACTCAAATTTGAAAAGAAGTCAGACGAAACTCTCGCAAAATATACGAAAGATACGTCCTAAAACAACATCATCCACACTGTTCCCACAATATTTCAACTCACCCACTGTATACTACCGAAATCGGTGTACTTAGTAAAGTTTTTAGCTTTGCTATAGCTTTGAAAAGACTTTTCCTGTTGGCGAATTTGTTTCTGCCGACGAAACAAGCCTCGCAACGTTAGATGAACAAAAGACAAAGCAGACCACTAGTCCGGTCAATTTACTCATTCAAGGTTACATAAATTCATAAGAAGCTGAAGATTGGCATTGTTCAAAACATATTATAAAGGAAACGCCAAAACTCCTCATCGTTCCAGGTGTGCTAAAAATTTGGCACGGGGTCAAAGGTCAAAAAAACGAGTTACAGGTACAGTACATGTAATTTAATAGTGTTTGATACTGATCAGGAATCGCTATTGGGGCAGTTTACATGTGAAATAGAAGAAGAAGAAGAACAAGAGGACGAGCAGGAAGAAGAACGAGAAGAAGATCAAGAAGGAGAAGAAGAAGGAGAAGAAGAAGAAGAAGAAGAAGAAACAGTAATACTAGAAAACTATGTAAATTATTATTTTAACAATTTTATTTTTTATTACGAAGCCGTTTTATATATAATATTATTTTGCAATAGTTTTAAAACATATAAAATCTCAGTAATAGGCCTACTGGGAAACCACGTTGGCGTGGAAACGTGTGCAAAATAAGGGGATAACGACTCCAACTTTTCAAAGCGTTATATCTCCAAAATGGTGGCTTTTAGGGAAAAAATTATTGATATGTATTTTGTAGAGAATTTTATGATCGTACTGGGGTAATTTTGCGTTTTTTTGACCTTTGACCCCGTTGTAGGTTTCCTTTATAATGATGTTTTGAACGTAACCTTCCTCCTTATTTTAGTTAAATTGACCGGACTACACTGTATCATTTACCGTGTTAGGGTTCCATTTCCCTTTTTAACTCCTTGTATTGTTTGTACTTTCGATGACTGATTTCTCGCACTTTTTCTTCGGAGTTTCTTCTAACTTTTTTTCACTTCACCAGTGCAGAGAGTCCTTTGTAAAGGTGATTCTAGTGTAGGTCTCAAATTGATTCTAGTATAAGTCTCAAACTGATTCTAGTATAGGTCTCAAATTGATTCTAGTATAGTGTTATAAATTTCGTGGGTTCAATTAAAATTAAAAAAAAAACTAATAATTCATTAGAACTTTTATTTACATCAAATATATACAACAGCCGATTCAAATATCACAACAACAATTCTACATATAAGCTTATTGCCGCGATTATGGGTCGCTCCTTTTAAAGCCGACATCGAAAATTCTCGTACAATTCATTATCAGTTCTACAGCTGCCGAGCCATTTCGAGATCAATTTTTTGTCCTAAAAGCGATCGATGTCGTACTGGAATGAAACCAGGGCCGGCTTAGGGAAATTTCGTTACAATAGGGTATGTACATCCGGAGTACCACAAGGATCGGTTCTGGGTCCGTAAAAAATTAAATTTTTGAAAATAATTGTCAATTACACCAAAATTGGTTTAGGGTGGTTTTTAGGCTCTCTGATCACGAATCCTAGGTGAGATCTGCAAAATTCAAAATGGCGGATCCAAGATGGCGAATGAATTTTTTTAAAATCAACCGAAGGTCTAATATGAGATGCTTTCTTTGAATAAAAGGAATGCCAAGTTTTTTATGTTCTAAGGATGTTTTTAACATCATAACCTCAAAAATAGTAAAAATTTAAGCTTTGTGAATTTAATTCACGAAATCTATATACGACACGATGTTTGCTACTATAGAAAATGCTCTAGAAAATTTAAAAATCCTACAAAATGAACTATTATAAGCTCAAACCATTTGTTAGTTTGTTAAATTTTGTTTAGAAGACCAAATAAATAGCCGCGGTGAATGGACTCATCTCATCTGAGAGATGATGATGACTAGGCTCAACTATAGCGGCGGACAAGTTCATTTATGTATGACATTGTTGAAGGAGCCTTGGGTTATGAGAAGATCTACAATTTTAGTTAATAAGAAAGTTTAACACGTAAAATTAACTACATAAAGACAATTTATTATATTTGATTAAATTCATCTTTTGTTTAAATTATCTAAGCAACAGATCATCAGATTCGGGCTATTAACAGTTCATTTTGTAGAATTTTTATTATTAATTCTCTACATACTCTACTAGATTGCCATAGTAGCAATAGTGTAAAGGCAAAAACTAAATTTTAAGAATTTTTTTGAGATAATGCTAAAGAAAACAATAGGACATCAATAAATATTGTTGAATTTTATGCCAATAAGAGATCGCGTATTCCTAGAACATGTGGATAGTTTTATGCTATTTGTAACCAAATGGAATTTTTGTTGCAACTGACCAGGAATAAATTTGAAATACAGGCTGGTAACTCCTTGGCAATTTTTGTGTTTGATTCGCGTTACACGGTTTAAATTCACGGACCAGCGAGTAAATATATTTACTCAATGGCTCTGACGATGTGGGGGATAAAGGGACTATTGTCCAAAATTGCTAGGTTATTAAAATTTTTTTCCTGTAATTCGTTAGGATCTCTTGGACTATACGATATGCTATACGGCGTTATTCATATTTTGATGTGAAATTAATGTCAGTCATTGACTAGACAATTATTTTGAAAAAAATTCTACCCCAAATATATTCTTTCTTCTGCATTTAGATTGAATCCTAAACTAAAAAACATGTCGCAAAGATTAAAAAGAGCTCCTTCATTGGTAAGTATTCCTTCAAGTATTTCACAATTAAAATTTTTATTTAAAATTTCGGTAAGGACTACAAGCTCTTTATCTCCAATTCAACTGTACTTTTCAGACACCAGATGAAAAACGCACGCGCAGGCGTAGAGCTCTTTTAAGATTCAAAGCTGTCGTTCGATTGGTTATTGCAAATCTTTACTGGATGCAAGAACTCGATGAAATGAGAATTGGCGACAATGTAGCGAAAAATATTCAGTTACTGACAAGGAAAAAAATAAAGAAAAGTTCTCTAACTTTGCAGGTTTCTTTAAATGATAAATTGGATTTCTTGATAAAACGACTAACGTTCATTGTTTAGGAAAAATCGATTCTTTGCAAACCCAAGGAAGAACGTACTGATGAAGAGAAGGAACTTTTGAGCAAAGTGATTGGTGGTCTGAAATGCTTTAGAAGATATCCACCTGTAAGTATAAAAGGCAAGTCGGTAAAATTCTGATTCTCCAGAGAGATTTTTCCTTCTTGACCTCTTATCTAATAGAGTAAGATATAGGTACCATGTGAGAAAGATAACTAAAGATAAGAGTTACTTAACTTAATTTGTATGACTGATTTTGATATATTTTTAGTAGAATATTGCCCTAAAGTAATATTGTAAGTGGCAGACAGTTTCCATGGATCAGAATTTTTATCAGACGCTTTAAAGCTCCACAAAAAATAAATGAACTTTACCTACTTATTTTTACACATCTGATTTTTTAAATATGTTATTAAAATAATTATTATGCTTGTATTTCATGTTAGGCAAATTGTGATGACAAAATGTCCCCCAAACAAAAAAATTATTCAGCTGTGAGTATGAGCGCGAGAGTATTATGTATGCGTTTCTGAGCCGGTGAGACGTCCATAGTAACTCAGTTCGCCTTCTTAAACTCACAATCTGTTTCAGTCTACTGTGTATGTGTCAATATGTCATATGCGTGTAACGTATGGTATACAGTTAGTATAGTTCGGGTCTGTGAGAACACATGTTGTTCTCGTTTACAGCATGTAATTTGTTAGTGATAATTATTTATTTGCAATAGTGAATATCATGGAACAAGAATCACTGAAATGTACCTTTTATAAAAACAGAAGAAAGGTCAAGAAAAAAAATGCATCGAAATTGTTGAAAATACATCAATAGCATCGACATTAAGCCTACCCAGTAATCTTATTACTAATGATGATCAATGTACATCATCTACCTCAAGTCGTCCAACTTATTCTACAGTTCCGAATTCAGATATAGCATCAAACTCAAGTCCAGCTAGTACTGTACTTGAACCTATTGTAAAAGCTGAGCCAGCTGGTGAATTAGAATCAGTCGAACCGGTCTCATCTAATTCTGAAGAACCTTCCGTGGCGTTTGAATATGTTGTTGAATCATCTTCCTATAATATTTCATTTAAAAGTGATGTGAATGCTGGAGAAAATCACGCAAGTATATGTTGTGACCAAAAGACAAAAAGACACAAATTGAAAAGATTTCCATTGCATGCGTGCGATAAAACGATTTCTTTAGGAAATTAAATGAAGAGGAAGAATACTTAGCAGAGTTAACTGAGAAAGTACAAGATGGTACTGATTCAAAAATATACACATATTGTCACAACTGATATCTTTTTTAAAGTAAAATAAAAATAATTCTTAATAAATCACAATTGCTTGAAAAAAATTAATTTCTCCGAATATATGCAATAAATTAATTTACTTTCATAATTATTAACTATTACCTTAATGTTGAAGTTAATCTATTTTAAATAAAGATGAAAAAATTATGAATCGAAAGCAGTAAGTATTTTTTGAAATAATTTAAATACTTTACTCTGACACGCATGCGCATAGTATTCTCGCGCTCATACTCACGGTCGCATAATTTTTGTGTCTAGGGCTTATTTGGTTATTTCAATTTGTCTTACTGATGAAATATAACTTTGTAACAATTACCTTAGTAACATAAAAAATCAGACATTTAAAAATAAGTAAAGTTCATTTATTTTTGGTGGATCTTTAAAGCGTCTGACAAGACTTCTGGTCCAAGGAAAGTGTCTGACACTTAAAGTACAATTTCAGGGCAATATTCTACAAAATACATATAAAAATCAGCCATACAAATTTAAGTTAAGTAACTCTTATTTTTTAGTTACCTATCTCACCTGGTACCTGCCCAGGTGTCACAGAGCAAACTCCACATGCACGCAGGTACTCAAAGCACATGAAACGCTACTGATAACCTAAGGTTTCATCTTTGTGCAATAAGTTATGTCTGATCGCTATGGGATCTTGGATTATAAATGTTATTTATTCATCTATTAGGTTACAAGAATTACATAACACGTCATACAAAATAGCATGACGATAATACTTGATTGTGTTTTAAGAATGTGAAAAGTCAACTGGCTGCAGTCACTTATTTCGTCTACATCGGACCCGGCAGGGCAATAGTAAAACAGGACCAAGCACCTTCGGCGATGTATTTTATACTAAGTGGAGAAGCAGGAGTCACAGTTCGACATTACGATAAACTGTTGAAAGAATGGGTTGAGGAAGACTCTGGAGCCATTGGCGCAGGAACCATGTTTGGAGAAATCGCCCTAATTCATGGAATTGTTAGGTTGGCAACTATTACCACAATAAGTACGTCAATACTTTCTCTGCATAAGCCTATTATCAAAAATTCCAGCTATTGTTTTTTTTTCTGTGGTTACAAATGTCTGATATTTGATCCAGTTTTTAATTTTAAACATGTCTTTACGTGTGTGGTTAACAAAATATATGTTAGAACATTTTCACGGGAAGGGGCAACACGTTCATCTATTCCGGATGCTCCATCTGCACGAGTATGCTTGTTGTGCAAAGAAACAAGGCTTTCCTGAGTTTGCATTCAGTTTTTAAAGCTTTGTTTTACGACTTCTACGAGAATACTCATCATTCTACGAGAATACTCACCCTTTCGCTCTGTTGTGATTGAGAAATGACTTTTTAGATCTTTCTATATACTTAATACTAATATACTGCTAGCGAAACCTTGAGAAAGGCAAGATTATCACGGTGTAGACATATATACAGGGGCGGATCCAGGATTGTCTTTTTTTGGGGGGGTCTTGTTCTCGTTTGGGGGGGCTTGACGTCACTGAACGTTGATTTTAGCAGAATAAACACTAAAAAGGCATACCACTCAGATGATTGGGGGGAGCTTCAGTCCCTTAGCACCCCCTGGTTCCCCTATTGAATATATATATATATATATATATATATATATATATATATATATATCTTTTTAGAGTACCGCCGAGCCAAGCACCTTCTAAAACACTTGCTATACTTTGATTGTAAATTTGGTGGGGAGAGCGCGTTTCTAACCAATTCTTTTAACACAGTTGCAACGCTTGCGCACCACGAGTCAAGTACTTTTATATAGTCGTCTGCTGTCTCTCTTAGACAGATTTCTTTCTCTCTCCAGTTTTTCTATCTTCCTCTTGTTGCGTGCGATTGGAATTAGCATATTTGGGTAGGTGATAGGAGATATCTGAAAAAATGCTGGCTAAACGTAAAGTATATAGTGAATTATAAAAAAATGTGGTTGAATATGTAAAAATACTTATTCTGCCGGAATTTATTTTATTTTTTTCTTATTTATTTTCGTAAGGTTGCTGAAGATGTATACAAAAAATTCTAATCTTGACTTATCTATAACTCTAAAAAAGTGGTATATAGAAACACTAGTGGATGTATATACAGAAACCGGAATCAATTTTGAACAGATGAATACATCCCAAAGAAGTCAGATAAGAAGACCAAATGTTGTCAACGTTATCTACGACATAATTAGAAACTATCTCTAAGAAGAAAGATCCATACCTATGTCTACCAGCATACAATTGTAAAAATGGGAAGTAATCGGAAGAAAATAGGATTAAGAGACAGAAAGACAGCTGAAAACTTTTGGCTAGAAGAGAAGACACATACCGATAATATGAAATCCGCACCAGAAAGCCCAGAAGTAATTGGGAGAAGAATATAACTCAATTCTTAATGGACCATCTAGTGATTCGTGTGATTATGTTTATTTTTGTTCTTTTTGACATTTTATAAATACATATTTATACTCACATTCGTTATATGTTACTTTTATTCCATGGTGTAGCCTTCCTTACATATTCGCCTCTCATTCCATTCCATGCGCTTCTGTTCTTAGCTTTTCATAGTCGCATCTTCTATTAGAGTGTTTCCTGGATCTTTTCAATGCCACTGATTGTTCCTTGTTGCATTATTACTGTCCTGTCGTCTTCCAAATTCCTATCCATTGACAATCCAGAAATTCTAATCTCTGGATTGACATCTAATACTTTGATTAAATTTCTTCTTCTCTTCTCCTTTGAGTAACCCTGCTCTAGTAGGCGTTGGTTTTAAATGGTAGTGTATTTGCGACAGACGGCCAGCAGAGCAATGACAGTGGCTGTTAAGATATCAGAAAGAAAGTAAGGGACGGTGTTTTAATGTAATATTTACAAACATTTTTAACAAAGTATGTATAGGGTACTTTGTTAAAATCTATCGATCGTGGTTAATAATATATAAAATATTTCTGTAATTTATTTAAATTTAAATTCTGCAAAAATTGATTAACCGACCATTCCAATCTTGAACCCTATTAATCTCAACGTTCAGTTTTGTTGCAACCGAATTTTTGAATAAACATCCATGTTTAACGGTTTTTCAGGTTTTTCTAGGCTAAAAATACTCCGATCAGGACTTATAGATATTGACTTCGAAGGTTATTTGTTTTTCTACAACTTTTCTATTAATAGGATTACTATCGCTTCATAATATAATCAAAAACAAAGATTGTGTTTATTCCATTATAAGCGGTTTTCTGTTAAATTTTGCTACTTAAAAATCTCTTGACTGGGTTTATATTTCAGCTGCATTTTCGGTATATGAAATCTTCTATTGATCAAACTTGGCAAGCAAATTTCCATTGAAACCGTCGTTTTATTGGGTTCTATACGTTCATGAAACATCTGAAAAGAAAACAGTGTTTACATCAACTTATTACATTTTGCAGCTCCCTGCGAATTGCTCATGATTAAAAAAGAAGATTTTGATCTCGTACTAAAAGAGACTGTACTGAAGGCTTGGGAACAAATTCAAAAAATTATGAACCAGTTTTCATATTTTAAAAATTGTGACGTGGTGACGAAGAGAGAATGCAGTATCGTATCTAGGACGAAGGTATGTTAGCTTATGAGTTAGTTGCAGATAATTTAGTGGGGGTATTTTGTTTAATTTATGCCATTTTATTATTTTAATTAATTAAATGTTTTAGTTAACAATATATATGGAAACTACTATAAAATATATCCAGTGATATCATTAAAGGCCGCAACATATGATTTTTTCTATTAATAAAAAGTCAGAAATGACATTTTTTCCAAAAATGGCATAAAATGACAATTTTTGGTCAAATTTCGAAAAAATATCTAAATAAATTGCTTCTATTTTAATTTTAGGTACATGTGCAAATTTAGTCATCTATAATTTTTTTCGTATTTTTGGCTAATTAAATGTTTTTTAAACATAAATTATCCTCACCAGTATTATTGTTTTTACCTATCTTGCAATCCTCGTCGTTCTAGTGAATAATTTATTATTAAATTCGTTAGTTGGCCATGACAAATATCTGAAATGAAAATGAGTGTTGTCACTACAAATCAAAAACAATTTCTGTTTTTTAACGATATATAATGTTTTCAAATATAAAATATTGCATTTGACAATTCAGTCGGTAGTTTCTATGTTTGTCATGGCCAACTTATGAATAAAATAAATAAGTTAGATACTCCCTAGAACAATAAAGAAACGTTATAAAAATGTTATATAAAATTTATTGAAAATGTTTTTGTTTTTATTGTATTTATCACCTAAAGGAATAAGAGATTAGCATTTATTTGTAAATTTAGTGAGATTGTTCGAACTTTGCAACATACACGTCACAATTTTGAGGCGTCTAAGTAAGAAATTTATAAAAAGTAGGATTGCTCGATGAATTTTTTTGTAGGTAAATACAATAGTTCTGGAGAGGTTGACTGACGTTTTAAAAAAACATTTTATTGTCCAAAATTACGAATAAAATCAACTTTATTCGAGATTACTCAAATTTTGGAAATGTACCTAAAATTTAATTTCAGACAAATTATTTAAATACAATACTGTTACGAGAATTCATCCGAAAGCTGGTGCAATCGGCCATGAACGAATTCGTGGAAGGGACAGTATTCCGATACTTCTCGGAATCAGAAATGTTTTCTCTCTCAACGGGCCGACCACTGCCGTTACTGGGAATTCTCTTAAAGCTTCCAGAACACATGAAATAAATTTCCCGATTGTTCGTTGACTTGCCAGAATATTTCCAAGAGAAATATAAATACGGACAGGCGATGGTATTCATTCAGTTTTCGACGGTCGTATTGTATATTAAGATAAAATGTAAACAGTTTCTGTGAATATAAATTGTGTTAAAGTAGTGGAAGTAAATTAGAGTGAGTTGGACTGTGTTTTTAAATCAATCCAAGAACTGAACAGAAACCGAGTGTGAAAATAAAAACATTACAGTGGTGACAGGTGTAGGTGTATTTGTGGAACTTTAGAAGTGGAAATAAATAGACTGACAATGTTTAAAAGCGTGAGGTTGGACCAGTTGAAAGTGTCGGCCTTCAAAAAAGAACTTGAAGAAAGGGATATAGAAATTAGTGGGAAGAAAAGTGAATTAATACAACGGCTACGAGATGCCCTAATAAATGAAGGTAATGATCCCAATACTTATTTGTTTGAAGTTTCTGCTAATGGAGACATGAGTATACTATTAAAACAAAAAGAAACCTTACAAGAAAATTCTAAGTCTTTACAGAACAAATTGCTAGAAAATTCTAAGACTTTAGAGTATAAGCTACAAACATTACAAGATAATTCATGAAAGAGACGTTAGAAGACAAACTACTAGAAAATACTAAAAACATGAAAGAAGCATTGCAAGAAAATACGAGGGTGAATCAAATATGAACCGGACTTTTCTGTTTCTCGCCCTGTAGGTAATTCGAGTGGCGTGACGTCTCGATATATGTTAGGTAGGGATGTTAAGAAGAGGGGAGTTCGTCGGTTGGGCGAGGCGTAGTCGATGCGCTGTTAGTAGGATCATGTCAGAGCAAGAGGTGCATACGTCTGTTGCGCAACGTGTTGTTATAAAATTTTTGGCGCGGGAGGGCGTTAGACCGTCTGAAATTTTGCGTCGACTATCTGCACAGTTCGGCAATATAACACTTTCAAGGACCCAAGTGTACGACTGGCACAAAAAGTTTTCAGATGGCCGAGAAACAGTGGAAAATGAGCCTCATGAGATTTGCTGCACGAACGCCATACAATTAATGCTGAGTATTACTGCAAACTACTCCATCAAGTGAAACTTGCCTATCGGCAAAAGAGGCGGGATATGTCTATCCGAAATGTGATTCTGTTGCATGACAACGCTCGGCCACATACAGCTGCATTGACTCAAGGAAAATTGAACAAAATGCATTGGGAAACCCTTGAACACCCGCCTTACAGTCCTGATTTGTTGCCAAGTGACTACCACATGTTTGGGCCACTTAAAGAAGAATTGGGCCACCACTTTGAGGGCAACGAAGGTGTAGAAACGTTTGTGCGCAATTGGTCATCGACACGACCAGTTTCATTCTTTGAGAAAGGTATTAAAAAACTTCGGATTTGGTGGGAAAAATGTATACATAAGAGAGGAGACTATGTAGAAAAATAATATGTATTAAAATTTGTATTGATCGTACCAATAAAATTTTTAAAACAAAAGTCCGGTTCATATTTGATTCACTCTCGTACTATATCTCTAGAAGACAAATTAGCAGAAAATTCTAAAACCCTGGAAGGCAAATTACTAGAAAATTCTAAATCATTAGAAGAAAATTTGAAAAGCATGGTACAGAAAAACTCAGAAATGCTGGAAGAGAAAATATTAGAGAATGAAACGCGGAAAGAAGAGCTAAAGCAGACAATGTTCGAAGAGTCAGACAAAAATGAAACGCGGATAGAAGAGTTAAAGCATATAATGGAGGGTGAGATTAGCAAAATAAAAGAACAGGTAGTCACTATACAAAGGGGAGAAACTCAATCAAAAACCGTAAGCAGAAACAGTGCAGAAGTAGTGGGTTTTAAAATTGGCCTCGAAGGAACAAGACACAAAATGAAACCTCCACAATTTGATGGGAAATTGCCATGGACTAATTATAGGCGCCAATTCGAGGCTGCAGCAAAGTTAAACGGATGGTCGGCAGAGGAGAAGGCAATAGCATTAACCCTGGCCTTAAGAGGGGATGCTACAGATATCTTACAAATGTTGAATACCTCGGATCAAGAAGACTACGAACAACTGGTCAAACATATAGAACTGAGGTATAGGCAAACCCATTTGGAGCACGTTTATCACTCCCAATTGAAAAATGGCCAACAGAAATCAAATGAATCACTACAAGAGTTTGAAGCTGATATTGCCCGTCTGGTTCGCCTTGCCTATCCAGCCACACAGGAAAATGTAATTGAAAGGTTAGCAGTGCAAGCCTTCTTGGATGGACTTCGGGACCACGAAGCCAGACAAGCATTAACACTAGCTCGACCGACTCGATTAGTGGATGCACTTGCTCGAGCTGAGGTCAAGCCAGATTACGAATCGTTGACGGAGAATCCGAAAATGGTGGAAATAAGGAAGCCTTTGTAAGGAAGATAGTAGAGGAAGTCCTTACAAAACAAAGACTAATGAGATGTCGGAAGTGTCGTAAGGTAGGACATATCCAGAGTCGTTGCAAAGAGGGCAACGGAGTACCGACTTCCTCGTCGGGGAAACCAATGAAGGCCAATGTGAAGGGACCGTCGTCGATCTGTAGCCAACAAGCCCCAACTGGCAACGCATCTGTCGCTTCGCTACATAACCACATTAACAGTGTCTTTATAGATGGCCTTATTAATAAGAAGCAATGTGTAATGCTGCTAGATACTGGTGCGACGAAAACAGTCATAAGGCCTAACACTATTTTAAATGAGACCATGATAAAACCAACAAAGTCGCAATTGCGAACAGCAACAGGAGAATCAGCTAAGGTCCATGGTAAAATAGAAGTTAAAATGCTATTGGGAAATACAGCATTGCAACATCGGGCATTAGTGGCGGACATCGAAGACCAAGTGATCATCGGAATGGATGTCATGAGCTCCAAGGGATTCCAGTTAAACTTCAGAGATGGAATTCTACGAGTAAATGACGAAGAAGGGGTGCTTCATGGGAAAGACGACATAATGCTTCGAGCAATCCTGGCAGAGGATGTAAATGTTCCGGAAAGAGCTGAAATCATTGTAGATGCTTGCCTAGATGGGAAAGCTAAAGCTGGAACAGTGATGACGTTTGATCCCGAACTTAACGACGGAAATGTAGGCAAAG
Source organism: Octodonta nipae (assembly GCA_034190945.1). Lineage (NCBI taxonomy): Eukaryota > Metazoa > Arthropoda > Insecta > Coleoptera > Chrysomelidae > Octodonta > Octodonta nipae. Next base: position 118,782,734 of record CM067219.1, on the reverse strand, counting down.
GAGTCGCACTGTTTCATGCCAAGGATATTGTGCCAGTAAGAGTAATGAACCTGAATCATTACTCGGTTGTGCTAAAGAAAGGAACAACTTTGGACCATTGTTCAACGGTTTCCTCTGTAGTCAGAAGCACACAGCATGCAGAAATACCACCAGGTAAACTATCTGAGCAAAAAGCAAAATTGAGGGACATCGTTAGAAACTACCAGGATATCTTCGATGTGGAGAATGACAAAAGAGGATGAACTGATCTGGTGAAACATAAAATTAATACTGGGGACGCTCAACCTATTCGACAGTCGGCAGAAGACTAACCCTAGCTAAAAGAGAAGAAGCCGACAGGATAGTACGCGAAATGGAGGAAGAAGGTGTTATTGAACATTCCAATAGCCCTTGGGCTTCTCCAGTTGTCTTGGTTAATAAGAAAGATGGTTTGACCCGATTTTGCCCCAGCGACTTTTAAAAGATTGATGGAAACAGTGTTAAAAGGGCTCTCATGGAAAACATGCCTGGTGTATCTTGACGACATTATCGTGGTTGGAAAATCGTTTGAAGACCACGTGAGGAACCTGGAAGAGGTATTTCGGCGACTTCGAAGTTCTGGACTAAAGTTAAGCCCGAAGAAGTGTCAGCTCTTCCAAGCAGAGGTGCAATATCTTGGACTTGTAGTTCCCGCACAAGGAGTAGCCGTGGACAAACAGAAAATCAAAGCCGTCCAGGATTGGCCGATACCTAAAGATATCCACCAGTTAAGAAGTTTCCTGAGGTTATGCACTTACTATCGTGGGTACGTAGCCGGATTTGCCAGCATCGCCAAGTCACTTAATAGACTCACAGAGGGGAAGGTGCAGTACCAGTAGGACGAGGAATGTCAGCTATCATTCGAGAGTTTTGACGAGTGCTCCTATTTTAAGTTATGCTTTGCCAGATGGAAACTTCGTATTGGATACCGACGCAAGAATGTCGGAATTGGTGCTGTACTTTCGCAGATCTAGGAGGGCAAGGACAGAGTCATCGGATATTTCACCAAGACCTTGAGTAAGCCTGAATGGAATTACTGCGTTACTCGCAGGCAACTCTTGGCTGTGGTAAAGGGGTAGAGCATTTCTACAAGTACCTCTATGGTAAAAGATTCCTCCTGAGGACCGATCACGCAGCACTGAAGTGGCTTCTTCAGTTTAAAAACCCCGAAGGACAAGTGGCTAGGTGGATTGAGCGGTTGCAAGAATTCGACTTCGAGACTGAACATCGCGCAGGAACAAGCCATAAGAATGCTGATGCCTTATCGAGGAGACCATGCCCTGATGATTGTAAACATTGTTAGCGAGCTGAAGAAAAAGGGGCTGTTCTCTGTAGAACTACCGCCGTCGATGACCATTGGCAACCTGAGGAGATCCAGAAAGACCAAAAATTAGATCCAGAACTTAAAGAAGTTATCCGGTGGAAGGAAGAATACCGCAAACCTACGTGGCAAGAGATTTCCCAATACTCACCAACCATAAAGTCGTACTGGTCTCAGTGGAACTCCTTCATCCTGGAAAATGGACTTCTCAAGTGCGTCCTGGAAACTCCAGAGGAGGGAAACGACAGGAAACAGATTGTAGTTCCCAGAAATAGGACACCAGAGGTTTTACGATGTACCATGATGGTACAACTGGAGGACATCTGGGAGTAACGAAAACCCTGGGGAAATTGAGAGAACGCTTCTACTGGGTAAAGTGTCAAGTAGATGTTAAAAAGTGGTGCCGAAAATGTACGGTTTGTGCAGCAAGTAATGGGCCTCAGAAGCGACCAAAAGCTTCCATGAAGCAATATAACGTGGGCAGTCCATTCGAAAGAGTAGCCATTGATGTTCCCGGTCCATTTCCTGAATCCGACTCTGGAAATAAATACATTGTGGTGGTGATGGGCTATTTTAGTAAATGGACCGAAGCGTATGCCTTGCCGAATCAAGAAGCCTTGACCGTTGCTGATGTCTTTGTCAAGGAATGGATCCGTCGTTTTGGTATTCTCTTGGAGTTGAATTCAGACCAACGTAGAAATTTCGAGTCTACTCTTTTCCAAGACATCTGCAAGCTCTTGAAGATCAATAAAACACGGACTACAGCACTACACCCGCAATCCGATGGAATGGTAGAACGGATGAATAGAACCATTAACCGCCATTTGTCAAAGGTAGTCTCTGACCACCAAAGAGACTGGGACCTGTATCTGCACTTGTTTTTAATGGGATATCGTTCGTCTGTGCACGGGGCCACGGGTCAGACCCCCAGGAGAAGAGACCGCAGGTGAAGACTATGTCAGCCAGCTACGTCAAATGATGAACGACATCCATGAACGAGTCCGGTTAAACATCGAGAATGCTAGTGCCCGGTTGAAGGAAGCCTACGACATCAAAGCCGAGGGCGGAGAATTCTAAGTTGATGATCTTGTTTGGTTGTATAACCCAAAACGTCGTCGTGGATATTCGCCCAAGCTACAGAGATCTTGGGAGGGGCCGTACCAAATTGTGAAGAAAATCAACGATGTTGTCTACGGAATAAAGAAGCTACCTCGGGGAAAACCAAAGGTTGTACATTTAAACAGGTTAGCCCCTTATGCCGGATGTCATGACAGCGAAGTTGACCAAGCCCAAGTCCGCAGCATCCAACCAACCGATGACGCGATGATCTTCGAACTATGGCACTGTACTCTGATGGGCTGAAAGTGCAGCACGACGTAACAAGAGAGGAACCCTGAGATCTCTTTGAGGTGCCCATAGAATATGCCCTGGCTTATTGTGTGGCTCGAGATCTCCGGATGTCCAGAGGACTAGCCAAGGTGTTTGCCAAAAAGTACGGCCAGTTCCAGAAGCTACGGGAGCAAGATCCAGTGGTAGAAACGGTCCTTCATCTCGAAGATAAACAACCAGTGGGTACCAGAGACATCTTTTATTTGGTAACGCAGGACAAGCCAACATGCAGCGATCTTTGGAAGACTTGCGGGTTGGATGGACTGGTTTGGAGGGTGGCATCTTTCGATTCAGTGGCATCGACATCCTGGTATGCTGTCTCAATATTCGCAGGCCAGATTCGAAGACCGTTGACGGTTACTTCCACCAAACTTCCCGTTGTCGAAATGGAGAGTCCTGCAAATATCGTCAGACCAGGAAGGATTCTGGGACATTCCGGGACGAAATGGTCTTAAGAAGGGGGCAATGTTACGAAAATTCATCCGAAAGCTGGTGCAATCGGCCATCAACCAATTCGTGGAAGGGACAGTATTCCGATAATTCTGGGAATCCGAAATGTTTTCTCACTCAACGGGCCGACCGCTGCCATTACTGGGAATTCCCTTAAAGCTTCCAGAACACATGAAAGAAGTTTCCAGATAGTTCGTTGCGTTGCCAGAATAATTCCAAAAGAAATATATAAAAAGGGACAGCTGGCGACGGGATTCATTCAGTTTTCGACGGTCTTATTGTATAGTTAAGATAAAGTGTAAATAGTTTCTGTGAATATAAATTGTGTTAAAGTCGTGGATTTAAATTATAGTGAGCTGGACTGTGTTTTTAAATAAATCCAAGAACTGAACAGAACCCGAGTGTGAAAATAAAAACATTACAATACGTTAAAATTTCAGACCCGAAAGCTTCTTACTAAATATACTTTCCGTCTCTCGTTATCTCCCTGTCTCTGTTTCACTTTCTTTATGTCACTCTTGGTAAAGGACATAAATTTCAGGAAAATTGAAATAATTGTTACTATTTTTTTACGATATTAATCTTAATGTGTAATTTAGTATGGGCTATCGTGGTTTCCTCATCCTGCCTAGGTGGTTTGTCCAGTTGTTCAAATGCCTTGTTAATGATGGTTTCCGGATATCCATTCGTCAAAAGGTCTTTTCTAAGTTTCATTTGTGTTTCTTTGAGGGCCTCTGGTGTGGTGCAAATATTTTTGTCTCTGTGGACTAATGTTTTGATGATGCCTGTTTTCTTTGTTGATGGGTGGTTAGAGTTGTAGTGTAGGTACAACTCTGTATGTGTAGCCTTCCTGCACACTGTTGTTTCGATTCGGGTCCTAGTCCTTTTGCACTTCACATCCACTCTCTTCCTTCTTTGTGGTGAATCTGATGGAAGGTTGTGATCGGTTTAGATGCTTCAAAAATGCTCTTAGTCTCTCTCTTCATGTTGCGAAATAATGAAGGTGTCGTCGACATACCTTAACCAGAGTTTTGGTTGCTTCTCGTACCCCTTCAGTGTATTATCTTCGAACCTTGCCATGTATATGGCAACACTGTAGTAATTCCATGATTAAATCTATTGCCAGGTCCGTCCTCTCCATCAGGGTTTTGTCCTTGGTTTCTTTCTAACTATGTCCCGAGTCGAATGAAGAGGTTTTCAACGTCGAAACTTACTAAGCGATGTTCTGGTCCAAGTTCCATGGATTCGATGATTTGGACAAAATCCTTTGAATCCTTGACGTGCGATGATGTTTTGTCTTCCAAAGGTTAGTTACTTTAATTATAACAGATTAAATTATGCGGACATTATTGAAGTAGATATTTCTTTAGTAACAAAGGTTCATCTAATGCTTGTGTCTCACTCATCAGTCACTCCAATAGATGACCACCCACGTTGGGTTCGTACCCTTCTTTAAAATGTGTTTTTTATGAAGGGATATATTCTATTCCTTCAACTACCGAAACATTTTGCGAGGATGACATTATCGATCAATTTGTACCCTTTTTTGCTTCCGTTGGGTAATTAGGTATTAATTAGGGATGTTAAGGATATGAAATTTCGTATATGGATACGGATACGGATATATGAATAAAATTATATCAGTTTCGGTTATCGTTACGAATATGTAATTATTTCGGATTATCCGATAGTTTCGGATAGTTTCAGTTATGGATATTAGATTTTTAGAATTGAATTTGACAAACCACCGCACATAATCCGTTATTGTAAATGGTAATTCGTCATCGCGCACTTCGGTAAGGGATTGCCAATCGGTTATTTTTCGTGTTCAAACAGCTTTATAAAGGTCCTATCTCATTTTGATACAAATCTGTCCTTATCCGAAACTTTTATATTAGATTCGGTTACGGTTTCGGATAGATTTTTATTTCGGATATCCGATAGTTTCGGTTACGGTTACGGAGCTCCATAACATCCCTAGTATTAATATTATTCATTCAGTTGTTTTTCGATCCATCAGTCCTATCCGGCAAAGGTCGGTGCCTTCAAAAGCGGGATTCGATGCAAGGGATTCATGATGGTTTCTTGTGGTATTCTAGTAGGAAATTTCAGTACCTGCCAGGCCAAAAGGATTAATGGTGCAATACAAAGTAATAAACTAAAAATGTGCAAATGCGGAAAGAAAGAAAGCATTCCCAATGGTTCAGTCATTGGAGGTTTTTAAGTGATAACCGTTGTTTGTTGAAATGTAAATTTCAACGTTTGTGGTCGTTTTGGCGGATGACGGGCGTGTGTTGCTGGTGTCTCACACGTGCGTACAAATATTTATATAATTATGGTAGTAAGTATGTACATTTACAAGGTACTCAAACATGATTAGATAAATAATAAATTTGACACACAAATAGAGACAAACCTGCACAGAAACTAAGTTTAAAGTCATATGTAGTATATGCCCTAATATCCTTTATTAATGTGAATTGCACTCTAGCTCCAGAAGTACGGATATTAAAGAATTAACAAATAAGAAGTTACTTTAACCTCAGATATTATTCAACGTTAACCCTTTTACTCTCTAATTATTGCCTTTACATTTATAAAACTGATAATCTATTATCCAGTTCTTGGCTTTCGAAAATAATTTTTAGTGAAAATAGAATTTTTCAAATACCTAATTATCCATTTTTAATTTTGATCATGTCAATGAATGAAGATATCGTGACTCAACGGATGTACATTTGATTATAGGAAAAATAAAAATAAAGTAAAAACAATTGTATATTCCTAATGATATTTAAAAAAACAAATATATTTCTGTTCGACAGATGTACTCTACATTTTGAACACATTATTCTTAATTGTCCTTACAGTTGGAGAATGAAATCTTGCTCCATATTCTTGAGTATCAAATGGAGGAAAATGATCCACTCTGTCAAAACGGACATTACATCTACAAAACAATATGTACTACAGAGATAAGAATAAACTTTGGTTTACAAACTTTATGGTTTTAATAAAACATCATCAACTTTCCAACCAAAATCTTCAAATTCACACTCATCTCCAGAATCGCCAATATCCGAAAAGTTTTATAGAGCTTCCAACAGTTCAATTTCTATTAGTGATCTAATTCAACACCAATCCTTCCTAGACTCTATAAAAATACGCTGTATTTCCAATCATGAGTAAAGTTATGTTATCTGTATCTGCCATACAAGTCTATAGCGTATATACCGGGTGTTCCAGTCCACCCGTACGACTCTTATAAAATGAAAAAGAAACAATTATTTAAAAAAACTGAGTTAATCGCTCAGTAACTTTGCCACGTCCTTTCGAATGTGCCCTTTTTGAAAACGTATTTGAATATATTGTTGAAAAATACGTAAATTTTGTTTCGATAAATGACCTTGTTCGAGGTTCGACGGTATCTTCAAATGCAAGTATAAGATCAATTTGTTTGATTTGATCGTAATTTTCTACTTCGGATGTGGATACCTATACAGGAAGTGCCATTTTTAACCTAGGAAAGCACTTTCGTCCCTAAATTTCGGTAAGCAATCCTGGTATAATTACTTAGTCAGGTTCATGTATTAACCGGGAATTGGCTACCAAAACCAGAATTGCGCTTCAGAACGGAATTGTGATTTTTTAGGATTGTCATTTTTAACTCATGTAACCATATTCAATGCGTTAATACGTGCAATTACTACGTGAAAACTCACTACGAGATTCGATACCGTATTTGTTTTGGGCATCAAGGAACTGCTGAAGAAGACATTTCCTGATATTTATAAAGATATGTGACTTTCATTGTGAATCACAATAGAGCAAAAAAGAAGAAATATAATTTTTATCGGTTAAACATTTATTCCTTTGGCTTATTTGGGCAATAATAGTAAGTAGTTATAATGTGGATTATTGGGTAATTATAATCCTTATCTTTTATTAAAATAACATAATGGAAGTTTAATCCCCTATACTTTTTAAACAAAAGTGAACAATAAACATGTAAAATGAGAACGTAGGTTTTCGAGGCCAGCGTCAAAGCTGATTCTGTTTTTTTTTTCGGATTTGGACCGTGTCATTTTTACAAATTAATTTATTTATATACCTAAACCAGCATATAAACAAAGTTTTCCGACGTTTGACCCACACTTATAACGGGCTTTTTCAAGGATGAGAAAAAAACGAAAACAAATATTACTTATCTTGCGGCGACTCCATTCATTGTTTTACCTAAAAATTTCGAGGGGTCAATTATTATTATTTCTTCGGACCTATTGTTCATTTACAATTTGTGCGTCAGTGTGACAAGGTTAATAAAAGTGAAGTTTCAAAGTGTGTTTGTGTGAAAAAGACTAAATTAAATAAATTTCAAACATAATATAATTTGTTTAAAGATTTTATAGAAAAAAATCGATGTATATTTAATGATTACAAAATTGAATAAATAAGGTTTCTCCTTTGAAATTGTTATTCATTATCTGAATCAGCCACTGAGTCGTCATCGGAATCAACGTTCTCATCGACGTCAGAATTCTCTTCTTCATCATTTTCTGAAACATGAATATGTGTTCTTAATCAAAGTGTTACGTACATATTAAAATAATTTGGTCAAGTGCGAGTTGGACTCGCATACTTAGGGTTACGTACCACCTTCAAGATTCTAATATTCCAGTTTCAGACAAGCAGGGAATGAGTGCATTTTCTTATATTTACCTTATATCTTTTAAAGGAATTTATAAAAAATATACACTTTGATTTTCCACACATAGACTTTTTATTTTATCTGCTTCAGGATTCGCTTGATAATACATATGTATTTAATTTTCTAATTTGGCCCCCAAAAATTAACATTAGAGTTTTATTTTACTAATAAACTTTCAGAGAAGTCTTTTATAACCTACTGTCTGAGTTTTGAGGCTCTGTAGATTGGAAGATAAAAGGCAAAATAGGGCAAGTTTTAAATTATAAATTATTAAATCTGTTATTCAAATTATTAAAAAATACAAATAAAATATATTTTCCAAATTTAAATAATGTAGTTTCTAAACTGGGAATTAAGTCGATGTTTAATATTTTTGTTAATATCTTTTAAACAAATGATTTAAAAATATGATATATTTGTAATTCACATAATGAGCCTCTTATCTGATATATTACATGATGTTTTTGAAAATTGAATCTTTATTTTCCATTTAATTGTATAATTTGTCCCTAAAATTACTATGGGGGTTGTCTAATAATTTATTTTCCGTTTAATTCTATTATTTGGGGGCCAAATAATAGAATTAGGGTATTTTCATATTTTTCCAATAAACAAAAAAATTTAGGTCTTATAGTTTGGGGAATAACGGGGGGAATGGGTAATTTTTTTATATATTTTTTTAATGTATTTTAAAATATTTATTTTAAAAAAATTAAAAAAATATATTTGTATTCGTCATAATGAGCCCTGTGATTTGATATATTACATGACCCGTTAGAAACAATTATAATTTTTTATTTTCCATTTAATTCTATAATTTCCCCCCCAAAATGAATATTAGAGGTTTCTCCTTATTTTTTCAGTAAAGTTCAGGCTACAGTTCCATTTTTTTCAAAATTTTTCTGCTTATGGTTTCAGAGATAAGGGGGGGGAATGGGTAAATTTTTTATATTTTTGTTAATATCTTTTAATTAAGTTATTTAAAAAATATGAAATATATATATATATATATATATATATGTTTTCTTCATCATGAGCCCTTTCATTTGATATATAACATGATGGGTTAGAAACAATTTTAATTTTATATTTTCCATTTAATTCTATAATTTGCCCCCCAATATGAATATTAGGGATTTTTCGTTATTTTTTCAGTAAAGTTCAGGTGAGGGGCTATACCTTCATTTTTTTCCAAAATTTTCGAGCTTATGGTTTCGGAGATAGGGGGGATGGGTAAATTTTATTTTAAAAATATGAAAAAAATATATTTGTATTCTTCAGAATGAGACCTTTCATTTGATATATTACACGATGCGTTTGATTTTTTTTATTTTAAATTTTTATTTAATTCTATAATTTGCCCCCCAAAATTAATATTAATGGTTTCTCCTTATTATTCCTGTAAAGTTTTAAATTTAGGCTCAGTAGTTTCGGAGATCAGGGGGGGAATGGTCGATTTTTTTAGTTTTTCCCCCCAGAAGTACCCCTAAAATCATTTTTTTTTCTTTTACGATATGTACTCCTGATCGGGTCACCAAACTATACATTGATACCAAATTGCAACCTCTTCCGTCCAGTAGTTTAGGAGAAAATTGCTGTGATGTGATAGAGGCAGAAATCCTAAAAAGCAAAGATAAATTTGTTTACCTGTAAGTTCCTCCGCTTCTTCGCTTGATTCCTCATCGGCTTCTTTATTATCAAAGACAATTTAGGGCATTCCTTGTCGTGAAACCAGTGGAAATCATATCGACCGTCATTTGCGCTATGTACGTCGTCTTCTTCAAGCGTTTCTGTAACTTCCGGAAACAAGGAGGAGACGACGTTGCTTCTAATTTCATAGCTGGTTTTCTGAAAGCTTCATTGGTGCTCTTCGGCGTATATATCCTATCGAATATTATGCATCTTGCTTCGGTGACTGTTTTCCTCGCTTTTACATTGTATAAAACATTTCTATACCTGGATTTTTCTTGAGTTTTCTCCCTCCTACAGATCTTTGGACTAGCAAAAATGTACGGCACGTCAGAAAATGTTATCTATGCATAAAATGCTTTCACAATAAATTAATTTTATGTTGTGTCAAATCACCCTTCGGACCACGGAAAAGGAAGGGGTTGCAACTAGTGATGTGCCGATTCGATTATTTTAGTAATCGATTAATCGATTAAGCATATAACAGTAATCGATTATTAATCGATTAAATTCTACTATAATTTTTGAAGGTAGTTCTTTCTCATTTTGTTGCAAAATGACAAGATATTTTTAAGAAATTACCTAAAACGACTTCGTAAATCGCAATTCTCACTAAATAAATGTGTTGAAGTTTTAACACAGATCTTTATAAAAATAAATAAGTCATGAAATTGTTTAGTGTAGTGTTTATATTAATATAAAGTTAAAAAATACCTATTAATGAATAAAAAAGCTAAACATGAGTGCTGAGTACAAAGTTAAAAATTACAATTATTAATACTGGCACATTTATGCGTTTTCAAGCAATTACGCCAGTTAATAGAGATTTTTTGATGACATAAAATTCAACAGCAAATCGCATACGCCATCGCGTAAATAATAGCTTATAAGCAATTACTGACATAATTTTAACAGCAAACTCGTAGAAGCAAATAATTATTTGAGCCTTAAAAACTCAAAAAATATACCATATTTTCGTTTTTTTGCTTATATGTAGTGTGAAAAGTACTCATCTGTTCATAATGCCGCCAATAGAAATATTGTAGAGAATCAGAACATCTTCAAAATTAATATTTATAAATTTTGATAGCAGCATTTTTCATAAAGAAAAGCGGGAAATACGATAAAGTGTTTTAAAACATGCATAACCTGTAATAAGATCTGGAACCTTAATCTGCCTCCTAATGATAGCTTATATCGTTGAAATTAATAAAGCTGAAGATCGATATTGTCCGTTAAGTAAAATGTTCAGAATTGAAATTGAAATAATTTGTAGAAATATTTAGCAGAACGCATTAACCACAATAGTTAGATAGGGTTATGCTAAATATATTTTGAAAGCTCATAAAGAAAGAGGAAATTTATGTATTAATAGTAAACAGTATTCAGATAACCATTAACTTAATAAACTAAAGGAAAAATAGTTATAAACTGATGAGAAAATATAATAATACAATTTACCATAATTTTAATCTCGTGCTCAAGAAAACACTAGATCCGTCCATGAGCCTTGACAGCTATTGTCAATACACAATATTCGTACAATTTCCCGGCATTATAGGCAAAATCCAAGATAGACAAATTGAAGTGGAATTTATTAACTTCCAAAATATTATTTGAATATTCCGATCGGACTAGTCTCGTTAATACCCCATCGTATTGCATGTACAAAATATTTATCTAAATTATTTACATTTCAATTCTCCAAAAACTATTGACCATCGTGAGCCTATATAAACTTATATCATAAACTATCGTTTTGTTAGTTACGAGAAAGTTTTTAATTTTTGGAAAAAAATCCACTAAATACCAGTTTTTCTAATTTTGTCAATGAAAAATGATCCATTCAGGATATACAAGCGCTCATTAAGAAAGTTTTTTGATTCTCTACTTTTCCGTGCTGATTTTTATTATTTAATTAACGTGATAGTATAACTATATAACTGCTGAATTAAGAAATGTATAAATGTTTTGGCAGTAGTCGGTTTGTTCTCTCAAATTGGCTACTGGCATCAAACAACGAACCTAATGGAGATATTCATACTGTTCATAGATAATATCAAAGAATTCGCCTTTTTGCAATGGCTGGGTTGCCATGCTAAACGATAATCAACAAAAAAAAAAAGAAATTGGAAGTATGCTAGAATATTTTGACAATCGATTATTATCGATTATTCAAATTGTAATCGATTGCGGTCGATTATTTTAATTATCGATTAATCGAATATTGATAGTCGATTTCGCACATCACTAGTTGCAACCCTCGATGTTTCCCCTTGTTGCATAATTTTTTGTGCGGCGTTGCCGAATTATGGATTAGAAGAGGTATTGAAACTGTATGTTTGTGGCGCCCCACTTTTGTACGACGTTTTCTCATTATTATTCATTGATCTATTGATGGTAAGAATGCCGTACAAAAATACATGACCAAAATGTAGTCACTCTAGCTGTGCTTTTGAATTCTCACCTGCACTCAGTTGGACAGCTTACAAGTGAACGACATAGTGCTGAATATTATTATTTTATGCCCTTATATCATTCTATATAGGTCTTCTGGTGGTTCAAATGACCCATTAATTTTTGACACGGGCCTGTAGTCTATAAGTGCTTCAACTCAGCACCATTCTCATCGATGCATGCCGTTACACTTTGAGGAAAGTAATCAACTGCTCCAAGAACTTCGCCAGCGGGCAAAGATCCATAATGTTGCAATGCCCACAGTTAATAATCGAGAATGGTAAGGTTAGGTGCTCGAAGCGGATATTCGACTATGAATACATCTACATGGGAATATATCATCTAACATTCGTTGAACAGTTGCAGATGTGTGTGGAGGGGACCACGTGTTACGAGGTTATTCTAGTGGAATGTTTTCTAAATAGTACTCCTAATTAATTATCTACACCGAGGTTCAATTCAATTATATTCTTTTCAATAAATACAGGACCCACAATATCTCCTTGGTAAATACCACACCAAACATTTGCTTTCCACACATTTTGATGGTCTACTTCTCTCAACCAACGAGGAATATCCAAAAAAGGCAGGTTCTCGGAACCTACTGCCTGTGAATACGGGGTTAATAGCTTTTCAGTTTCCGAGAACTTCAAATCTACAGGAAAGGTCTTATTCAGCAATTATGAGAGATCTACCCACAAGAATTAAATTATTCAAACCCTTAGTGTGTTTTCACCTAAAAATCCATAAACAAATCTGGAAATGTAGCAACCACAATTCGGATTTGGATCGAGTCTTGACGATCAATATATGAAGCTAAGTAATTACACCAGTATTGCTTACTAATTTTTTGAAGCAAACCAGAAATACACGGGCAAAAATGATACTTCCGGTATGAGTATCAACTTCCTTAACTCCTAAGGTAGGTAGAAAATTACGTTAATCAAACAAATTGATCTTACACTTGTATTAAAACATACCGCCCAACGTCGAACGAGGACCTTATTTGTTATAGCCAGTTACGGTCATTTAGAGGGTTTAAGTGATGTTTGAATTTCGATCTGAATCACCTACTTCGGTATGAAAGCGGAAGTGAATTTTTGCGCAGTCGAAAAATTACTGAAGGGTTAAACTGAGATTTTAAAAATAATTGTTTTTTTTCTCATTTTATAAGGCATTTCACTAATTCGGAGGCTGAAACCGAGTCTCGTCCCCGGGTTCGAATCCCAGCCATTCCACGGCTTTTAATTAAATAAAAAGTCGTGACGTTATCTCGGGGGTACGGTCGTCTCTGGTAACTGGCAAATTCCCTTAGAAAGAGAATCATTGCTCCTTACCAACCCGCATTGAGGCAGCGTGGTAAGGTATGCCTCAAAACCTCAAACATGTCGGATTACAAAACTCACGAAATGTGGAATTGTACCCCAGGTGGGTAAGCAATCCCACACCGGGAAACCGGTCTGCCTCAAGGATTCTTCTGGGGGAGGCAAACATTCGACTACACTACATCTAGCAACATATAACTGTCGAACACTCTCGAACCAAGCTAGAATTGTAGAGTTAGAACAAGAAGCAGTAAAAATCAAGTGGGATATCATTGGCATAAGTGAAGTTAGGAGGAAAAACGAAGAGCTAATAACACTTGAATCAGGCAACCTCCTATACCACCGAGGAACACCAACTGGAAGAACTAGTGGTGTTGGATTGCTCATCCATAAGAGACGGACCGATAAAATTATAGGCGTGTCCGGAACATCAGACAGAATCGCTAGTCTAATATTGTCGCTTTCGAAAAGATACTCCATTCAAGTAATACAAGTTTACGCCCCAACAATTAGCCATTCTGACGAAGAAGTCGAACAACTATACAGCGAAATCAAAGATGCATTAGATACCAACAACAGCCATTTCAAATACATTATCGGCGACTTCAACGCGAAAGTAGGGAAAAGACAAGACCGAGAGGGATCAGTGGGGAACTTCGGATTCGGTGAACGAAACGAAAGGGGTGAGAGATTAGTACAGTTCGCGCACTATCAGAACATGTACATATCAAACTCCTTCTTCAAGAAAAATTCTAATAGGAAATGGACTTGGGAAGCTCCAAATGGGTGAGTTAAAAATGAAATTGATTTTGTCCTGACAAACAAGATTAATACCATCAAAGATGTAAGCACGCTAAATAAATTCAGGACAGGAAGCGATCACAGACTTGTCAGAGCAAGAATTGTCCTTAATACGAAACTGGAGAGATTTAAACTTACTAGAAAGACGCCCGCTACTAGCATAGACATTAACAATCTGAAAGAAAATTCTGAAAAATATCAGACGCTGATAGAAGAGAAGCTCCGGGAACAACAAGACAACACACAACTAATGAATACATACTGACCTGTGCTAAGGAACTAGGCGGAACCCAACAACGAAACGAACACAAGAAGCTTAGTCGGAAACAAAGGCGTTGCTTCAGAAAAGAAGAGAACTGAAAAGGACAACAGACATCCAACGCATAGAATACAGTGAATTATGCAAGACAATAAGAAAGAGATTGCAGAGGACATCAAAAAAATACAACGAAAAATTGTGTAGAAACTGCAATGAAAATCGGAAAAGCTATAAAAACGCTAAGAAAGCATTGGTAATTGGGAAACGACAAGTATCGCATTGACAGAAGAAAACATCAGAATAACGGATAGACACAAAAATAATGGAGCATGTCACGAAATTTACTAAGGATCTATACAAGGTCCCGAATCTCTGGACATACAGCTGACGAAGAAGAAATACCTGAAGTACTCGTGGAGGAAGTGGAATTAACGGTCAAGAAAATGAAAAATGGAAAGACAGCAGGTAACGACACAGTAACGGCAGAACTACTAAAATACGCTGGTAGAGAAGCATGGAAACGCCTAGCCAAAATATATACGAATTGCCTAAGAACCAGAAACATACCAGAAAAATGGAATAGCGCCCTCATAGTATTAATCCATAAGAAAGACAATAAAAGAAGACATTCGGAACTACAGACCGATAAGTCTCCTGCGGGAGTGTACAAAATATTCACTAAAATCATACAAAACAGAATACAGAGTACACTAGATTCCGCTCAACCCCGAGAGCAAGCCGGATTTCATAGTGGCTTCAGCACAATTGATCACATACACACTATAAGGGAAGTTATCAGTGGAACTAGAGAATATCAAATACCACTTGCCTTGGCCTTCATTGATTTCGAAAAAAGCGTTCGACACTATATATCCGAAGGCGGTAATCAATGCCCTGAGTGAACAAGGTGTAGATAAGCCATACATAGAAACGCTGGCCAATATATACAAGGAAGCCAAAGCCAAAATCAGAATATACGAAGGCAGCCCTGAATTCCCTACTAACAGAGGAATCAGACAAGGTGACTCAATATCACCGAAGCTATTCACAGGGGCATTAGAGAGTATCTTTCGACGATTAAACTGGGACCACAAAGGACTGAACCTAGATGGAGAATATCTAAACCATCTAAGATTCGCCGATAACATTGTCCTAATTGCCAATGACGCAAAAAACTACAAAATCAAATCAATGAACTTAGCAGAGTAAGTAAGGAAATAGGCCTAAAAATAAATGTGGGAAAAACGAACTAGTAGACACACAAGACGTCACAATAGATAACACAATTCTGGAAATAGTAGAACAATATATATACCTGGGTCAATAAATACACATATCAGGTTCGCTACTACCAGAAATAAACAGAAGGATCAAACTTGCATGGATGACGTTTGGAAGAAACTCCATAATCTTCAAGTCACGAATGGCATTCCGCCTTAAGAAGAAAGTATTTGATCAGTGTGTTCTACCAGTACTGACATACGGTTGTGAAACCTGGATCTGAAAACCGAACTTACAAGAAAACTTCAAGTAGCACAAAGGTCCATGGAAAGATGCATGATCGGAATAACGACAAGAGATCGGAAGAGAATAGAGTGGATAAGGAACAAAACCCAGGTAATAGATGTTATCCACAGAGTAAAATCTCTGAAGTGGCAGTGGGCAGGACATTTGGCAAGAAGACAAGATAATAGGTGGTCAACAAAAATCACGCAATGGTATCCTAGGGGTGTTAAAAGACCAAGGAAACGCCCCAATGTAAGATGGGACTATGACATCAAGAAAATAGCAGGCATAACCTGGTCCCAAAAAGCGTACAACAGAACAACATGGAGAGAAATGCGAAACGAATATGTAAGAGAGGCTACACCATAAAATAATGGTCGAAATTAGCTGAAAATGATGATGATATATATATATATATATATAATATATATATATATATATATACCATAGAACTAGCAAATAATACCGACGCCAAAACACTAGAAGAAAGGCAGTGCTGTAGAGATCGAGCAGACCGATAACTGAACTATTTATTTACAGAAGTTACTTTTCATACATACATGGCGAAGTATGTAAATGGTCAAAATACTTTTTCTGTCTCGTTATAACAAAAATTAATCCGGTGTCCACATTAGTGATGACCATGAACGAAAGGCTTAATGTAAAATGTTTACTTTATAATATAAACTTGTTCAGCACACACAACTTGGTAACAGCTCGTAACGTGGCCATTTTTTGTGGGTTTTTGACTTCTAACGTAAGTCACATTTCTAATTTAAAATATCGCAAAACAGGGAATTACAATGTTTATTTAAACGAAAAGCAAATTGTGTGAAGGTATTGTATAGTAATTGGATGTTATATTTGTTACAATTTACTGATTTGCTGTAAACGAAAAACAGAAAACTAAAATATATTTTTGCATGTCATTATCGTACTGATTTAATTTCTTATGTTTAAGTAAAAGTAAAAATTGTCAAAATATCTGACTTTACAAATTAATTAACTAATTATATTATTTAAACCAATTTTTGGAGATTTTTAGAAGCCGACGTACTGAGGCAGTAGGTAATAAATTTCAGAAATGTTGAAACTGTTTTCTCAGCAAAATCTAAAATATATATGAAATATAAAAATTATCAGATAAAAAAATGTCAAAAATATCAAGCATATTTAAACTTAGAGCATACACCTTCCGGAGGTCGCCTGCAATATACAAATGTCATGCCAATGATAGAAAGAGAGGGCAATACAGAGAGCAAGAGGCTATTTCACTCTATTGGTAGGTGCAGCCTATGAGCTCATTGGATGCAGTTCCCAATCGAGTGAAATAACCTCTTACCCTCTCTATTGCTCTCTCTTTCTAGCATTGGCACGATATTTATGCACTGCAGGTTATCTCTAGGATAGCTGCTATAAGTATTTAAAATATCTAAAATTGCAGATATACAACATTTCAAAAGATGTGCTGTTTTTATCGGAAAGACTAGTTTAGAAGGTTTTTTAATTTTTCTCTTTGGCGGCGTAAAATGAATTTTATAACAATATCAAATGGTTGTTCCCAATCCTATTTATCTCCGCGAAATTGTTCATGAAACGGCGATTATACTTTACTTTAATCCATAAAAAAGTTCAACTTTTGGTTCTGTCTTGAAAGGTGTTCCAACCAGACGAAACCATTCTAGGCGATGGCACCGGACTGACAAACTTTGTCCATTTCATCAGCAAGGGCTCTTGTTCCATTATTGAGCATTTAGTTCTCAGAGTCACAATGATCAACGGTGAAAAACACTATAGACTGTACAAGTCAAACTCAGAAGACGATTCGTTAAAGGAAGATCAAAGTAGAAGTGTGTTGCAATCTCGCATATCTGAGCATCAAGCATCTACAACTACCCCATCTACCTCTGGACACCTTGTTTCCAAAGAAAGTTATAGGAAGTCGAAACTATTGACTTCGTCTCAAGATGTGTCCAAAAGAAAGTCACGTTTGAGGCCATCACAACCGTCTGGAAAAATGTCAACTACGACAAGTAAGACAAAGTTTTGGATAGGTACAGAGTTATCATATATAATATAGTATAGACATAGAACTATCAATGATGTTTTCATCTTCCCTGTCGTTTGCGATTATCATCTAAATCCCGCATGTTTTTTGAGATCATCTGTCCATCTCATTTGTGGTCTTTTTAACGTCGTAATCATTTTTTATGATTTTAACTGCATTGTATTACAGAATATTACGGATTAAGATATATGCCGGCTTGATACTGTACATTTCTATATACCGTTTTTTTTTCAGAAAATTGGAAAAATATGTTCCAAAAAAGTAAATGTCAATTAAATTTTCTACACAAAACTCTAAAATGAAATGTCAAGATATATCATTAAAGTATATTGATCGTACAATGTGTTTGTAATAGTTTTCATTTTGAACTGTTATAAATTAAGGTGGATTCAGAGATGATTTTATACTTTTTTCTGTAAAGTAAAATATACATTCTTCAGCAAATCGGAAAAATTAATGCAAAAGTCTAGTGATAATAATGTAAATAACTGGAGTCCAAAGCCGCAGGCAGAAAATTTTTCGAGGTGTTGGATTATTATTTTCGGGGTGGGGGTTATTTTTTTTATTCGAGATGGGCTGATTAGGACAGGATATATAAAATTTTATAAACATAAAATTTATTCTTATGAAAAAGAAGATTAATTGGTTAAACTCAGGGTGCATTAAAGAGTTTGGTCAACGTCAATACCATTACATAGATTTTGTAGTGACACAAAATTTTATTGATTCACTGATTATGCGAAAGAGGGCGCTAACAATAAGGAAATGCCATTTTGATTTATTTACAGAGTGTTCATTTTGATTAATTTGAAGTCAGTTTCTGAGGTAATTTAATTTATAATATATAATGTCCTTGTGACATTTTTTAGACCATTCACTTCGTATTGCTTTATCTATATATAAATAGGCAAAGACAAAACTATTAGGTACCATTTTCTCCTGTGTCTCTCAACCGATTTTCTTTATTTTTGTTTTGTTTAATAACTACTGACGACCTTCAGTGCAGAATGCTAATATTAATGTATAATATTGGTTTATTCATTAAATAAAATATAATAAAAATTCATTATTTACGCCCATACTGTCAACGACTGTACCGCCTCCACCAGACCGTCAAAACTCAAAACTTTGACTAATTATATATAGAGGGACCGATCGTTATATTTGGAGTATGTACTTCTGGAAGTGGCATGCAAGCGTTGTTATTGTTTAGTGCTAAAATAGTCAATGTAGTAGATCAGTATTGATTTTTCGGACGTGTTGCAGTAACTTTCATATTAAATGTTCTGTTTAATGTGAATTTAATTATTTGATTAATATATTATTATCACAACCTTCCTGAAGGTATTGTGTAAAAAATTTTCAGACAGTGGACAATAGAGAATGTATTAAATATTTAAGTTCTCCTAGGGTTGTTGGTCCGCTCTTTTCTTTAATATTCCCGAATTTGATTGAAACCGCAAATGACGAAAACTTTTTGGTTGCAAAGAACAATCTTCCAATTATTATATCGAACATTTTGCCAGGAGAGTTCCAGTCAAAAATTTGGGAGGTCATTCATTTGTCAAAAATATTTTGAATACCGATATTTGATTACATTTTTATTTTCGTTTTATTTCAATAGATTTGTCAATATGAGTGAACAATTTTGGTCATTACATCTTCTTCTCCGATTTCTTTACAATTCTGTTTCTTATAAAAATATACATTTACAACTTCATGAAATAGGGCGAATTTCGACCACTGGGCGACCACTAGTAATATTAATTTAAATCAACTCTCGCCCTTTATTTCCTTATACGGAGGGACATGAATGTAACAATTAATTGCACTTTTCCTAGAACAAGACACAAACAAAATTTTCATGTACCTCACAATTCTACTAACTACTGCGGTAACTCCCCGTTAATAAGAAGTATGAACATTTAATATATAATTTGTCATTTAAACGTAGATATCTTCTACTCTAATTTCAACATTTTTAAGAAAAACTTACCTAGATCGTTCGTTCTATAATAGAAGCATAAACAAGTAATATATAAACAAAATCCAGATTAGAACCTAACAAATTCATATTTGGCATTTTTAGATATTGTATGGTATTTAGGACTTCTGCTTTTCAGTAATTGTGTTATAAAAAGTTGGTATTAAACTATAAGTTGGTTGTATTAGCTTTTTTGACTTCATTAATTTGTAATTATCATTTTTTGACAATGTTTGCCATTTTAATTAAGGGTTTGCCTATGTGGAAATCTATACGATGACCTGTTCTAATAAAAAAAATAGATAAAGTCCCATAAACGTCAAAGTAAATACCATAAATTGGCTACACAAATTTCGAAATTTAAATATCAAGATATGACAGAAAATAATTATTGATTGCATTGTGTTTAGACTCTTTTCAGTAAGATTTATTTGAAGTCGTTTTTTTTAATATAAATATTTGACGAAGCCCTAAAATATTCAAAAACTGAGTTTATGTGGGTTCTTTATTAATAATAATATCTACTTGATATTCACACTGATGGCAGGATGGAAGAGAGTTGAACTCGCATGTCAGGTTCGGAATCGAGTCTGCTTTGTTTTTGTAGCTGTAATCTCTACAGAGAATTTTGTTTTGTCGGATTGTAGTGGAAATGCTGTGGTACCTTTGGTGTGTCACAAATGAAAAAACACTGTTTTGCACCCTAACACCAAACCTTTATTTTAAACACTCAACGCCGTTTCAATAACTCTAAGTTGTCATCTTAAAGGAATAAACCAAACTAGGATTATGTTTTTTGGAACTATAGACAAGCTCGATAAGACAAGTTGTAGATATGCATCACGAATCTAGCAAATAAATCACTCAGGGTCATCGTTTTGAACACTGTTTCAATTATGTTATTTTAAAAATATTTCGTATATCTCCTTCTATATATTTTTGGACTTTTGCATGTTGGGTACAAAGTGAAGCTGAATTCTCAACTTTTGAACTGCATACTGTCGTGCCTTTCCAAATAGGCTATAGTTTACTTTGGAATAATGAGGGAGATTTTGATTTACTCTGCTACTTTATGATACCCATTTCTTTATAGTGAATCAAATGAGTCATATTAGGATACTGCAGTGGAAAATTATTTTTTTAAGAACTTTTGTTAGTCATGTTTTCTCGTTCGATGTAATAAAAAATTATTAGCAAAAACACATTTAATTATTGTTTGCTTGTAGTCCTTTTATTTAGTCTCAACAAATGAAACAAAATGGTGATTTTTTTATAATTCTATAAGCATTAAAACGACCATTGTCTTGATAATAAAGTAGATATTTTATTTATATATGGAAAAGGAATCTACAGAAAACTCTAAGATCCTGTAGGGAACTATATCGTTTTTACAGATCAAAATTCTACTATATGTTAGTGATTATCCTTACAACACTATCAGACAAGCAAACAACCAAATGAATGTACCATATGGCAGAATTCAGGGATTCCTAATGAAAAATAATTATGTTATTTTTAAATTTCAAAGCTTGAACCATTTGACACGGTCTAGGAAAACATGAATTGTAATTTCTTAAAAACCGAGTAGAAGAAATTTTCATTTCTGTGCCGATGAAAATCCCCATAATGTAAATAGCCTTGAAAATCAAGGTCATTAATACGCTTTTATTAAGTCGATGTGTATGTATGTATGTATCTATCTATTTAACGGAAACTTTCAACGTAATTTTCACCAACTTAAAGAAGTCCAATTAAGTTGAAAATTGACACACATGTCAAGGGCCGAAGACAATACAATTCTTTAAGTTGAATTTTCCCGTTTGTTGTCTTGTTGTTACTGTTCTGGACTAAATACAAATTCGTCTATTAACTACTGCCATCTAGTTGGCAGTAGTAGATCTGCAATGAAATGGAAAGGTTAGCAAGCATGAGGTAAACTTTTAATTATAAATACATCGTTACAAGAGTAAAAACTTTTTCTGCTTTTTATTTCGGTTTGCTACTAAAGCGTATTTTTTAGTTTTTTTAAACTATAGTAGTGGAAAAAATTAAAGGATCAAAAAATAATTCCAAATTTTTTGACGTTTTTCAATTAGCTGTATTTCCCTTGAAAATGGTCGCCCTGGAGTTAAAAAAAAGGATTTTAAAGCTTGAAGTTTCTAGTTTTGAGATCTTATGAGAAAAAAAAAATTCAAGCAACGTGTACCGCTCAATCCTAACGAATACCATAACAAAAAAATTTCAATTTTTTTTTGGTTTTCTTTTTTGGTGTACGAACTTGAATTTTTTTCTTTTCAATCAACCACTACATGGATAGTATAATTTGTTCATTCAGCTTTAAATTTCTGTTTTGCAAAGTTCAATACGACCACTTCTCGCTGAGATATCGAACTTTGAGTGGAAAAGGATCTTTTT
Source organism: Octodonta nipae (assembly GCA_034190945.1). Taxonomy (NCBI): domain Eukaryota; kingdom Metazoa; phylum Arthropoda; class Insecta; order Coleoptera; family Chrysomelidae; genus Octodonta; species Octodonta nipae. Next base: position 118,760,344 of record CM067219.1, on the reverse strand, counting down.
GTCTTTAACCATCAATACCTCAGCAACCCCCGATCGCACATGAAAATTAAGTAAGGTGTTGTAATCTTGAATAAATTTCCCACAGAAATCAGCTACGGTTTTTTGACAGTTTTTATTTTTTTTTATTCTTTACATTAATTTGAAAAATCTAGGTAAAAAGCACGTTTGATGGCTTTTGGGATCACCAGCCGCTAAATTGAAAATATTGAGAAAACCAGTAATGTTAAGTGTGCCTTTTACAGTTCAATATGCCAACAAAAACCCCACAATGTTTCGTATAAATCCATCGAGCCGTTATTTTGTTTTCTTCGATCCAATTTTTGAATACCTTGAAAAGTTGATTTTGATTTTAAATGATCATAACTTAAAACAAAATGCAAAAAACTATTTTTTTTCTGTTTCTTATACAATATAATTCATAAATCTGTTTAAGATTGTAGGAAAACAAAAGAGAAATGGAAAAATTTTTTTTTGAAAAATTTGGAATTTTTTTTTAACAAATTAGTATTCTTTTTTTAATGACCCAAAGCGTACCCCGTGAAGGTTGCCCGATCGGATTTACGCTTCTTTTGTGTGCGTTTGTGTATTTGAGTGTTTGTGTGTATGTGTATGTATGTTCGTCTACCCGTTCGTCAGGTATATTAATAATGGGTATTGCCACCCCTGTTCTCAATAACGGCTGCTAAGCGTTCAGTCATATTGATGCAGCGGGGTATCTGAGGTTGAGGGATGGTGTTCCAAATTTGCAGAAGTGCACGCTCACTGCGCAAACGACGACCCATTATGTCCCAAACATGCTCGATGGGATTGAGGTCTGGACTCATTGGTGGATGCCACAGCAAAGTGATGTTATGGCGTTCCAAAAAGCAGCTGGTGATGTTGGCTGTGTGTGGGCGTGCATTATCTTGCATTTGAATAAACTCCCTCTGACGTTGCCGTCTACGCAGTACAATTGGTCTCAAAATTTGGTCGACATAGCGCTGAGCTGTTAAGTTATCGCGCATAATCACCAGAGGGGTTCTCCAATCTCGCGAAACGCCGCCCCAGACCATGACTGACCCACCACCATAGGCGACAGTCGGACGAACAAAGTCCTGGCGAAAACTTTCACCACGACGGCGCCAAACAAGAGGACGTCGGTCGCTCCCATGTAAGTTGAACCTGGATTCGTCAGTGAATAAAACATTTCTCCATTGTCTCAATGTCCAAGCCCGATGTGCGTTGGCATACGCTAAACGTTCTCGGCGATGTCTCGCTGTCAACATGGGTATACGATTAGGATGTCGTGCATTTAACCCATTTTCGCGAAGACGGTTGATGACTGTACGGGAAGAAATGTTTCGTACTTGGTGTCGCTGTTGTACCCGATTTGCAAAATTTCTCGCCACAATGTTCGCACTGATGAAAGGCTCACGTCGAACGTGTCGGACAACTGCTCGATCATCTCGAGCAGTCGTGACACGATGGCGTCCTTGTCCAGTACGACGAATGTATTGGTTCGTCTCCCGGTATCGTGCATACGTTCGAGATACGACGGATTGACTAACACCCATCCGGATGGCAACATCACGTTGACTGCAACCTTCTTCGAGCAGAGTAATCAAACGAGCAACCTCTAGCTCTGATAAATACCTTCTAACCATGATCGGAAAGCAACTTGTTTTTTTTTGCAAATTTATGAAATTTTTTGTAACGCAGGAGTGGTTTTGAAAAAACCTGTTTTTTAGCGTTTTAAGAGTTCACGAAAACTAACGATAATAAATTTCTGAAAAGCGTCTAGATCGAGATCAAAATTCTATTGGGTATATCAACTTTGAAATTTAATTAAAATTTTAATTCAGTCGAAGTTTAAAAATCAAGAAAATCAATGGAATGCAATAACAGAATCGTGTTATAAATTTTTTGGAGTCATTAAAAAAATTTCAAATTTCTTCCATTTTTTTTTGGGTCATTAAAAAAGAATACATTGTTGAAAAAATTTTTTTTTTAAATTTTCCAAAAATTTTTTTTCCAATTTCTCTTTTGTTTTCCTATAATGTTAAACAGATTTATAAATGATATTGTATAAGAAACAGAAAAAATATATTTTTTGCATTTTGCTAAAGTTATGATCATTTAAAATCAAAATCATCAACTTTTCAAGGTTTTCAAAAATTCGATCGAAGAAAACAAAAAAACAGCTCGATGGATTTAAACGAAACTTTGTACGGTTTTTGTTGGCATATTGAACTGTAAAAGGCACACTTAACATTACTGGTTTTCTTGATATTTCCAATTTAGGGCCTGATGATCCCAAAAGCCAACAAAAGTGTTTATTTTCTTGATTTTTCAAATTAATGTAAAAAATAAATATTTTTTTTTCAAAAAACCGTTGCTGATTTTTATGGAGTGTTTGTTCAAGATTTCAGAACCTTTCTTACTCTTCTTGTGCGATCAACGGTTGCTGAGATATTGATGGTTAAACACAAAAAGATCCTTTTCCATTCAAAGTTCGATATCTTAGCGACAACTGGTCGTATTGAACTTTTCAAAAAAACAATTTAAAGCTGAATAAACAACTTATCCGATCAATAGAGTGATTTATTTCGAAAAAATTTTACATGTTCATAGACCAAAAAAGAACATAGAAAAAATTTTGAAAAAAAAATTCTTATGGTATTCGTTAGGATTGAGCGATACACGTTTGCTTGAAAAAAAATTTCATCATCATGTCTCAAAACCAGAAACTTCAAGCTTTAAAATACTTTTTTTAAAAGTCCGGTACGACCATTTTCAGGTGAAAACCAGACACTTGAATAACGTCAAAAAATTTGGAATTATTTTTTGATCCTTTAATTTTTTCCACTAGTGTATAATTCTTTTGATGTTAATGTATGTTGTCTAATACTTGATAGGCGATTACTTGAGTCATTTCTTTTAGTGAGCGAATAAAAGAAACGTGTGCATCACCAGACTTATTACTAACAAGTCAACTTGTCTTTGAAATTGCTTATTGGGTACCAATATGATGGAAACATACCCTCACAACACGGGTATTGATTGAGACTTCTCAAATGAATTTTCCAAAATCGCCAAACCTAAGACCACAAGAATATTTTATATGGGAAAACCATAATAAATATAGTACACAAAACCAAAACCAACCAAAAAAATAATCGCACGAGTTAAAAACCGAGTAGAAGAAATTTTCATTTCTGTGCCGATGAAAATCCCCAGAATGTAAATAGCCTTGAAAATCAAGGTCATTAATACGCTTTTATTAAGTCGATGTGTATGTATGTATCTATCTATGTAACGGAAACTTTCAACGTAATTTTCAACAACTTAAAGAAGTCCAATTAAGTTGAAAATTGACACACGTGTCAAGAGCCGATGACAATACAATTCTTTAAGTTGAATTTTCCCGTTTGTTGTCTTTTTGTTACTGTTCTTGACTAAATACAAATTCGTCTATTAACTACTGCCATCTAGTTGGCAGTAGTAGAACTGCAATGAAAGGGAAAGGTTAGCAAGCATGAAGTAAACTTTTAATTATAAATACATCGTTACAAGACTAAAAACTTTTTCTGCTTTTTATTTCGGTTTGCTACTGAAGCGTATTTTTTAGTTTTTTTTAAACTATACTTATTTTGATGTTAATGTATGTTGTCTAATACTTGATAGGCGATTACTTGAGTCATTTCCTTTAGCGAGCGAATAAAAGAAACGTGTACATCACTAGACTTATTACTGACAAGTCAACTTGCCTTTGAAATTGCTTATTGGGTACCAATATGATGGAAACATACTCTCACAGCACGGGTATTGATTGAGACTTCTCAAATGAATATTTTCCAAAATCGCCAAACCTAAGACCACCAGAATATTTTATATGGGATAACCATAATAAATATAGTACACAAAATCAAAACCAACCTAAAAAATAATCACACGAGTGACTAGTGACTAGAAAAATTTAATGTCCAAGAAGAAAGCTGCGTTGAGTTACATGTTATGAGATTGTAAATCGGTACCGGATGTATTTATTTCCAGGATTTTAAAGGGTATGACAATTACAACAGTAATTATAACATACCAACTAGGCACTAAATCTAAACTTGATCACCATGTACAAGTGTTAATAATTATTTGGAGGTATTCACAATATTGAAATTTTAGGTTACCTAGGTCAAGCACAATCAGCATTGGGAGAAATGCCTTCCGAGTTGCTTTTAGGCTCTGAAAGTAAACTGTAAGTAAATGTAGACAAAAATTGGGTATAAAGTGATTTTTTATTCGTTAACAAAATTAATTTTCAACATTTTTCAGGTCGCCAAAGAGAGAATCTAGCATAGTTCAGAAATCAGTACCAAATGTTGAGACTCACTTCATAAAGGTAAAACCTTCGTAGATAATGATCCCTTTTTGTGGGTACATTAGATCTATGGTATCAATTTGATGGACTAAGCGGTGCCACAGATTTCTAATTTCTACTTCACTATTTTAGTTTTTAGCTTAAGGAACGTGGAGAGGGCAAATCGACAGATTTTAGCTCCCAGTTCATAGAATTTTTCATCCTATGATTTTATGATTTTATCTTTCGTAACATATCCCTTTATGTTAGCCTTGATTAGTTCAAACAATGGAGGGCAGATAGGTGGGCTTATGTGCTATATTATGCAGCCCATATAACATCTAGATAGAGATTTTTACATTTAAACTATTGTAACTCTTTTTATTTTCTTATCTTCATATATCAAATAAACTTAAATCGAATCTATGACATTTGTTTGCTCTTCTGCATTCGATATTTGACATAAATAATTGGTTGAAAAAATGCTGAGTCCACAAATGACGAGGTTCGATAAAAAAGTCATTAAGTTTAACACTTTATCACATTACAAAAAAACAAATAAGAAGAACTTCGAACGCTTACAAAAACTTCTGTACTTCAGCCCCTTTCCAACGATATATCACACGTATTGGAAAGTAATTAGTATCATAATAAAATTTGAGATTGTAAGTTACAAGGTTAAAACTAAAAAAAATAAAACATACATTAAGTTGCAATAATTTGTTATAAATTTTGTTCAAACTGGCTTCCACCGCTACGGATGCAATCGCGACACCTTTTTCTAACTGTTACAGTCGTAGTCTCTAGTCGCATCTCATCCCACATTGTTTCAAAAGCAACATTTTTCTTTCTCTTAACTGCTCCTTGGTTTTTATTTCTCTCTTATAAAAGAGTTCCTTGGCTCGTCCCAATACAATAAAAATCAAAAGGAATCAGGTCTCGGGACTTTGAAGGCCAGAGTATAGGACCAGCTCTCTCAATCTACGCGTATGAGAATGAATTCTCTAGTAGCTCTCTGGCAGTTCACTTATAATGTGCTGGACAACTATCTTTTTTGAATATTATTGATCTCAAAATGGGATTTCCTCTAACAAGATCTATCATCCCACATTGTTTGGAACGCAAGATTGATTCTTTTCCTTAACTGCTCCTTAGTTTCCATTTCTATCTCGTAAATGACTTGAATTTTTAATGAACGATTTATTGGTCTTGTCCAGCACGTTATAGGCGAACTGTCAGAGAGCTCCTGGACAATTCATTCCCAAACGCGTGGATTGAGTGAGCTGGCCCTATACTCTTACCTCCAAGGTCCCAGACCTGACTCCCTTTGATTTTATTGCATGGGGCCAAGCAACTAGTGTAAGAGATAGAAATACAAACCACGGAGAAGTGAAGGGAAAGAATAAATGTTGTTTTTGAAACAGTGTGGGATCAGATGCGACTAGAGAGTATCACTGTAGCGATTGCATTAGTAGCGGTAGAAGCTAGTTTGAACAAAATTTATAATAAATAACACAGGTCAACGTTTGAACTAAGCGGGAACACAGCATGCCTTATAGTGTACTAGGGGTTTTTCGGGTCGCTGATTACGATGAGAGAGGTTGACCTTCATCACGTCAGGTTCAAGCCCATTTGAAGGTCAAATCGAGAGAGTTTTTGTAGAATTTTCTCGATTTGACCTTCAAATGACCTCTGGTAAAAAGCGTAGGGTCAAACAAACTATGGATTCGAACTCAGAGCCCTCAAAATGTAGAGAAGTTTTTGTAGGCATTCGAAGTTCTCGATGTGCTTAATTCAGAAGCGGGAACGAACTATGACGCTTATGATTTACATGTGGAAAAAAGTTATGTAAGACCCATACATTTTTCAAATTTATTTTGGACCGTTTTGTCAATAACAGAAAAAACTGTTTTGTTTGAGCTCTTTTAAGGGGCCAGCGTTTTAGGGCACACATTTTTTGCCTTATTTTAATAAGTTGTAAACACAGCAGAAGTTTGGAACCCTATTTTAGAAACACCCTATATAGGCTGTTTGAATATGCAGTGGAATTATGTTATAAAGGGTGGTTCATATCCCATAAACAGGTGCATATGTAGGGTGGTTGCAACATAGGGTGGAGTGAAAGGATAGTTATACACTGGCTAAAAATACTAGAAAAAAATGCTTTACAGGGTGGCCCACAAGCAGGTGCTTATCTACGATCGAAATTCAAAATCTAGAATCCAATATATGGCGGACTGCTAATCAAACTCAATGAATCTACCTAAAAACTTGTACATAGGGATTTTCTTGTGTTGCTGATTATAGATTTGAGGAACGATTTTCGAAATTCAAAATGAAAAATCCAATATGGCGTATAAGTCGAACTAAATGAATTTGCGTAAAAAATTGTAAATAGGGGTTTTTGATATCGATGATGAGGGTATGAAGACAGATTTTCGAAATTCAATATATATATATATATATATATATATATATATATATAAATATTTTATTATATTATTATTAATATAGCATGTCATGAAATTTAACAGCAAGCTTCGAGCCCTATTTTAAGTATTAAACTTAAATTATAAATAATGGAAATCCGGTAATCAGTACTTTTTTATTGGAAATTTCGTCCTCTTTAAGTATCTTTTTTAAATATTTTAATCATTAATAGTTTTATGAGTTATTGGTGAAGAATTGTATACTTTTTTGTAACTCGTTTTTTTAATATGCGGAAAAACGGTGTAAATAGATTTTTCTAGGTGTTATTCTGGATCCAGAGAGTTGTCGCTTATTTTTAAAAGCTTTATATCTATTTTTTACTATCTGCAACTTGTAATCTTTAACAGCAAACTACCTGCAGAATGGAAAAATTGGTATGTGTAAAACGAAAAAATAGGCACAATTTCTTGGTGAATTTATGGCCAATTAATTCCTCTATAAAGTGCCAAATATAATAATATGAATATATACATATATATATATATATATATATATATATATATATATGTATATATATTCCCTTGTCATTTATTATGATATTTGTTTAGAAATAACAATATATATTTAGGGAAATGTGAGAAGAGCAAATTGATGTTTAAATCTAAACTGTTCTCAAGGTACACTGTTTAGCATACATTGCTGCAAATGATCTATGAAATGTTTCACAATTAAATATCTGAGTACAATAAAAACAGATTTTTTTATAAAACATTCAACTACTGCTTACCTTATACGTCCAGGTATCAACCGATTCTTATTAAACTTAATTACAAAATTACCCATATTAGTTAGACCATTATTAATTGATATTTTATTAGTATTGTTAATGAAACGTTGGGACAAATCTCTCAAAGTATATTAAGTTATTTTCTACTACAAAGCCTGTATAAATTTTAATGAATGTAAAAATTTTACTATATGATTTTTTCTATTGATCCTCTAAAAATAGGGCTTTTGTATAAAAAAGTAGCAAATCTCTATCCGCTTTTCTATAAATAATATTATAATCATTGTTAAAAAGATATGGACTGTCAATTTTTAATAAATATACTTGTGAAATAAAGCTTAAACAGTACGCCACTGAGACATAAACAAAGTATACATACTCACTTACCGATGAAAAGATAAATTCGGAAACAAGTTATCTACTTTTCCACAAACTACACAACCACGCACCATGATTAAGCAATAAATAAAATGTTTTTTTTTACAAAAAGTTTCAAAATATCACCAAAAATGTACTTCACCTCAACCAAACACAGTTTCTTGCCGGCAACACGGTAAGAAATAATTTCATTCATAAATCCATACTGGTCGTTATCCCATCGTAAAAGTAGTAAAAGCATTGCCAAATGTAGCCATTTATGTATTATACTACAATATGAGAATAATTTGAGATATTTCTGTAGTAAATATGCCAGCGCCACATTAAGCGTCTTATACAATTAAGTAAATTATGGTTTATATTTTCTTTTGCATGTTATATATTGTGTGTAAATGAGTAAAATATTTTAGTTTCTATATTCCTGTCAATTAGCTTATAATGATTTTGTGGAATCTGGCAACAGTGTATCGAGAATAAAAAGAGATAATTTGAATGTTGGAGCGCATAAAAATGTAAACAATTGGGTCTATTTAATTCTTAGGTCTGTGGGTATATGTATCCACATTTTCATGAAACTTTGAATTTACGAGCGAATTTATGTCGCCCATGTACTTCAAATGTGATACAGTGGGGAATTTCTAACCGTATACTTTCAATTTTTTAAAGGTGTGTGATCTCTCTGAAGGAGCCTGCTTCAACATCGGCGAAAATTTAGAACGGCGTCGCGTCGTTGCCAAAACCAACGTGTTTTGCCTTCTCGTGCCCCGCTACTGGATTATAAAAAATAACAAAGACAATATTTGGAACAGGGTCCAGCAGTTTTTAAATCAGCATATACCATCGACGAGAGAAATCTTCAAGCACTTTGTGGAAGAAAAGAAGTTTCTGAAATACAGAAGAAGTCTTGTCAATGATATTTTGGCAGAAAAGAAAGTGAGAAGTTTGAATTCTATACATAACGTTCCTTACAGCATTCGCTTGAAGGAAGGGACAGACGATTATATTGAAAACAAGGTGTAAATGTTTTAATATTAATAACCAATAAATCACATATTTCTCCAAATTATAAACCATTTTCGGCTTAATTCATAAATAAGTTAACTATTCCACAAATAATATCTAAAAAATATATGCGTTGAGCGACAAAATCTATACTTTTTTATCTGTCTGTCTGAATATGCATCACCCAAAATTACTTTGGTACTCGGGTTATTATACAGCAGTTATTTCTGGTTGAACGATATCTGGCCAATAAAAAGTTTTCGTCATTGTAATTTTGGCACTTAGGGGTATGGAGTGTGGTCAATAGTTTCCTGCAATTGAAGCCTCCTTTTTACTGTGAGTAGGTAAATATCTCATTTCGAAGAGATAATAAAAAAATTGGGAGTGCCTAATTTTATGTATTTAAATGATCCCGTAGTGCCTTTTATTTATTTATATAATTCGGAAATACTTCGTAACATAAAACGGGAACTTATAGATAATAGGCAAAGAACTTCACAACTTCGTAGGTATTGGTGCATTTTAACGGTAATCTTAAAAATAAATAAAAAACTTTTTGTATGCTTCATAGTTTAATCGTCTGAAGCAAAACTGAAATTTTGATTTGTTGTTAAGATAACCACTTAAAAAATGTTATTTTATTAAAAATGAGCAATTTTAATTCATTCTTGACTTAAAAAATGATAATAAAATAAATCAAGGATATTTTACAAAGGATAGCTTAGCACGTTGTACGTATGCTTTCGGAAAAATTTACATCTATCGAGTATCGAGCAATCCTTTGTAAATTATCCTTGAAAATAACATTTTACCCCTAATATATTAGGAACCTTAATCCTTAATGTATAGGCAAGCAACATTACACGACATCTGTAACTCATAATATCATTAAATATAGCTGCATGCAATATTCGGGAAATGGTTTTGTACATTTTAAATTAATAAATTACAATGTAAATATCTCATTAGTTGGATACAATTTTTAAATGGTATTACGATCAAGATGTGCATAGTTTGCCATGACCACTGCCTGCACAACTTTTGTTTAAGCGCAGCGCCAGAGTTTGATAAAATGATAAAATATCAAGAGTTGAGTTGAAACTTCATTGTGACCAGAAGTGACTTCGGTTATTTGGTATTTAAAGTGATATACTAACAATTTCGGTATACATACTTAAACTAATTATATCTGTGGTGTTTAACAGTGATCCAGTGTTAGTGAAAGAGATTTATATGTAAGGTAAGTAGTATTGTTTAATAATTTGTCTAGTATTTTTTTATGTGTTAAGACTTAAGTTACAACTTAAAAATATATTTACTTAAATTGTGTTTCTGAAATATACTTGAAACACACTTTTTTTATTAAAATGACAATTGTTATGTTTTCAAAAACGTAAATTATAGTTTACTTTCTGTGTGGTTAGGTTAGGTTCATTTTATAAAATACTTTGTAAAATTGACTTCCTATAGTTTTAAAAGTTAATTTCATATGTTACTTTATTGCCTATAGGTAGCTTAGATTATAAACGTACAAAATAAGTTTGTTAAAATCTTTTCTAGATATGCTTGATATTTCTGTTTGTTAGAAAAATTCTCGGGATACAGGTGTTGGTTGTTCCCCTAGATCATTCATAGTTTGTATTTTTGTATATGCAATTTAGAAAGTCGTTCTCAATAGGTTACTAGCTTTGCTGTCAAGCCTTTTTAGGTTTTGAGGGAGGGTGGTTTTTCCAACGTACCCAAAACCCACCGGTGCAAGCGAATTTAACAGGTTGAGTCATAAGCTATAATTGGATACCAACATATTGAACAAGTGGTGTTAGCAGTGCGATAGCGAGATAAGCAAATAATAAACTTAGCTAATACTGCTTTTTCCGTATTTGGACCGCGTCATTTCGAATTAATTTATTTTTATATCTGAACCAACATATAAACAAACTTTTCCGACGTTTCGCCCACACCCATAAGGATAAAAAAGAAAACAAATGTTACTTACCTTGCGGCGACTTAATACATTTAATCCTTTTCTCACAAACACACTTTGAAACCTCACTTTATTAGACTTAACACACTAGCCAACGAAGAAATAGTAATTGCCTCTCCGAAATTTCAGGTAAAATAACTGTAGGAGGCACTTAATGGAATTATTTTGGATTGTTTTATAGTTGTGATAATATTTTTGTATACGTTCCTCGAATTTTATTAGTAAGTAGGTAATGTGATTTATTTTGTCGATGAGATTTCTGTTGAAATGTTGATGCAGGGCTGCCAGATGGGCGAAAGTTCAAAACCTTTGTCTCGCTTGAAATTCATGGGGTATACTGCCTCACACGACCATGGAATGGAATAAACACCCTTGGAAGAACAAGGATTTTGTTTATCCTTTGGAGAGGTTAATATTTGTGAGATTTTGGATGGTGGTTTGTAGACTGTTTTTACCTCGTGCTTATGGAGAAGCTTCCCAATTCTATCCGTGACCTTGCTGATAAGCAGAATAAGCTATGACTCTGGCCGCGAAAACCTACGTTTTCAAAGAATAAACTTATTTCCTATTTTAAAAATAGAACAGATACTATTTCGATTCATTAAATACAAGCCAGTTCAGGAAGGAAAAATTTTACTAATGAATTAATTAGAATTTGACTTTCTCGTTCTTTCACTTCTCTTTTTAGTTTTAGTCTTCGTTAATAAAATGTCTGCTTTCTTTACGAACTCTGGCTTCTATTTCGTTGTCAGTAGTTGGAGGTGTATTCTGGCGTATAAAATGATTAGTGGTTTGTTTCAATAGCTGTTTTTTTCCTGTAATTTGAAGAATAATTTTTCCATTTTTTCTAGTTATTCGTTGCTAAAGTAGTGTCATTTCTTTAACATTTCTTCTTTGTCCTTTCACTTAAGTTCTGCAGTTTTTGTTTTTCTTTGTATTCCGCTAATTTAATGGGGTCCCTTTTACCTAATTCTAGCTAAGCGGGCCTTTTCGGCTTCTATCTTTTATCTTCCCTGATGAATTTTGTTTTAGTGTGCCGCAATATGAAATAAAAACGCTCTAAAATAAAAAACATCTGTACCATGGCAACACGTCAGACCTCTGGCGCAATATCTGTCAAAGGACTGACGCTAATCGACTGACAAAAAACACATAAATTCGAGATTATAATTAGAACTAATGTTTTTTAGGTAATTTCGAATATCAACAAGCTACATTTTGATATATAATAGTTGACTATATATAGATCAAAATAAACCTCAGGTTAACAAGATAATAACGACCTACCAAGAAACTGATATTTTGACTGTATCAGCATATGCAGAGGCGGCGCAAAAAGTAAACTTAATGTAGGCAAAATACATTTCGCGAGGTCCTCTGAAGGTGCAAGAAGAAGGGACTATAAAATCAAAAATCATTTGAAATTAAGATTCGAGGCCCTTTGCCCCGCGAGTTCCTTTTCCCCGGGAGCCCCTTAGCCCCGCGAGGCCAGGCCGAGGGGGGTAGCCCACACCGCCCATGCCTTACGCCGCCTCTGAGCATATGTATAAAAGGTAAACACAACTCCAGCACTGGTAAAGCAATGGCGGCCATCAAATGGTGCGGTCCGCAGCTAACTGGATTACCAACTTTAAAATTCAAACAGGGTTTTGATCTTGAGTCTGTGATATTTGGCAAGAATTTCAGATTTAAACAACACACAACGGACTGACAAATGAAACTATACATAACGTATCTTTTTTAAAATAAAGTGGAGAATATTACATTATAACAGTTATAGTACCTATTACATTACTATATCCGTCACAGATTGTAGAGAATTAGTAAGTTTTCTTAAATCGATGATAATGTTTAGTAGGCAGTCACTTGATTGCTGGCTTTCGGGATTGTGAGATGCCAAAGCACTGACGTTTTCAGCATTTATTGTGTTTTTTTACTAAATTTATTTATATATTTAAAATAACGAGCTGAAATTGGGTGGCCAAGTAAAGGACTTTTAATTGTTTTAAAATAAAAAGTAATATCAACAAAATATAATAATACTTGGTATATATTGGCTGATGACATTGAGTTACCCAATTTTTGTACATTAACCCAAATACATTAAACAGTTTGAAGGGTCTGGTATGTAATGTAATTCAAAGCATTTTTGTTTTTTTTGTATATTTACTTAAACTTAAAATACTACCTGAATTAACTAAATATACATCAATCAAAGAATTCTTTGGCATACGTTTTTTTATGCAAAGCTAAAAAATAAAATATCAAAGGCAAAAACTTACAGGAATAACATTTCTAAGATATTAAGATAGTAAAATGTATAACTTCCAATTAATAACTCTTAATACTTTACAACAGCAGTCATTGTTGAACATAATGAAGCTATCTTGACATAATTGCAATAACACACTCCATAATTATAAAAATTAAATCATTCACTTTATGTCTAAATACATTTTGATTTATTACTTTTTGAGTATAACTACTTTATATTTTGAGTTTATTTAGTTAGAAACATACAAAAAGTTTAGTTTTAAGGTATGCAAGGAGTAGCCAGGATTTTTTTTCGATGGAGTTTGGAGATGGACTGCTTAGTACTGCAAAATGTAGATTTTTGCTCATGTATTTCCAGGATATATAAAATTGTATAAATATAAAATTTATTCTTATGAAAAACATGAATAATTGGTTAAAATTGAATCTTGAAACCAAAAATTCCAAAATTTCGGAGAGGGTTTGAACCTACAAGACCCCCCCCCGCTGGCTACGGGCTTGGGTATAAACAGAAATTCTTCTGTTCAAACTTACTTAATATATTCCTTATTTAAAAATAAAACAAAATTATAGGCAAAGTAAAAAATAGTGTACCTACTTACAGAATATAAATAAATTTGTATAATTTTTGTTATTAAAAAAAATATATATATAAAAATAATGAACACATTATAATACTCAATTTTTACAATTTCTAAATCTATATAAACTTAATAGGTTCATGAATGTAATTCTTTGAAATCCGCTCTTCAAAGACTATAAAAGTAAATCACTGGGGATAAAATTTAGAAATTTGATTTTTTACCGTTTTATTAAGAACTTATAAGATAAAAAAATTCTTTTTCAGAATTGGATCATTGATAAATATAATGATTTTTATGGAAATTTAATTTAATTTCAAATATACAAATCCTACTAACAAGATTTTATAATAAGTGTATACTTTATTCGTTTTGTCAGATTTCTTTATTTTAAGTTCACACTGTTTGAAAGTATTCTACTTACCATAAAAAACTTGAACAATTATTGCATTGGAGAATTGAAAGTCTATGTTGTTAAGGCTTAATAAGTCGCAAAGTGTTGAAAGTTGTACTTGAAATTGATATTTAAGAACAAAAATTGCAGTACACTACGAACAAAAGCCATAACTTCCACTCACGTCCGCTTAATGGTCATAATGGTCAAAAGAAGCATATACCTACAGAGTCAAGGATTAATAACATCTTGTCTGAGGTGATTAAGACAAATTCCAGAGGGAATAATGAAGAAATGTGCAAAACGTTAGCTTTAGGGATTTACAGAAATCATAACGGGCTTGGTTTTTATGGTAGGACTAAGTAGAACAAGCTATGTTAACAGACCAGCAAACCCATCTATATGTGCCCAACATACATTTTATTCGCTCAAGTATAATTTTCTTAAGTAAATAATTATCATGCAGTCAGTGATTGTTTTCCCCAACTTTTAGTATTTGCATTGACATAATGCACTTCTTGCTTTCTATTATTAACGCCCAAAAAAGGATTATTGTTCATACTATTTTCATTCAAATTGTTCTTTATCTTTGACATATTTACGTAATTGTCCGCTGTTGCCACAATATTCTTACTACCGTCAACATTCCTTGCATCAGTTTTTTCATCACTAATAGAGGTTGGAAGACTGTGATAGGTGGGATTCGATACACTGTTCCCTTCAGGAAACGGTGAGGACTCCGGCATTTCTGGATCCGATTCGTTGACTGTGTTCAACATCGGTAACATTTCGCAGGCATTTCCGCTCTCAGAGGTACGATGTTTACCATTGTTTGTGTTGAAGTTGAAAACTTCTTCTGAAAAACAAAAACACTTATAGCATTTAGCACTAGCAATTTTCTCAACTTACCATCCGTCACTCTAGGACTAAAAATCAAATTGGGCGTCATACTTAAGTAATCGTCAGTTTCTTCTTCATGTGATACTGTGACGTCATCATTATCGTATTGTGGGCTGGATAAAAGTTCGAAAGTTGGAGGGCTTAACATCGCCAAGTAGTCGTTTTGTCCATCTTCGAGGCGCTGGGTATTCATTTTTAAGTAAGGGTCATTGAGATCAATGTAATGCTAAAGAAAAATAATTTCAAATAAAAATATTTATGTTTTAAAAACTCGTACAAACCTGTCTCAATGAATCTTCTAAAAGGTTTCCCAGCTTCTCTGCCAGTTTTGTAAAAGTCGGTCTTGCTAGTGGTTTTGCTGACCAACATTCTGTCATCATTTGATACCTAAGAGAAAAAGTTTATGGTCTATGAAAGTAGCAACCAATGGCGAATTTTATGCATTATTTCTTTAAACCAACGTGTCTCAGGCAAGCATGAAAGACAGTGGTGCCATATAGTAGGTATAAATATACTGGAAGAAACCCATAATTTATTGCATTCTTGAAAATGTTTACCAATTGGCAGTTGATATAGCGTACCCCACCACCTCAGTTGGACAATCGCCTTCGAAAATAGTAAAGATAAATTTAAACAGTAGCTCAAGAGAAAGCAACTGAAAACCCGAATCCTTAATGTTACGAGAATTTATCCGACAGCTGGTGCAATCGACCATCAACCAATTCGTGGAAGGGACAGTATTACGAGACTTCTGAGAATCCGAGATGTTTTCTCTTTCAACAGGCCGACCGCTGCCGTTACTGGGAATTCCCTTAAAGCTTCCAGAACATGAAAGAGTTTCTCGATGATTCGTGGACTTACCAGACCATTCGGACAGAAATATATAAATATGAACAGCTGGCGATAGGAGGCATTCAGTTTTCGACGGTCGTATTGTATAGTTAAGATAAAAGTAAATAGTTTCTGTGAATATAAATTAGTGGAAATAAATTAGAGTGAGTTGGACTGTGTTTTTAAATAAATCCAAGAACTGAACTGAACCCGAGTGTGAAAATAAAAACATTACATTACAGTTTTGAACAATTTTAATTCTTTGAATTTTTAATTTTCAATATTGTTTGCGATAGTTTTCTTAAATTTCTAAATATTTATAAATAGCCATTCGAAAAAATGTAGCCTTCTTAAAAAGACAAATCCATTTTGGTGTAACTAAAAAAATATGCCTAAAAATTGGGAATAAACATAAACCCTGAGAGAACTTTCTTACCCGCTATCAACTTGTTTATTTTCAAGAGCAAAAATACCGATCATATCGTCTGGTTTAAAAGGTAGGAGTACAAAATTAAAGATGTTTTTTAAAAACGGTAAGTTGAAATTAAACTTTTAAAACACAATACAGAGTCTTTTCTGTTATTTTTGACCTGTAATATTTTAATTTATTATTACTATTGTGTTAAAATTGCACTCAAAATTTAAACCAACTGTGAAAAATGGATTGTCATCCATTTATTTTATTAAAAAGGAGAATAAACTTACCGGTTAATTTGAATGATAACTGAATTATTTTTTAAAATGGCCCATTCTTAGAATTTATTTATTATGGATGAATGTATCCGTAATAATTTTATTTTATTTTTTATTTTTTAGATCGATTTTTTTAATATGTATTTTTAGTTATGTTTATTATTGTATTGTTTATATCAGAAACCTTACAGAGCGGTGGCAGCATTAATTTCTGTATTATTACTCCGAAATTATACAAAAATATCAGCACTAAAGCAAACTTTTTTTGGAATTTCTCTGTCAATTTTCGAGCTATCCGAATAATCTAAAAATCATTTTGTGCAGAATTGAAAGTGCCACAAGAAACTGGTAAGAAATATCTCTAACTACTTTTCATATATATATATATATATATATATATATATATATACTTCAATCAGTTAAATCAATATTGCCACTATGATTCAGGTCTTTGCTATCTACTGGACTGAACTCTGCTTCTACTGTACGGCCGCACATATATCCTATCACATTCACTCTCGAATGTTTCCCTAGTTATCCTGCCCCTCTAGAAAAGGTCTGGTTGGTACTACTTGGGTCTACCATCGTGTATTCAGTTTGTGTGGTCATTTGTTTATTTTTGATAAATGGTTTTTGTTACAGATTATTAATGGATGCCCTTTTTAGTGGTGTGAAATTACACTTTCATTTCACATATCAAAACCTCCTTGTTGGTATAAAGTTTATCAATATATAAGCAGTTAAAATCATAACCGGAAGTGACGTCATGTTTTTCATGGGGACAAATTTCATGGTGACTCCATTTAGGTCTGTGATACTGACACAAATTCGCCAATGAATCGTATTCATATAATTTGCATACCCCGTATCTAGGACTATAAAGAATGTTCAAATATGTAAGAGAATTTAGCTATAAAAAATTCCCAAAACCATAGGTATAATGGTTTAATTAAGAATTAAACTTACACAGGTTTTGGTGCATATTCAGGCGACTCCATTCGGTATCCTTCAACAAGTTTATAGTATAACCTTTCGTTGGTTTCCATTCCAGGGTAAGGTGTCCTACCCAAGGAGAAGAATTCCCACAATACAATACCAAATGACCATACATCAGACTGGGTAGAGAATACTCTATCTCTAATTGATTCGATTGCCATCCATTTCACAGGGAGAGGACACTAAAAGTAACTCAATATTAGGACCATATTATGCAGAGTGACTGTAAGAGGTTATACTACTTCTAGAGGTATTTTGCGACAAATTCACTCTTATGAACTACACTCGAGAACAACAGGTTTTCAAGTTATGCTGATTTAAAGATTACTGATTACAAAAAATGAAAAAATCTACGGCAACCACTATCTAACTACTGAAGTGACATTTTTTTAAAATGTAACAAGTTAAAAATAAATCTAATTTTAGAATTCAGAAATAAAAGGTCTTAAGTTTCTGAAATTATCACTATTGTTTTTTTTTGTAAATCTTTATCCATATAAAAAGATTCTCAAAAAGAATTGTACAAAATTCGATAAGTTTCTCATCCCAAAAGCTTTCTAAACAGGTAAAAAACATCAATTTTTGTGGGAGTTTTTATTTAAAATTGCATTAAACCCTGTTGTGTATGCTAGGTGTTTTATTGCATTTATGAGTATATTATGGTTTAAAAGTTTTTAAAAATCTTCGATTCGACCGCACTCATTTATTCATGTGTTGTTATTAGTTAAATCAACTATGTTAGAGTGTGAACATTAGTTGACTAAATACCACGTCAAAACGCCATTTTTTTTTTAAATTCCTTCTTTTACGAAAGAAGGGTACTCAGACATTTTGTATTCTGATAGTTTATGTGGTGGTAACGCGGCTGCAGAACAAAGTAAAATATCAAAGACGTGTTTTTAATGTTCGACATATCATACATCGTGAGGAAGGGTTTAGCTATGCCAAAGTGACGCCGGTAGACAACAGGTTTATACTTCTGCCGATAAAGGAGAAACTTTACGTCATTTTAAAGCAGACTCCACGCTTTCCACGAGTGTTGTATTGCCGCTCCTTAAGGCCGGGCACAGACCTACCGTTTCTGTTCTATTCTTATAGAACAGAAGAGAACCCGGGTTCATCGCCACACACTTGCCGGTCGCCGGGGTTTCTTGTTTTGCCCTCAGTCAGTATCTAGCGCTTGTGGTAGAAACATTTAATATATGATAACTCGTAATGGACGATAACCAACTGATCAAACGCACAGTTGTAGGAGAACTGGGATAAAACAGTGATTCCAACCGCTGAAATTTTTTTCCCCTAAGCGGATTTTAGAATCCCTTAAATTCCTACTAAGATACCTACCCTAAATTCGGTTGATAAATGAAAAGTTTAACTAAACATTTATAATTGTTATAAAATTTGTAATAAATTAACTTACCTCCATGTACGTATTATTAGTAAATGTTAAGTAAAACGGAAAATATGGTAACTTATTTATTGCCTTTATGTCAGTACGTCAAGTAATATCAACCAATAAGTACATAAATCAAATACACATATCATCATACATCAAATGAACATACATATAAAAAATATATGCATATACCTATATTTATTTTCCCTAAAAAATACCCTAAAATTTTTTTCCCGAAGAAATCCCCTATTTTGAATTCGTCCCCCTAAATTTAGGGGAAAACCCCCCCAGTTGGCATCACTGGGGTAAAATCGCCGGCGCCGGGTTGTAACCGGGCTATGTGTGTGCTGATATATGGAGCTAGTACGTAATCCATGCCTCTTTATTACCGGTGAGAACGTTGTGACTGGCGACGCTGGCAGGTTGCTTGCTGACCTGACGTTCTGGCCGTTCCGGATCAAAAGGTATATGGCGAGTGATATACTTTGCATTGCCTTCTAGCCTTCCGTTACAATTCTTTTCTTCTGTTCTTATAAGAAGAGTTCCGGTAAGAAGAATCACATTTTGTTGTTTTCTGATAAACTCCCACTATATGGACTGGTAAGGCTAAATTAGATCGAGACGAGATAACATATTACCATAATAACGTCATGTTAAGGTGCGCACAGACCGGGCCGCGTAAAGCCATTCTCCTGTACACTACAACCATAAGGCCGGGCACAGACCTACCGTTTCTGTTCTGTTCTTATAAGAACAGAAGAGAATCCGGGTCATCGCCACACACTTACCGGTCGACGGGCTTTCTTGATTTGCCCTCAGTCGTTATCTAGCGCTTGTGGTAGAAACATCGAATATATCATAATTCCCAATAGAAGATGACGAACCGATCAAAAGCACAATTGTAGGGCAATTGTGGTAAAATCGCCGGCGCCGGGTTGCACCCGGGCGGTGTGTGCCGATATGTGGAGTTTGTACGTCGTAATCCATGCCTCTTTCTTACCGGTGAGAACGTTCTGACCGGGGACCCTAGCCGGTTGCTTTCTGACCGGGCGTTCTTGCCGCTCCGGATCGGTAGGTACGTGACGTGCATTGCGTTCTAGCTTTCAGCTGCAATTCTTTTCTGTTCTGTTCTTATAAAAATAGAAAAGAAAAAATCGTTTTATTTCAGACATTACCCAGTGCGTTTCAACGCAAAAACGCATTCTGCGATCTCTTATCGTTCATTACAACATTTCTATAGATTCAATTAACACTAAATGTATTATAAATATAAATTTATTTGAAAAAATAAAGTCTTAAATTCTAATTTAGAAATAAATTTTGAATTTTTGCGTTTGGTTTATTTTCAAAAATAATCTTAGATAAATTACGACTTCTCTTTGCTTGTTACCATAGAAATCGCAAGAAATATAGTAAAATATAGAGGTTTTTTCACGTATTACAATAAACTAGATATATATACTCACTGACAAAGAAATCGCAACATCCAGAAGGAGATGTTTAAATTTAATATTGTTTTGGTAAACATAGATGCTATAGCAAGGAGTAAATGATCAACATTTGGTCAAGTTTTTTTTATTAATTAATATTGTAGTCGAATTTTCCTTTCTTTATTTACTAAAAACTGCTTGATGGGATCCAAAATCGTAGATCTAAATAAAGTTCAAGATCGACGTCGTCCTTTAGAGGCCGATTTACTACAACTCGAAATTTAGCTGATAAGTGGTTAGGAGAACAAGGTCATGTTTACCGCCGTATAGGGTCATTTGGACTGTAGCATTATCGACCCCATTGTATGCTACCTCTTTTGCACATGAAAGTAGGTCATCTTTAGTCTTCGTTCGAGGCAACATGACAGCGCAACGTTATCTTCGGGAAGTAATGGAGCCGTATGTACTCCCTTACCTTAACGGGTTATGGATCCCATATTTCATCAAGATGATGTTCGACTTCATGTTGCTTGACTCAGTTTAAACGTTTCTGAAGAGATCCATGTGAATATGTTGCCATTGCGGCCCATGTCCCCCGATCTTTCGCCAATAGAATATGTTTGGGATATGATGGGTAGAAGGCTCAGTTACCCCACGGACTTTGCAGGTTCTAAGACATGATATGCATGTAGCTTGAGACATTATTTCTCAAAAGGAAATAGACCACCTTAATCAATCAATACCAAGACCTGTTGGGGAGTGTAGAAATAACCGTGCTGGACAAACACATTATTAACAAATTAATAATAAAAAAAGTTAAACTCCTTCGTATTTTTTATTCAACTTTTAATCATTTACTTCTTACTATAGCATGTATGTTTTACCAAAACAAAATTAACTTTAAATATCTCCTTCTGGATGTTGAGATTTTTTGTTAGTGAATATTAAAAACTGCACTATTAAAAGGCCACAAAGTTTGTGCTCCGAAATACGGAACATATGTACCTACCTATTGGCTTCCGAGTGCTAAATATCACAAATGTGTTGTACTGCAGAGGCGTTTGTCTCAATAGTAGGCTAAATATTGGCGCCATTGTCTAAACCGATACAGCGCGCGTCTTGGTTGTGCCGCGCTGGACAATGACTTTAAGCGACCAGGCCACAGAACGCCAACGAATGAATTTACTGCAGGCATTCTACAAAAAATGTTCAATAAGCTTTAGGACTTTTATATCTAGCATCAGTTGGCCTCCACTAGAAGTAATTCTTATTTATTTAATGTCATAGTCCGCCACTTTGATTTGATTTATTTTTTTTTTCTTCATTGAGAAGTGTAAATGCATTCATTACAAGCAATAGTACTTTCGTCATCTATTGACTACGTTGGCGCATCGATTTTTTAGTTTCGCACTTCAACGAACGTTGACATAAACAGAGAAGGCAGTATAGACGTTTCTTCGAAGACCAACGAACATTTGGTATCCATCGCCGAATCTTATTCGTTCGCGTTCTTTGGCCTGGTCTGTACGCATCTTTAGTATAAAGTATAACTTTAGTGTTATACTTGAGATTACATAGATGGCCTAGTACACAGGACCCCAGTGAAATGCATTGACGAATTGAAAGAATAAACTTTAGCATCTACTTTTCGTAGTATTTTTCAATAACTTTATTTGCATTAAGTAAATCAAGCTTGAGGACTACCCATTTCCTGGTCCTAGTAAATAAGGTCCAATTTGTCGCAAATGACCTCGACAATAACGAATTTCAAGTGATAGGTGGAAACACTAGTCACCCTAGTAATTATTTGAGGACTCAACTTACGTTCCCACTTTTTTTATAATTGTCACTCTTGTACATGCTCTTTGCTAGTCCAAAATCACAAATCTTAACTATATTGTTGTCACTTAAAAGAATATTTCTCGCAGCTAAATCACCATGGAGAACCTAGAAGATAAGTTAGAAAAAGATGTTTCAATAGCAGCAAAAAATACCTTTCTTGATGCCAGATACTCCATACCTCTGGCAACCTGAAAAGACCAAGCTAAAAGATCACTCGTGCTTATAGGTTTCACTTGGCCTTTATAATCGCCTCTATAATTAGACCGCCATTCCGGCTGAACGCTGTTGTTACTCGTTATAACTCCTTCCTCACCTAAAACAAAACATTTCTGATGCGAATGACATTAATATTAATGTTATACTTTTACCTTCTTTACCAAGAGGCACTGAGGTCATCTGAGTATTGCCAGAATTATACCTTCTGTAATCGCCCATACTATTTTGAGGCGGTAGTGCTTGCGTTGAGTTATTGTCCGAAAAAGCCAGGGCAGCGTAATTGAGTAGAGGTGAATGTGGATTACTAATGATAAGAAAACTCATATATTTTCAATATCACAAAACAATTCTTATGAGTAAAAGCTAATTTAAACTGACATTTTATTGGAACAACGGAGTAAAGTAAGGTCTGTTAATACCACATATGAATACGTTTTATCGCAATACAAATGTTACTTACCTTGCGGCGACTCCATTCATTTAGTTTTTTTCTCACAAACACACTTTGAAACCTCACTTTATTAAACTTGTCACACTGACGCACAAATTGTAAAAACAGTTACATTTTGCAATTTGTGCGTCAGTGTGACAAGTTTAATAAAGTGAAGTTTTAAAGTGTGTTTGTAAGAAAAAGACTAAATGAATTGAGTCGCCGCAAGGTAAGTAACATTTGTTTTGTTTTTCTCATCCTTGAAAAAGCTCCTTATAAGTGTGGGCGAAACGTCGAAAAAATTTGTTTATATGCTGGTTCAGATATATAAATAAATTAATTCGAAAAAATGACACGGTCTAAATCCGGAAAAAGCAGTATCAACTATGACTCTGGCCGCGAAAACCTACGTTCTCACAAGAACAGAGTGAGTTTAGAGCTGGGAGGTGCTGCACAGGCAATGTGTTCTCATTAATGAAAACAATAGACATAGACCGGTACGTTTGATGTCTATAAACCTTCAAAAGTTTGTGATACCATTCTATTATCAAGATTATTGGAAGTACTCCAAAATACCAATATTAATAATATCCTTAAATAATATCCTCATAAAACCTGCCTAGAACTTATACAAAGACAGTGAAACTATAGGGCATAAAAGATCAGATGCAGTCAAGTGTATAGGAGTAGATGCAACAGATACAACTGGGAAACAATGAATTAACAAAAAGATGTGAAAACGAGAAATAACTATAATTCAGTCACTAAACAGAATATTGTGGAGTATCTAAATAGGAAAACAAACACTTTCGGTTATGTAGAATGAAAAAACAACTGAAGAATAGAAGCACTACAACAAATGAGTTTAAAAGAAACAATTGTTGAACACGAACACGAACATATCCTTACCTGTTGTTGCTAGATATCGAGTAAGTTCTATCTAGGTACTCTTGCCCAATGTACTGATCGATGTTGCCAGTTTTAGAATCAACCTGGTTGACAAAATTATTTCTGTGTCTAATTAGGTAATTTTGAACATTTCCATAACGACAAAACTCGACAATTACCAGTAATTCTCCTAAAAACAAATAAATACTGTTAGGTCTTGCAAACATAAAACCCTGCATAATACTTTATAGCTATGTAAATATTCAGAAATTTAGCTAGTTTGCAAACCAAGGAGGAGAAAAGGTGGAGGGGGAGAGTTACCGAGGGAGAAAGAGAGACAGAAGAAGGAAAGAAGAGAAGAGAGGGACACAGAGACCGACTTTCTATATCCTATTCAATTTCATTCGCACGGTAGAAATCGAGAAGAATTGACATACCAGGCAAACAACATAGAAAAATTAATAAAACATTGTTAAAAAATATATAACCGACTTCTACCTATAACTAAAAAGCTAAAAATAATTATAACAAAATACAACTTGTATTTTGTTATAATTATTTTTAGATTTTAGTTATAGGTAGAAGTCATATATCTTAGATTCTTTATTTTTATTTTGTATGTATAACCTTAATAGACATTACACAATGATACTTTCTCATTTAAATTGATAGGTACCTAAATCCTCATGAACAAAATTTACTAGTACGCGTTGACTTAATAAGCCCAAAATATATTTATGCCTTATGGACTACGCCATGTAACCTTTTTAAACTTTTTTGACAACCCTGTATAATTATAGATAATTCTACTCCAACCTATGTTCCAACCATCCTGTACATACGACTGCCCACGGACAAGCATAAATTTGTTAGCTGCCTTCTATAGGACGGAGTAGAATCCATCCCATATTTACGGAGTCAAATCCGTCCTATATTTCAACCATAGTATATAACTCCTTGTGGGCTAGCCCATAAATTAGTTCATTTTTTACATTTTATATTATCGTCCTCTCCACACTTTATGCAACTTCTTATGGGCTTTAAAATAAATAATTTTTTAATCACACTGTATAAATATAATTCAACTGCAGCATATATTTCAACCATCCTGTAAATGAATTGCTTATGTCCACATCATATAACAGTTTTTTAATCACCCTATACAATTTTAATTTCACATTTTTTCCAACATTTTTATACCACCAAACGTCCAGTCCATCCTATATTCCAACCATCCTGTATATACGGCCATATATGGACCACTGTCATTCTAGTCCGTCCTATATTTCAATCTTCATATAAATCCAACTCCTTCTATCACTTTACTTTGTGATTTTGTTTGCTATAACTAAACACCCTCTCTATAAACGTACCAAATAGCAGTTTAAAGTTTGACATGTGTTGTCACTGAATTTTCTATTAGGCCGGGAGAATGTGACAACCAAAAGCACCGTCTTCGCAAAATGGAAAAATTTGCATTTAAATAGGTATTTGCCTGGTATACAAACAAAACGAGCTTGGGACTCATTGGTTTAAGGAGCCGAAAATACTAAGCTTTACTACCTATATGCTTGAGATGTATATAGAAAATTTACAAATTCGCAATTAAAACTTCCAGTGCCTAAAATTACCGCACTATTACGTTGGAATTAAAATATTTATGAGGAAATGTCCGTTATGTCATTTCGATGAAATTTTTGATAAGAATTTTGGAATTTACGGCGACTGCAAGTTGCACGTCGCAGAAAAATATATAAGATCACCTAAGGATCTTCCTTAATAGATTAAACGTTAAAAAACTATACACATCCATAAGGAGTTATTGAAAAATCGACTAAAATATTAGGGATTTTGGTCGATTTCCATGCACACATGTGTTCATTCACAAATTTTATCACTTTACCAATAGAATTCTTTTCCAAAATTTGAAGTTTCACTAATCCGGATATATACTCCATTAAACAAGACCATATTCATTCAAAACGGTGCACTACAGGAGAAGAAACCAGGTAACATACAAAAAAAAAGCGAAAAAACACGCGACGAATTGATAACCTTCTCCTTTTTGGAAGTCGTTTAAAAATAGAATTATAGAATTAATGCGGTCCTGATGAATCGGGAAGCGGAAAATGGGTTGATAATTATTCTTACACGGCATGAAATATTTAAAGCAATTCGACCGTTTGATCGCTCACCGGAATGTTTTACTAATGAAAACTAAGATAGTATATTAGGGGCTCTTTGACGTTTTCATATATTTTTTTCGAGTAATTAAAGAGAATTCATTTGCAGTTCATTTTCATTAAGTAAATGAACCCAATTACCTAACAATATATGCTATTATGGGGATATAGAGACAAAAATCAAACATGTTTAACAACTTCAGGCTAACAAAATCTAGATCTTGCTTAGTAGTTTGAGTAAACAGAGGTATGATAAAATAGCAAGTTGTCACACATATGACATTTATACAATAATAAGAAATTATATGAAGCAAATTTTGAAAAATCAGCGCTATTAACACGATGTGTGCCACCCTCAAAACCTCAATAAACACGCATAACAGAAACTAGCAATCTATGAGAAGGGAGCACGTGTAATCAACTAATCACGGAGTAAAATGTGTTTAATTTTAATCCAAATATTGTAAAAATTATCTATGTACCCGATCGCAGCGCCTCTATTGGTTATAATTAAGGTTCCGTATATACAATATACGGATACCCTTATAATATCACTCAGGATTTCTGCCTCTGTCACATCACAGCCATTTTCTCCTAAACTACTGGAATGTATAGTTTGGTGAGTACATATCGTAAAAGAAAAAAAATTGATTTTAGGGGTACTTCTGGGGGAAAACTAGAAAAATCGGCCGTTCCCCCCCCTGATCTCCAAAACTACTGAGCATAAATTTTGAAAAAAATAGAAATATAAATCGTTGCCCTAATTTTACAGGACAATTAAGGAGAAACCATTAATGTTAATTTTGGGGGCAAATTATAGAATTAAATAAAAATTTAAAAATAAAAAAAATTTCAAACGCATCATGTAATATATCAAATGAAAGGTCTCATTCTGAGGAACCCAATTTTTTTTCATATTTTAAAAAAAATTATTTAAAAAGATATTAACGAAAATATAGCAAAATTTACCCATCCCCCCCCTTATCTCCGAAACTACTGAGCCTAAAATTTTCCAAAAAATAGGAAATATAGAGCGTTGCCCGAACTTTACAGGAAAATTAAGGAGAAACCATTAATATTAATTTTGGGGGGCAAATTATAGAATTAAATAAAAATTAGAAATAAAAAAAAAATCAAACGCATCATGTAATATATCAAATGAAAGGTCTCATTCTGAGGAACACAAATATATTTTTTTCATATTTTAAAAAAAATTATTTAAAAAGATATTAACGAAAATGTACCAAAATTTACCCATTCCCTCCTTATCTCCGAAACTATAAAACGTAAAATTAAAAAAAAATAGATTTATAGGTTCTGACCTGAAGTTTACTGGAAAAATAAGGAGAAACCTCTACTTTTAATTTTGGGGTCCAATTACAGAATTAAATGGAAAATATAAAATTAAAATTGTTTCTAACCCATCATGTTATATATCAAATGAAAGGGCTCATTACGACGAAAACAAATATATCTCCGAAACCATAAGCTGGAAAATTTTGAGAAAAAATGGAGGTATAGCCCCTCACCTGAACTTTACTGGAAAAGTAAGGAAAAACCCCTATTTTTTTGGGCGGTAAATTATAGAATTAAATGGAAAATATAAAATTAAAATTGTCTCTAACCCAGCATGTTGTCTGAAACTAAAATATTCGAATCTTGAAGGTGGTACGGAACCATAAGTATGCGAGTCCAACTCGCATTGACCAAATTATTGTAAATCTAAACCTTCCAGCGACCCATTCAAACTCACACATAAAGTTTTATCAAAATAGTTAAAAGCTACAATGAACATATTAAAGGAATTACTAATACTATTTACTTTTGGCAACGTTCTTTGTACAGGCCCCTAAAAGGTTCACCACGTTTAAGTGTTTTCCTAGATGCACCATCACCTTCAGTTCCGAAGCCAAAGCCTTGATGTATGTGCGATCTGCATTTTTCTTCACCATTTTCACAGCTACTATAGTGACGTCTTCTTCATCAATAATGTTTTTTGCTTCCCCTTTCATCACTACACCGAAAGCGCCTGAACCTAGCTGTTTACCTATTTTAGGACAAATGAATTATCAATACATGGTGACATTTCTTTACTAATGAGATTAATTTACCTAATTTCAGTTTTTCTATGGGGAACTCCCATTTTTTATCGTAAGGTAACAATTCCGCTTGTTCATCTATACCAAGATTTGGATTTATGCTTCCAACTTCTCCATCTTGGAAATTGGCCAGTCCTATCTTCTTCAGTTCTCTTCTAAGGTCCTGTAATAATAAGTTTAAATGTTGAGCTAGTGTAAATAGTTTATATAATTATTGATTTAATTTAGTCATCGTAGTGTATTGTAATTACATTATGATACTGTAAAAAAAGCATACGCAGAATGATATGAAGGTTATCTTTGCTTTCGCTAGAAGAATGCTTCAATAATTAAGAAGCATCTAATTATATTTTAGAAATAATTTGCCTTTAATTCCTTGATAGTAATTTAAAGTGTACAAAGTGTAACATCACATGAAATATGTTTTTTAAATATTTCATGACGGATTTGAAATTTCAGATTGCCACACTAAAATATTTCTGAAATATTCCTTGATATATTAGTGTATTTCAAAACAGGTAAATGACTAATTTCACCAAAATATCCTATTTACATTTTACTTTGTAAGCACCTTTCGAATGAAGTGATGCGAATGTTCAACAATTATCGACTAAGTAAGTACCCAATTTCCATTTTTTCCTCATAAATTGCAACTGTGCTCAAAAGCTTTCGCAAAACAGCAGTTGGCGTTGGAAAACAAATATATCTTTAATTTATACTATAATGGGCTGACTATAGGAAGTACAGCAGTACACTAAAGATTACGCCGATGCACCTGCATTCTAGAGCATTCGATCAATGCGTCTTACCAGTTCTATCATAACGTTGATCTTTACGAAACAGTCGATGAAATAAGAGTGATACAAAAAGCAATGGAGCTTCTAATGTTGAACATAACACTTGAAAATCACAGAAAAAAACCTGGAAGAGAAATATGACTAAAATGAAATTTGCTGGAAAAAGCAACAACAAAATCCAAATGAAGCAAGCAAGTGAATTACTGATTCTCTAATAGGATATACGGATGCATTCCATGTCCCGGGAGGGACTGAACTATATCTCTTTTAGTTTAGTAGCCTGAAATGCACCAACTGGACAATACCTATTAAGTGACGCAGATTTATGAGAAAAATGCATAGTACCTACTCACCCTCTCTTTCTTAGTTTTGATAATAATAAATATCAGAGCTACGAAAAACAAAATTGTGAGAAGGACAATAATAATTATTGGCCAAGTTTGCGATTTTGGAAGATCTAAAAAAAAACAATGATATTAATTATAGTGAAGATATAAGTTATAAGACTTACTTTTAAATTTTATATACTGAAATTTAGAATCCTTTCCTACATTGTTTTCGGCTCGACATTCATATTCTCCTTCATCTTCTGCTTCAGTGTAATTGAACAAAATCCTGTCCCTACTATCAGAAATTTGAATTCTTTGTTTAAGTGGTGAAAATTTGTTGCCATCCTATAAATGAAAACAGTTACAAATAATGTTTCATAATTAAATACTTACTTACTTTGTACCAAGTAAGTATGGGTTTGGGTATTCCATATACTTTACAAATCATTTCCAATTTATCTGGAATGTTTATCGATATCTCCTGCTTCAAATTTGTCTGGTTGATGTTTGGTACTACAGCTTCTGTCAAAATATTCATGATTACAAAAAAAAAACAGCTCATTGAGGCTTGTGAGTCAGCGTAAAAGATTGGAGAAGTAAGTTGAAAACATTAAAAAATAGGATAGAACAAATGATCATGATTAACTTTCGTACATCTGCCTGGTGGTCTTATTCTAGTTTTTTTTTTCTATTCAATTATTCCTAATAAGTGGTTCTACCATGGCAACTTTAGTTTTTTCATGTAGAAAAAAACTGCACCGGTCTCAACTTATATTGTGATTTTATTTCTCTGTATCTCTGTTTATCTAGCAACATGGTAGCCAAAATTTGTTTTGTTATGGTTTTCTGTGCTGCTGTCACTGCTTTTTCCTTGTTTTGATTTCCGCTAATGTTTCATTAGCATTTGTTAATATCGTAACAATCTGTTGTTTTTGAAGTGAAGCTTCTTAATGGAGGTCCACAGTTACAAATAAGAAAATAGATCAGTGTGGTAGTGAAATGCAAAAATTAGACTTTGTTCCAAGAAGACATTCCCGTACTTGCTGAACTTTCTGTGTAAGAAATAGGGACCAGGTTATATATTAAGAGTCTCTTCGTTTATAAAAAAAATAGTAAATTGTAGTAAATAAATAAACATGCAATGTATATACAATTCCACCACAAAATTTGCTTTTCATTCTAATAAATAAATAATAATTAGAGATTTGAAGTAGGTCAGAAGCCAGAACACAGTAAAAAAGGGCAACGTTACCAGCTGTCGTTAGCAGGTCACCACATTGCTATTACATTTGTGTGCTGACTAAGTTCATAATATAAAGTAAACATTTTTCATTAACAATTCTAAATAATATTTGAGTTTAGAATAAATACCCTATTTTTAAATTTTTAAATATCGGACTTTAGAGTATATATTTCTGGAGGTAGCGTGCAATGTACATTAATAACTGACTAACATATACTTTAGATGACTTTAACATAACATCAACTTTTTTTGGATATTATATGTAATGTGCCATCGAAGACATTACAGTAATAATCGAAATCAATTTTTAGTTATAATACAAATAATTTACCATATTTTTAAATCTTTTCTAAAAACATGCTTCTTTATCATGTTCAGACTGTATACTTTATCATCTAAGCACCGTATTTCATCGGTGATTTACTTCAATGACTTTTTACCTCTGAAAGTTTCGTCTGTTTGATTTGTTCCTAGTTTTTCGGCTTGCTAGTACACAGTTTCTGAATATCATTGAAATTCCTACTATAAAAATAAATCCATCGACCGGTAGTACCAACTGAACTTGTATTTATATGGAAGACGTATAGAAGCTACGAAGCAAATATTTTTGTATAAAACTATTAAGACTTACTATTTACTCTGACTGTGACATTCTTATACAGATATCTCCCCTTGTCATTTATTCTACAACTGTAAAGGCCACTGTCCGCGTACCTAGACTGTGTTATTTCTATTTTAGATTTTCTCGACAATATAGTGTAGCTATTTTCAGTCCTATGTCCTGAATGACAAAGAAAAAATCTAAATTAACCTTTTGGCAGTTCATTAATCTTAAATGGAACATTATCAGCCCCAAATTGACAGGTTCTTAACAATAATGTTACCACTAATTATTAAACTCAAGCAGTAACAATCGGTTTGTGAAGGCTTTTATTCTAAGGGGTGAATTTGTTATGCAAGTATAGAAAATTTAAAAGTGGATATTTTTATATGAACACATAGGCAGCATATAAAAGAACTGCATATTGAGAATTTCATAAATGAGGGTAAATTAAACCTCAGAAAATGATTTTAAAGATCTGAGCTTCAATAAGAGTATTAAGCTTCACCAGTTACACATCTAGATCAGTTCCTACAAAAATCTGTTCGATTTCGCTGAAAAACAGTTGGAAGATTTCACTAGGATATATAAAAAAGCACTGTCAACACCAAGTGTCTCGTTTTTGGTTCCAGAAACCAATGCCGACGACACTGTTAGATGAAGTATTAAGGACGTTCTAGTGTATTGGAAAATAATGAAGTAATGTCGTTCTAATGGAAGAGAAACTGAGAATTTCACTTAACAGCAAGTGAAATTAAAACAAAATGTGTGGTGATGAAAAAAATTACGAATAACCTGGCAGCTAACCTAAACATTAAGTGTGTAGGAAATAGAACATATACAATAGAGAATGTGCAGCAAGCTGTATATTTAGGGGTAATAATAACATGCAAAGGGGACGAAGAGAAATTCTCTTTGTATGATCTGTGAAGAGAAAGGCATAGAAAAATGATTAGCGGATAAAGCAAGGTCACAAATTTCTTTTTATGGATTTTAAAAGCAAAAAATATAGCATGAGGAACAAAATTGAGAATGTGTCAAACAATAATAAAGCCCACAGTTACCTATATTTACGAAACAAGGCCAATAATGAAGAAAGTGGAGAATGTAAGAGTGGTTTGGGAACGTAAACTATCAAGGAAGATCTTCGGGGTGTTAAATATCAGGAGTACAGAAGAACATATAAAGAAATCGAAGAGCTGTATCAAAAGTCATATTGTTTAGGAGATGAGATACAGAGACTTATATGGCTCGGACAAATAGCGAGTACTTATACCCGAGAACAGAAGTGTTAAAAACTATATTTGTGTGGAGAAGAACTGGATAAAAGAAATGGATGATCAAAAAAAAAGACTGGACAAAGTGGGAATTAGGAGTCAAGATTGAAAGAGGAAGGTTTTACACCAAGGTCAATAAATGCAAAAAATACTATCAGGATAATAAATGCGATATTTGTTCGTCTAATTTTTCGGAAAAACTTATAATTGCACTATGACATTATCTGTTGTAATTTGCTGTGTAATACGCTTTTGTTTTGTTTTGAGTTAATACAGGGATTCAAAGAAAACATTTTTTTAAGGTTCTGAGAAAATCATTGCTTCCTCTCAATAGTCGGGTCTCGCCACTACTCTGCTATATTCAGGCATGTTTGCTAAAATTGTTCATATATTTAATGTAAAATGAATACAGTGGCATTGTAGAAATTATACTTCTACTTTCAATACCTCTTTTCAAAATTCATATCTGTCGATCCATGGAGGCTCACTGAAAAAATAGTGGACTAAAAATTTCATATCGGAATTGTTCAAAAAACTTCGTTTTGGCATGTTTAATGTAGACCTAAATGATAATTAGTTTCCAGAGGCTCAGCTTTACAACTTCAACATTGACGAAGATATGATTAAAAGAAAATGTAAAATTTTCCAGTATTTCTTGATTTTTTTTGTTACTAATGATCCGATCGAATCACTCCTCCTGGGCTTATTTTATTGCTCTAGAATTCACCTGTTGACAAAGAAATTTGTTTATTATTTGTGATTTTATAAGTCTACAATGAAAAATACCGCAATTTTCTTGCTTCAATTGTATGTAACAAAGTAAAGGCCCATAGTTGCGAGTAGGAAACATCGCAAAATATCGCTACAAAATGTTATTAATGTCATAGCACATTCGGTATCCTGGTAGTATTTTTACACATAATTAGTTAATTTTTGCTTTATGATTGCCCTAACCGGAAAAATGAAAAAAGGGTGCAAGCCAACAATTACTAGACATATAAAGCTGTTTAATGAAGTTTGGACGAGGTAACATATGATGACAATAGAACCCAGAAAAGTGTCTAGCAGAAAATTGAAATTTTGCTAAACTGTCAACTACGTTTAAGTAAAAAGTAACACTCATATCACTAAACTTATAATCAATAATAAAATTAAGTGAAAAATGGCATATCTAAAAAAATTCAAATACGTACGGTCGTCGTTAGAAACAACTTCACCATTGAAGAACCATGTTACATCCGTATAATTGTATGAGGAAGCACCGCATGTCATTGATATTGGCTCTCCGACAGCTACAACTGCAGAATTTTTCTTCTCATCAATTACAATTTTGTCATCGAATCCAAAGACGTCAAAACCATTTTCAACATCTAAAAGAGGTGTGAAGTATATATTGCAAAAAATGTTAAATTGTTACCTGAAACGACAAATCCACTAACTGCTTCCGCTGTACCGTTCAGATTAGAAGCGATACATTTGATAGAACCAGATTGGTTGGCTTTAATTTTTACCACAGAAGTAAACAGAAATCCATATTTTCTGGACAAGGTACCTCTCAGCTGGAACGTAAAATAAGACTCTCTTCAAATAAATCTAATTCAGCATGACAAATTTCTAAAATATTTTATGTTTAAATGAAAATACTTCAAAATATTTCTTGCATTTTTTATAAATATCCCAACATTTCATGAAATATTTCTGTAATATTTTATGAAATTGTTGTGTTTTTTATACAAATATTTCAGATATATTTTGGTGAATTATTCAAAAATATTTTTAAATATTTCATGTTTTATATAAAATACAAAATATTTTTGAAATATTAGTTGTTCCTGATTAAAAATTTTTAGAAATATTTCGTTAAATTCTGTAATATTTCACGAAATATTCTGATAATATTTCATGAAATATGCCAAATACATGTGTTGTTGCGAATACAGGAATATTTCAGAAATATTTCTGTGCAATGTTTCTTAAAATATTTCATGTACTTTGGGAAAAGCATTCTACGTAGTTTACTTCTAACTCTGAATTAACTGATTCAGCAATAAAGAGTGGGTCACATATACATCTAAATAGAAATGTATTTATTATTTTATTGTTATACGTCAAATTTTTAATCAAACACCAAAATCAAATTGCCCTTTTGCCATTTCGCGAAAGCAATTATCACTTGCTTTATTTGAATATGTTAGACTCACACCGGGGTGGAGTCCCCAATGACCCCGTCCACACCTGGACCTTCCTGGGTTATTTTAAAAACTATATACAGTGTGGAAAAGCCAAATGGAAATTCGATAACGAATAAAGGAGGGCGTATCGGGAAAAACGCTTGGACGATTTGTATTTTTAAATGCGCATTTTTTCAACAAAAAACAATATAGGGTGTGTCATGTGATAGTGGCCAATACCAAGTTTCTTATTTTACGTGCAAGCCCCTGTATATTATTTATTTTTTGGATTCTCCAGAAAATTCTAGACATAATTCATGTACAATGCCCTACACCTATATCCAACTGTTTAAAGTAAATTATTTTATTTAACAAATTCGCTACATTACACTAAAAACCTAATAAGTAATACTGATGCTTTGCATAATAAATCCCAAATAATGTATATTTAGATGCCATTGTAACCATATTATGTACCTACGGGATTGTGAAAATCATCAAATGAAAAATATGCTCAAGATAAATACATCAAATACGCCCATTTTGGTGTAGGGTCATCTACTGTAAAGATATGATGAAACTTGAAAACAGAAAATTTTGTAAATGCTAAAATATCACACTTACCGGTTCATAGTGACAATCTTCCAGGCATGGTTTGTATTTCCACGCGATATTTGGTTCTGGATTTGCTGTTACACTGCATTTAACTATACTTTGAGTACCAATACTGTAGAATGGTTTGACTTCAATATTTACTGTGGGTTTGTCTGTAAAAAAAGAAGAATAATAAATACATTTTTAAAAAAACAAAAACCGACTTCAAAAGAAAATTAACTAAAAAGCATGAAATAATATTTTGCTACAATTAAATACTTTTTATAAAGTCGGTGCCAAGCGAAAGTGAAAATATTTTGTGAGGTACATTGATGAGTTATACTTCGCAACTTCCCTGTTCAAATTGGCACCGACTTCATAAAAAGTATTTAATTGTAGCAAAATATTATTTCATGATTATTAGTTAATTTTCTTTTGAAGTCGGTTTTTGTTTTTTTAAAAATGTATTTATTTTACAATTTTCAGTGATGCAATGTCTGTAATTGTTAATGATTTATCCTACAGCTGTAACATTCTATTAACATTTTTTTAACCATCCTTCATAACAATATTTGTACTCCGCCCTGTATGTCAGCTTTCATAAATTTCCAACTGCTATGAGCTACCTTATATAATTATTTTTTCTTGCTTTTTACTAACCATCCTGTATGATATAAATACATTCGACGTTATATTTTAACCATCTTGCATAGGAAATCTTATGGATCACCAACATTTTAATAACTACCCTATATAATTTTATTTTTACACCACATATGTATATTTATACGCGTGAAATTAATATGCAAATTCATAAGATTTTACTCATCCAAAAATCGCCCGCCTCGGCAATTTTATCACTTTGAAAAGTTGAATTCTCCAGGTGTAAAAATATAATGCTAGGAAAATATGAGGTAGGCATTAAATAGTTACTTGTTCGGAACATACAAGTACATTTTGTATTGGAAAAATGATTACAAGAGCAGTTTCACTCTCAAATCACTCTTACGTAGGTTACTAAATCACCCTGTATTGAGCACCTTTAAATTAAAAATCAGCTATCTTGATTGTCGCAAACTGCCAATAACTTTTTTAATTATTTAATTTCTCTGGAAAACAATTTTCCCAAATATGAGACCCTAACCAATCGATTCCTATCTATTGAAACTTCTAAATAAGAAAATTTCATCGAAATCGTTAGAGCTTTTTTCCACAACTCAATTATATATATATATATATATATATATATATATATATATATATATAACAAACCTTGTTCGTTACATAGTATTAGATTATTTCTATTTGATAACAATTTTATATCTTAACAGAAATGAAGATACTTTAATTTGTAATTAAAAGCCCTCTTTGAAGGCAAACTTTGTCTACAGTTAATAAAAATTGACATGGAATGATTACTGTTTATGTTTTAGACCATGTAAGAAATCTGTTTGTGAAGAATAACTTTTTTCTCTGAAAATTATGAATAAAAAGAAATCGTTTAATTTATGAATACACACTGTATATTCATATTAACTGACACTTATTTTGATTTTGATTAATTCATCTTATTTACAATTTACCCCAAGTTCCGAATAGTTAATACCAGTAACTCCATCTAATCTTATAATACCCGCGACTCCACCAAGACATAGAATATAAGAAAATAGGTAAAAAGGTTTTCCCCATTCTATAAGAAACGATAGAAGCTATGTTATTTGAAAAAAAGTTCTGACCACTTTGAGATATCACGGCACTAATCTAATCCCTTTTCAATTTGCCGCACGTTCCGAATAACATTTTTCAAATTTTATATAATAATACCGGCTCCTCCACCATGGCATAGAGTATATGAGAATAGGTAAAAATAGTTTTTCCCCATTTTCTAAGAAACGGTAAAAGCTATTTTAATGAAAAAAATATGGGACCACTTCGCTATCCCGCCAAACAGGATCCAGTAAAATGGTTGAAATCCCTCAAGCCGTTTCCTAGTAATCGATGAACAAACATAAAAAAAAGCAACATAGATACAGACGAATTGAGAACCTCCTTCTTTTTGAAGTCGGTTAATAAAATATTGTTAACTAGCATATATGTAGCGGTAATGATAAGTGGATAATATATTTTTTCTTCAATCCTATAGTTATTAGGGTCCATATGATGCATTTGTTTACAAATTGTTTCAAAGTATATGTAGTGAAACATTTACAATAAGTACTTGATATTTATATGCATACAGTGCGCAAACTTCTGTCTTTACAATCTGATTTTTTTCAAATGGGGAGAGTATTTGAAATAAGTCAATATTATGGTCATAAATCAATGAAATAATGTATTATACAAACTACACTATGACGCTTGGCAATGTTGTGGTCTATGTGGTGGTAGAGAGGACTATGTTACAACTTCTCGTTCTATTGTAGAAAATGAATATATAATAAGAGTTGTTTTGACCGGTGAGAACCGGTCTAAATTTGTGAAATACTCTATGTTTCGGGTCCTGCATTGGAGTCATTATCAGGAGACAAAAAAGAAAGAATAAAATATGGGCTAGCTCGAACTGCATACTCCTCAAGACTCACCCGAAATTACTGAAAAATGGCTTAGATCGAGCCCCACAAGTCTCAGTAAAATATTATTAAATGAGAGCCTGGATCGAACTCGAGGTCTAGATCTACTTACTCCCCAACACTTCTAGACAACTGAACTTGGAATCTTTCAACCCGTACGATAGAATATTTTGCGTCGTATTGAAGGTTGTACAAGTGAAGGACACACTATTTTAATAATTTCAATTGTTATTAATTGTTAGTACATTGTTAAATGTTCTTATAACTATTTAATTCATACTTTTTTCATCAATTTTTATTTCCAGAGAAATGTTTCTTATTTTTAATGTGAAAATCTTGCGTCGGAGAAAGAAAATTACAAAATAGCAGTGACTATTCAGTTGAAATCCCACGCGAGCGCCACTGGAAGAAATATAAAGAAATATACATCAGAAAATATCCCTTAATGCATAGTCGCTGTGTAGCAAATTTCATTAAAATAATTAAAGTGGTTTCATAGATATTATGAAAAGATTTTTTAAAGACATTTACGACATACGTACACATGAAGTTTTTTAAAATAAAATAAACCCAAAGAATTATTTTACCTTATTTTTGGAACACCCTGTATATTTGCATTATTCATAGGAAACAATCTAAAATACCTCTAAATGTAATAAAAAGATATATCTTATTGGAACCAAAATAACAATGTATACTTTGTACACACCTGTAACGTTCAAAAAGAATCTTCTCTGCTCCTCTTTGTATTTATTCGATACTTTCAATACATAAAAACCCATGTCGTTAATGGAAATATTTTTGATAACTAAAACGGCTTTCTTCTGTCTGTGATTGAACTCAATTTTGTAATGGGTTTTGTTGTGTGATGAGATGACTTCCTTTGTTCTTTCGAATATCCTAGAATATAACGAGAACTGAACAAATATAATGTATTCAAATGTCAAATAATAACTAGAAACGTTGGTGCAATTACAAATCTTGACTGCCCAGTTACAAAAAAATAAAGTGTTTGTGCACTTATTGAGAATAACAGCACAATAGTTGAAAATGAAAAATGTATATTTCCAAACCTTAACGGTTCTAAGTCAGGTCCCGTTGTGAA